>OY756361.1:5309949-5909949 GCA_963576895.1 Ceraclea dissimilis
TTTATAATAACAAAACTATGTATATATTTACCTATTTTTTCACAATTATTTATGTTTTCAAGTATATAGGTACTTAAAACTAACTGTTGTTTTAGTATTTAAAAATCTAAATTGAGTAACATGCCTATGAGAAAATAAGAATTATATGGGATAATTATTTTGTATGGGAAAATTTCAAGGTCGATGCGGAGACAGAAGATGACCTTCAAATTGAAAAATATTTTTCATGCGTAATCTAGTCACCATTTAGCACTAAACGCCCGCTATTACGTTAGCAATATCGACAAAAAAGAAAAACGGCCCAGCCTAGTGATTAGTATGAGCCGGATAATAAAAAAACACAAGAGTCTATAAATAAAAAAAGAAACAAACAAGATTGCATAATATTTATAGCTGTCTGGAGGATATAGTTATATAGTTAATAGTTATATAGTTAAATAGTTAATGAGGATATAGTTAAGAGGATATACTAAACGTTGGGAGGACTTGACACAAGAAGAATTAAGTGCAGCAGTAAGGTTTACAACGGAGCTTTTCTAATTAAGGTGCAACGCGGTCGTTGTCCATGCGGGTGTAGGTGCGTCTGTCATATATTTTTCATAAAGTAATGCACATCCAAATGCCTTCACCATTTTGAGTGTCCCGTCCATAAAGATTGGTGCATTATAAGAAATGAGCTAGCACTATTCAACTAAGTGATTCCTGGACGACCTATGTTATGCTTAATTATCTTGTGTAGTATAAACAGTGTCATCATAGCAATATTATTTTATTCGTAGGTATATTATATACTTATAGTATTAAGTCACTTAGTTTAATTTGTTGGGTGTGCATCGTTACTATAAATTACATATTTTTCTGCTTAGAGACGAACTCTAAACACGCGAACTGAATGTGAACTAATTAATACCATATAATGTCTTTTAATTATATCTAAGTATTTAGCATGCAAAAATAATAGGTTCTTCATACCACCCTATTTATTATATTTTCGTCAAAGTCAGACGAAACGAAAATTACAAGGAAACTAGCTGCACCTAGTGCGCCTTGGAACACGAATGCCCAATCCCATCAACTTTTACCTAGGAAGGAGAGCCCTAAGAAATTTCCATACAAAAACAGGGATAATATTCTATTTATTGAATAAAGAGCATCAGAACATTTCTTAGGGTTCTCCTTCCTAGGTAAAAGTTGGTGGGATTGAGCATTACACTCCCACGAGTGTGAGACTATTCATTTCATCCACACCAAAAACTATGGGTTCGACACTAATATAGATTTTTACATTCCAACACCCACTACTCTTCCCTGTGGGATAAAGAATTCTCTACTTGACGTCATAACAAAATGTTCCTACGTATTATTTAATTTTTTTATTAATCTTTCGAGTATTTTCAATAAGTATAAACAACAAAACATCATCAACAAATACACCAGCGAAGGCTCAAGGATTCCCAAACTATCTGAGTTACAAAAGCAATTCATTATTAAAAAGGAAAATTAAGATAAAAAATCACATTCAAAATAAAAGTATAACCATGAATAAATTTACCATACTACAAACTCTAGTGAGAATACTGAACGATACATTGTTTCATGCGTTGTGCATGAAATTGTAGAAGATTTTATATAGTTTCAAATAATACAATGTAGTTTTGCAATAAAATGTTTAAATCCACGTAGAACAAAATAATGAGATGTATTTTGCATATAGATCTCTCTTACACATTGTATATTTCTCTGGAATACTTTATAGACCGTATACAAGTACATTTACATTGTATACAATATCGAGTTAGTAGATATCCATGTTATTGTATGTAGTAGAGTATACCTCATACTTATCTACGGACGTAACACAGAAGCGAGCACTTGCATTGCATGAAACATCAATTTGCTGATTGCATTTTCCATTCAGACCAGTATACTCGTAGTAGGTACTAGGTACACTTAAGAGTATGCATACTGACATTTCAAAAATTTCTAAAAACGGGAGTCCTTATATCTCGACAAGCGTTACTATATCCTCTTCTCCTCTTCTTCTTCCTCTTCCCATGCTTCCTCCTTCCCTACCATAAATGTTTTATAGATATAAGATATATATTTTTAACTATGTAATGTAATCTATTTGTTTTGCGTGTGTGCTAATTGTGAACGGATGTTATTGGTCTTGTGTATTGATATTCTCGTACTAATGTACCTGTCAATGTTTGTTTTTGTGACTGTATCTGTTTCATGTGTAATAAATAAATAAATAAATATGCTTTGGAACAAAATAGGGTAGATACATTGAACATTTGTATAGGGAATAATCGTAAAAGATTTTTTATATCTTGTATAGATTTCTCCAAAAATATTGAAAAACAACTCTGTTTTTTTTTTCCGAAAGACGGAAACTCGTTTCCCGAAAGTCGCGAAGTATTTTTTTTTTTGTACCGATAATATGCATTAAAATCTAGGGAATAACCGTAAAAGTTTTTTGATACATGCAAAATTAACACCAAAAAATGAAAAAAAAACGCTATTTTTACCATTTTATCACGCGATTTTGAACCTTAATGCCGTGGGATATGACTGTGACGTCATTCTCGGTACCAAGGCCTTAAGTATGAGGAACTACATATACTCGGTACTCCTCATATAATATTATATGGTCGTACAATAACAAGCTTCTAGCAATAATATAATGTAGAGTGAAAGCTGTGGGGAATAGAGACCATGTACATTGTATACATTACAGACCATGGGCGCCGTCAGGGGGGGGGGGCAGCTGCCCTAGAGATTGGAATAGGTATCTTTCTCCTCCTCACAATAAATCATATTATTATCACACATTTTCTCATCATGTCATTAATTTTATAAAATAAGTATGAAAATCCATAAAAAAACACGTTTTTTAAAAAAAAATTGCCTGCGGCGCTATGTTTTCAATTGCTTTTTTTATAAAAAAAACATTTTTAATACATATTATTGTACAAATATTATGTACATTTTTAAATAAACCAAATCACATCACGACCTTCTTCACTATATATCTCACCAATCATATTTATAGTAACGGTTGTCGAGATACAAGGTCTCCCGTTTTTAGAAATTTTTGACTTGTCGGTTTGCATACTCTTAATCTACATATCACTCTCTCTCCAATATCATACGATCCACCTATATACAAATTAAATATTAATTAGGGATATTACGAGCTTCCTAGACTTTCCTAGCTATTGGATTATAGCTAACCTTGTGGTAAGTACTTATCTAAAAGTTAAATTAAATTAATAATTATGTTACTTTCCAATTAAGATTATTAAAGTACCCAATCAAAATTATTTTCATATGTTTTTACTGGCGAAGAGTATTATTTGAACGTAGTTCATATTGTAAAACGCTAAACGTGTTTCACAGTAGGTAATACATAGGTACAATGGTACAATGATGCTATAATAGAGAAGTTTTGTTACTTTGTATCAAGTGCGCAATATATCTCATATAAATTCAGATGGTCGTTTCAGCCTGTGTACTCCATATACCTGGGTCGTTTTAATCATCCGTGTTTCAAATTCAAATTATTCTCCCCTGATCTGGACCATAACCTTATTGATTTAATCAAATAAATACTACCTTGTCAACCGACAAGGCAAACACCAACGACTGAATAAAAAGATACCTGTTGACGTAACTCTCTCAATATGACGCACGGGGAAAAGTCGTACGCTTTTATCGAGCGGGCAACTTTTCCTATATCCTTCCGTACATTTAGTATAGTCGAAGGGACGAGATGAAAATACAGTCGTAACTTAGCGAAAACAAGTACTTACCTTGCCATTTGTTAAAAAGTATATTCCATAATGTTTGTTGTAAAACTGATACGAGCAACGTCTCATCCCCTTTTTATTCAAACTTGTCGATTTCACAAAGTTTTCTCATTCTATAGTTGTCAGGCTGAAAATGGAAATCGGTTACCTAGCTAATATTAATTTTATAATACCTATCTATTTCGCTCGGAAAACTGTATTGTTCTATAGCAAGATTCATATCAAACATTATTTAGAAATGACATTTTATGCTAGTAATGTAGTATAAGGTAGTATAGAAAAAAACCAATATGTATACGAGAGAAAAAATGGTTGAAGTATTTGAACATGCCTACAATTCATACAGGTGTCGAGTCCTGTGATTCAGAAAAACTGTTAAAAGCAAGTGTTTAAAAATTGTAATTGATATGAATTAGATAACAGGCTTGTGATGTATACAAAAGAATTTCCACGAAATTCATTTTTGCTGTAATTTTCGTCAAATTCCAAATGAATATTTGAAAGCTTTCCTATTTCTTTTTAACAATTTACTTGTTACATAAATGTAGCAAAGAAAACTTTCCTGAAAGTTTTTCGTGAGTGTAGTTCGCCTGTATGGATGCTATAAAAATCTCATCATGAGTTTTCCTTTCAGAACTTTCAGGGACAGAAAGCCTAGATAAGTACTTCTAAAAGCTCTCTTAGTATCTCGATTTTATGCACATTTTATGTATCATGTATTTAAATGGCAACACAACTACTTAGATTATATATTAAACACGTAATTGTATGTCGAATATGGCAACATTTTCTTCCGTGTTAATAAAAAAAACCAATCGCTATAAAAATTCACACAGGTTGAATTTAATAGTGAATTCCCTTATAGCAGTGTTTCCCAAACATTAAACATCTTGTCCTGACAAAGATTTTTAAATTATGTAAAAGTATATATGTTTTGCTTTACTTATCCTCTAATGTATAAGGATATATTCAATAGTGAAATTTAATGGAGTTGCATCAATTTCTATTCTATCTCTATAAGCTTTGCTCCTTACGAAGTAGGCAAAGAGTAGAGGTCGCCAGAATAACTTATCTTTACACACATTTCTTGTTTCCGTTTCGTTTATGAAATTCGTCATATACTCTAACGATTCCTTCTGCTAATAACACGTCCGTCCTTGAGTAGCTGGTCGACATGATCTAACCAAGCAGTCTTTGGAAGGCCGTGCTTCCTTATATCTCTTCTTCCGTTCAAGTCTTTGTTAGCCTTTCATCATACGTAAATTTCGTTTGATGAGTACCTTCTGATTTTCTCTAATTTCCAAAAAATACAAGAAAACATTACAATATGTATTATTAAAACTTGTAAAAAAGAGATACAGATAAATTCAAGAGTGAATAGGAGAAAACACGTATTCCGGGAAAAGAAAATTAATTACTATCGGTAAAACAAAATATTATAGGTAGGTGAACATCATTTGTTTACAATGTCCACTACCGCCTCTATAACCCACCGTGGGGGTGAATTCACCCACTTTCAGAATCACTGCATGTATTGTATCCGATTTGTATGTAAATTGCGTAGTGTGTAATATATTCCTGCCCGTAATTTGATTGTGAAACACGTAGTTACTATAAAATGTTATAGAATTATATTGGAAATACATAGGAAGAGAGAGTTAATATAAGGCGGTGGGATACTTTGCTTATTTGCATACAATAAACACCCCCCAGAGATTGACATATAAAAAATAAGTGATAAAAGAACGCATTGCAAGGAAAGAGTTCATCCATATAATCTACTACGCCTCTTACCTTAGGATGATATAAGTAAGAACCTATTAAAAGTTTCCGGTTCAAATTCTCTTCTATCTAATCACTCTCCAGGGAAATGTTACGGGCACAAAAAATATCTGATTCTTATGAAGGTATATCACCCCGCTGAATTAAAAAATCACCATAAAAATTACCGATTGGCTCTTGTTTTAGAGGAACACTGAGATTTTATATTCTATATATTCTACATTTTTAGTTTGGGGAAAAATTGATTTTCTATTTTGCTATCTAAAAATCTTTAGGGATGCAATTAGAGTAGGTACACCAAAAACTGTTGCTTTTTATGAGATCTTTAGTACCTATAATGACTATTTTCTCTTAGTAACACTTTAAAACGAATGATTTTATATTTTTTTATTTGTTGGGCAGTGAATTGTTAAGTTGTATATTTATTTGATTTTTATAGCAAATGATAATACTATCATAATTTTAATCTTACAGTTTTCTGGGATGAAACTGAGGCTCAGATATAATCAGTTTTCCGGACAAACAAACATACCCTTCATACTTTCAGAAATACTCTCTGATACAATGGTGATTATTATTTTGTTAAAACATATGTTGATGAGAATAACAATGCACCACTCCATTTTATTTTAACGACGCGTGGCAACACTAGAATAAAACACTATAATTACTACGTGTATTTTCATTGTAATGCGGAAATGTTAACGGGGATAATAGCAACACTGTGAAGAAAATAATGATTGTTCGTTTTTTCCATTCCGGTTCCATTGTGCAATAATGGATTGTTTGTGTTGCAGATTTTTCAAGTGTAACAACATGGATTTTTCATATGTTTCAGTTGCTGTGTTGTAAACAATAGAATACTATTCTTATATAGTTTTTTTATAGGAAATTTAAATATATATAAATCGAATTCAATTTTAAGCCTGCGCCGCGTAACTTGCGTGGTGAACCAAAAGAAATATGTGACCGGATAAACCGCACATGATAAAATCTCACGTGAAAAAACCAAGCAAAAAAGACTAATATGAAAAAACACTAAACGAAAATTAACTCAGTACGAAGTAAGCTCAGGGTGAAAAGACCTCAGTATGAAAAAATCCCACAAGAAAGAATTTTATATGCAATACAAGAAAAAATAAAAGAAAATCTTCTAAAACGAAAAAAAAAGCTCTTCGGGCATGGAATTTGCAGACTTTCTTTTCGTTTATTTAAAGGTACGGCCTTACTGAAAGATTCGGAAATTCATATTTTAGAATTGTTCATGAATATTTAAACTATTTGAAAATCGAATTCTTTTTTTCATATACATATATGGTTTAATATTCTCCACCTATCGGTGTTACCAACATTATAAATCATGATTTTCCATCAAAAGAAAGTCATTTTCAGTAAATCTTTTGAAATATTAAATTTGACGTGACGTAGGCTTACCTCGGCTTATCGTACAACTTGTTGAATAATGGATTAACGTTTGAAGCTTGTTGTGAAATCTTTTTATGTTATACAGATTATTCAACCAGTTTTACTGAATAAATTTTGCTGTCAACATTGACTTTAGAACATATTCATGAAAAGGTGTTTAGCCAATTTGAAGCTGCTGCTTTTAGGTGAAGCGTCCTTTTACCATGCCGTTCCTCATACTCTGATGCAGCAACATCTCAAGATTTCTTTTTTCTGATGTCATTGTCCTAGGAATGATGTCGGACATAACAACGGAACATAAATAATGTGGGAAACACTGGGAATGAAAAACAGTACTCTTTTCGGCAAACTATTCGCGTTCTCAAATAGAAAGGAGGACTATCGTATCTACACAAATCTAGTTAAAAACCTTCCCTTCGAAAACCTTCGTATACATATTTATATATATATTTTTTATTTATTTAAACTTAAAGTAAACAACAAACACATATAAATATTAAAAAATGAACATAGTACAGATTATAAAACGTTGTTCACTAGGGCGAACTTATCGCAGAACTGCGATTTCTTCCAGTTAACCCCTTTTCTAAGTAGTCGTATTATCTGCCTTGTGAACAAGATAAAATTTTCACAATCGAATGGACAATATTTAGATAATTTTTTAGAGACCTTTAATTAATTTACATAATATTACAACGGTATTCGAACAACACACCATATAATATGATCTATCTAACTGGAAATGAGCCCGCACGCCCGTGTTTTTTCAAGTGTTCATAAGTCTTTAAATTAGACAGATTGTCCTTTCAGACGCTTTAAAGTTACGTGCGCGTCTGAAGGGCTGACCTTGTGATTATATCTACTTTTTAGCCACTGATACCTACTATATTCCGAGTACGAGAATGGCGACTTATTTGCATGGAGTTCAGTAGTATTAGTACCTATATGCTACGTCGTATAAAATATTGCTAATCAATAAGTTGTATTATACTACTGCTCCCTTACAATACATAGTAGAGATGTGCATCAGTTTTGAATGCTTCTACTAATCTTGTAATATACCTTACTTCTATTCTATATTAATAGATTTCTATTAGTATTATAGTAATAGGGTTGTCACTATATACTTATCTAGTCGTTGCGGACATGGATATTTTTTTCTGCAGATGCGGATGTACTCGTAAGACGGGTGTGAATGTAATGAAATTTTTCGTACTTTATTATTACACATATTTATTATTATAACTCCTGATTTCGTATTTCATTCAAATATATGCGCAGTAAATTTCTACATTAAACTCTAGCTCTAACTTCCATAAAAGTTTGGCGAAAAAAATTACTATTCATCCAATGCCAATGCTCAAGAATATATCTAATAGTAAAATGGAACTGGTCTGGACATGTAGTCAGAACAGCGGATGAACGGTGGACCAAAAGAACGTTGGATTGGCGAACGAGAAACGGAGGAAGAAACCCAGGGAGACCACAATCAAGATGGTCCGATGACATAAGGAGGGTGGCCGGACACCTGTGGCACAGGGTAGCTGCTGACAGGGATTGGTGGAAGTCGGGAAGGGAGGCCTATGTTCAATACTGGACTGCGGAAGGCCGATTATGATGATGATGATGATATTTAATACAAGATACTCGTTTCCTTGTAGTTCTTAGTTCCTAAGCTCTAGTTTCTTTCTAGTTAGGTTATACTTCCATTAATGCAGATACGGAAAATGATAGTGTGGTGCGGAAATTCTAAAAGACCTTTGATACGACCCTACAATAAAGTGAATACTACTACAAGTCACGAAACATCACCCCTTACGTCAATTGTAATAAAAAAAAGTTAATGACGAAATAAAAACTTGTGTGTGTTTATAAAACGGAAGCAATATTCGGTGACCCAGTAATTACAGAAATTCTGGAAAATAGTTCATACATTATATTAAGAGAATTTTATGCTATATAAAATTTTACTACGATGTTTTTTACCTACGATAAACTTCCTAATATTAGACTAATTTTAACGAACGACCAATGTGAAGTCGCGTAATATCCAAATTCAAATAACGTTACATAAAAAAAATACGTCATACATATTATAATCTGCATAATTCACCTCCGCTAGGCCATGCCTCTATAGGCACTAGGTCATGATTAGGTCCAATTCTGTGACTTTTCGAACCAAAATAAGTGCGTTTAATTTTTTACTACAGAATACATAATTGAAAAATGAACGTTTTATTATATTTAGTACGCACGTAATTAGTTGCAGTTTTGGAACTCCTATTAACATTGCAATAGTAAATTCTATATCAACATCAAAGTTGGCTACAAAGTCCGTTGTCGGCCTTAGTGTCTGTTAACAATCATTGCCATTCCCTTTTATACTGGGATGAAACTGAGCATTTACAATCATTCGAACTGGTAAGTATGTCCCAAGTATAATAATTAAGGCCTTACTTTTATTGATTGCTGTTGTTTTATTGTTTTAGGATCGCGGGAATCGCAGGTATGATCGGCGCAATGCCGGCGGTGGCCGTGCGCCACGAGAGGAGGCGGGCTGAGAAGAGAGGCAAAAGACCCAGCCAACTTTACTTGGGTGGACCATGGCTGCCACCTTCCCCCAGCGCCTCTCCCAGCCCGCACCTGGACAGACTGCCTGAATACTACGTCTTCGGAAAGGTAACAAAACATACTACAAAACCATCATGACATTTTCCACGTGAGATAATCAGTGGGTTTTAAGTTTAATCATAATAGAGATATTAAAAATGGAAAGTTTCATTGCTGAAATGAGATATTTTTTGCTTCTTGTATTTTCGGTCAATCAAATCATAAGAAGAATTCGTGAATGAAACTAGCTCACAGGAAACGGAACCAAAATTAACCATTCTAGTTTTCTGGGTGGTCAAAACATACTCAATAGTTTGCATAATATGCAATAAGGAAATTGGTTTAGTAAGCAAAGTGATTTATGATTATATTGTAACATTATTAATAAGTACCTACTTAATTTGCATTATAATAAACAGACCTAACTAACTAATCCTCAACCATTGTACCGTAATCAGTCTACAACATTCTTGAATCATTTATATTGCTTGTTCTCCAGTATTTTTGTTATTTTTTCCATACATGTAGCCTTGAACTATATTGTAGTTAGTATTGCCCCAGAACAGGCTTTCGCCTAGTGGGGCAATAAAATCCAATACTTGTTTCTTACTTATATTTTTTTACTTTGTTATATATTTTGTGGATATTAAATAAATGAAATGAAATGAAATTTCGATTTCAAGTACATTACCTCAGAACTTAGAATAAAAAAAGATAATTTATTAAAAATGAATTGCCTGAAAAGTTGTAATTACCATCATGCTCTCTGAAGAACATCATCCTAAATATTTCTTATTCCTTAATGCTCCATTTTAATGAAACATTTTTCTTTTAGTAAAATACCGTACAACCGAGAACATAAAAACAATTAAAATAATGTACGAAGTTTTATACACATCAGGCTGGCGTCATTATCCTAAAAACATTTTCGCTAGATATATAAGAGGTAAAGAAATCCCTAGCGATGTTCCGCCTGATAACACTAAAGAGTCAATTCCTTGATCCCTTCCCCGATTAGTCAACAGACACTTAACTAAAGTGCTAAGGTACGTTCCACCCTCCATTATTTATTGGGATAAAAATCGTATTTAGCAACGAACGTTAGTAGAGAAAATTCTTTATTCTTCAAAATGTAAAGATAAATTATTTAAAGATGTCTCGTATATAATTTTAAACGCTTCTACATCCAATATTTCATAGTCGTTTAATATCTTTTCAATATTTTTAATACTTTCATCTTATCTGCTTCGATTTCTCCCTGTGCCAAGTACGGTCTTCCCCACGACCTGGAAAAGAGCTCCATTGTCCTGGAAAGTCCTCAACAGCTCTTTGGCACTATTCCAGTCTAGCTATGAGAGTTTCGAAGTCAGGAAAGCTATTTTTTATTCAAATCTACCTGGGCCCTCGATCATCTATGATCTCACGCATGGCCATAAAAATTTAGAAGCTTAAACTTGAGATATGAATAGCGTGAACAGTTAATTAATTTCAATTGAAACCCTTGCGTCTATATTATTTTGTATCTTTCGAAGCTGAAATTGTATTATTTTTGGTTAACATTTTTGTCTTTGCATCTTTAGGTGTCAGCACTACACGTAGTGGTGGGATCTCTCCTGCTGGGCGGAGTTTTGTTGGTGGTGGGTCTGGTCCAGCTGTCTCCAGGTGCGGAGGCCGCAGCTCATCGATACTATCTACTGGCAGCCGGTGCGGTGCTGGTGTTAGTAGGCCTGGCATTACTTGCGCTAAGGTAATACATATTCCTATTTTGTTTCAAATAATCATCACAGAGAGTGTGGTTAGAAATTACTTGGGTGCACTGCACAAAAAGGCATTAAATTATTAACTTCGAGTTCCTTCGTGTGTTACCAAGAAGAACGTTGAAGGAGAAAGCAGCATCGTTAGTAAATCACTCCGCCTCTCGTTATGTTCTTCAAGAGGAAAGGAAGGAAGTTACGAAATCTCGTCCCCTTATTTTGTGCAATACGTACATATCACCTTCCGCGTCATTCCTAAGGCTTTACATTCTCACTATAGTTGGAAAGACGTACGGTAAAAGATGGTCTTCCAGAAGCAGCAGTATCAGTAATGTACCTAATATATTACTTACCTTACATGCGAGGTGCTCTTGATATGTAAAAGCTTATTATCGCATTATAAAACATTATTTACATTTATTTTATTCCTTGTGAACTTTTATTTTACCTATTTATTCTAAGCTCGTGTATTTTCATAAAAACCACGAAGCTTTCAAGCTTTCTTCCTCCCAGTGGGTGTTCGTTCTTCTGTAAACATTTTATAAGGGTCTTCCCCTGTCACCTGGACTACCAGCAGGTTTGTTTGATGTTAGATGACCCTCCAGGGGTACCAACCATGAATAATAAAAGGCTCGTGTAAATTAGATTTGGCGATAAAAAAAAAACAAGCGACCTACCCTTCAGTGAACTGAAAAAAACTTAATGTTAAAGTCAATGAAAGTGATCAATTTTAGGGCATTTATTGAGGTGTTATAAAATATCTACACTTTATTTTAAATTTTGTTTATTAAAATCATATACCACAGTAATCTAATTGTGAAAGTTCGGCCTATGTCTTTAACAGGATTCGAATAACGTCCTACAGACAATAAAAAAAATGTGTGTGTGTGTATTATACTCGAAAACTGAATGAGCTTATGGGTATTGTGTCAAAACTATAAATAAATTTTCAATTTGATGTACAAAATACCAAGTCATAAAAAATATAAATTGGATTGAAGCCTCAATGAATAAAAAGGGAACCGGGGTTTGATCGAATTATTTACGTACATACAAAAATAATGGAATAATTATACAGGATGTCTTTCTGTAAAAATAAATTAAAGTGCTTCGATATTTTTTAAATATTTGGCACCACCTAGTTTGGTTTATTTTCTTCAGAAAAAAATATATAATACGTTCCACAATAATAATAAGTATGTATGAAAAGTGTATTTTTATGTGGAAAAAAATAGGGCCGCAGTCGAAATTTTTTAATGAAAAAGGGGTATGATGAAATTAACTCGTTTTTTACAGTAGGTAACACATACGAAATTTTTGTCAAGACAAGCAAGCAACCTACCTATCACATAGAAAATAGTCGTGATATAAATCTATTTTTTTTTCGTGAAAAAAGAATATACACCGACACAATTAGCGCCGCTGGCAGTTTTTTCATGAAAAAGTTGTAATTTAATGGATTTTTGTAATGATTTTAGAAAATATTTCTTATGATGGGATAACGTGTCAGTATTTTTTTTGTGAGGTTATGAGGAGGACCACCACGGCTATATATGATACCTATGCAAATAAATTTCTCATTACTTTTCCATAATCAACCCATACTTACATCTTCTTCTTCGTCAGCCTATTCCCGTCCACTCCTGGACGAAGGCTTCCTCCATTTGCTTCCACGCCACTCTATCCTGGGCTCTTTGGATCCAGTTGGTATCCACATATTTTACCAGGTCGTCTCTCCATCATACTTACATACTTTGAGAATAATAAATAAATAATATAAAATATTACTAGGCGGAAGGGATCACCTTGTATAGTAATAAAAATAAAGTACTCCAGCTTTTGGTTAAATGTATTGTGCTGACAGGAATATAAAAATAAATATTTTGTGATCTGACATTTAGGTACATTTCGCTGATTGATCTGGCAATCAAATTAGTCTTTATATTTTCACATTTACATATTCGATTACTAATTCTGCCGGAAGTTCGAAGACAAAGCTCCCAGTAAATACGCCTTTATTTATATTACATTTCCTTTTATTCTTATATTATCTTCTTTATTTTTAAATTGCTTGCTTTTGTATATATATCTTCTTCATGTGTTTTTTCGTTCATGGTATTGTAATTGGGTGAAATGTAGAATCTTTGCTGGTTTATTTGTTGGTGATGTGTTTCTTCTGTGTAAAATTTACTAATGTAACTGTCTGATTCTGTAAATAAAATAAAATAAAATAAAAATAAAATAAAATAAATTACCAAATTGCTTCCATACAAAAATGCTTCTTCTTCTTATCGTGTCGGTCAGCACTCATTAGATCCCCCTCCGGTCCCAGAAAGCCACAACCTCTCCTGCGTTATCGTCCAAGGGGGAGCGATCTGCGAGACTCTCCCATGTCCACGGCCCAGGAGCCATTGGGCAGGCCAGTAGGTATTCAAGTCCTGTAGCTGCCCGCAGTCGCGCGTCGCGTCCTCAGTTGCGCTCCATCTCTGGCAAAATGCTTATAAATATACTTATGTCTTTTGCATGTATGTTAAAAACAGAAATATTCTTCTTACTATCTCTACGTACAGACCTCATATCCCGGACAAGACAAAATATAAAGCAATTTAGCGTTTGAATAAGTATAGGTTTTATTGTATTGGAACTCACCAGAAAAAATATTATACGAAGTATAGATAGGCATTTCCTTTTTATCGGAAATTCATTAGTGAAGAGAACTATATCTCTTACCTGATATCCGGTATTGTTGGGTAATAGGTAAAAGAATCGATTTTGAAAGCATTGTATTACGGTATATGGATTATTTTTATAGTTTCCTGGGGAAAATCCAGCTATTTCTTATTGGTGTAGAAATTTATAACAAATTGCTATAGAAACTTTCATACAGAAGAAACAATATTCATGGAAAAAAAAACTTTTTTCACGGAAAAATTTGTTGACCCGCTTGAGTTTTTTTTGGAAACATAAGATAACTTAACGAAAGTATTTAACTCGCTAGAGGAAATTGGGAAAATTTAAAGGTTTTTTTTCAATCTCTGATTGTCAACTCTGAAATTCTATTTAAAAATACTTTATTTTTGTCTAGATGTTTCTGTATGCACTGTCATCTGAAAACCATTCCTGGAGGTTTGGGGGCGCCAGGCGTGGTCACGACCCATCCAACGGGAGGTACTGCGGGCGTCACACACAGCAACGGTGGTCCACACACGGTAAGTTCTATAGAAGGTCTAGTCACAGGAAGCGCTCCGTCCCATATGGCAACACCACCGTCGGAAGCTGAGGCACTCATGCGTCCTCACTCTCAGCCCCCAGACACCTAGGCGAACACACCAAGAGGAACTGGACTGGACTAAAGAAGACAACACTGCATCAGACAACATTACATACATTACTCGATACATCTGTGTTATGAATTTGATTTGACTAAGTCATCAGAAGATTCCACAGCGATTTTTCTACAGACGACACAAGAAAATAATAATAAAGTATTGATTTTTTATTATTTAATATCGAAACGTCATAATGTAATGCAGAAATTTTTATACCTTGTCTCCCTTTTATAATATTCCATATTGTGTACTAATTCTTGTAAGTATTTAGCGAAATAATATAACGTGTAATGATAATCTTGTAATATTTATACCTATTACATATAAACATAAGTTTTTTTTAATAAGAAATATTATGCATACACAATATGCCTATAGTAAATATTATTCTCTCTTACAAAATTTTCTGCATTGTGAATATTAAAATATGATTATACATATTTATTCAATCCTTTAATCAATCTACGATCTTTCTATGTTCAAATCATAATTAACCCGATAGTAAATGTAAGACTTTTTAAACATTAACTATATTTATATAAGTGGTCATACATTCCTGTACTTTTAATTGTATCCTCTTTACATACCTACCTACACTTGAGACATATCTACATATATTATACTGATATATTATATACCTACACTCCTTTTTAAACATTTCCTAACTTTATTTAGTTAGTGTTCCATGTTCCTATAAGTTAACAGAAATGTATACCTTTAACTAATTTAATAGTAACAGGTGTGTATACTTTTAGCGAACCAAATAACTGAAGTGTTTACACGTTAACCTGATGTAGTAACGGAAATGTACACGTCTACATAACTAAGTTAACAGAAGTGTACATCTTTACCTAATTTAGTAAATTTTATACTGCTGCCTTCCAATTTTCTACTAGTATCTTCCAGTATTTTATAATATTGTATTGTTGCTTTATTTACTAGTTTGTATTTTTATTATTTAATACCTTTTATTCCGTGTATAAGTATTTTTGAAATCCCAACCTACGTTCAAGATGAAAATCTCTTAAGTTTAAACCCGATATCAATACTCGATTTTATGTATATTAGTTATTATAACTTCAATCTGTAATACATATCCCACTAACAACGCAACGACTGCTTCCCTGAGTATCAAATTTTAGATGGCTGTTTTGGCAACGTAAATAATTTGATTAGAACTTTCAAGTTGTTCATTGTCTTATTTAACATGCATGACCTATGTCAAACAAAACCCCACCATCTAAATGTTATTACGTTACATAGTTTCAGTACTAGTTGGTAACTTAATAGCAGCACAATCGTGAATAATACATTGTAAATAGTTTTTGTATAAATTACAAAATACTGGGGCACAACCTCAAACTCTACATAGACGAAATAGCTGCCCAAATGAGTACATATGCCTACTGATTGGTACACCTGAACAAACGGACAATCCTGCCACGTTGGTAGTAGTACCTACTATATAAAATTTATTTGAATATCATATTAGTCGTTTGATCTATTCGTCATTGAATTTTTTTTTCATTTTTTCATTCAAATTGTATATCAAGCACTTTGCACATCATTCGCTTCATTGTTTAACATTTTGTGTAACCATTAACCAATCTTTCTAATTATTGTATTACTTATAATATTTTTATACTGACTGATGAACTTACAAGATATTATGACAATTTTCGACCAAATAAATAAATATTATATTAAGAGTAAAAACGTATATTACAATATATAATATTATATGGTTGTATTTATAAATGTAACTATAAATATAACATTATATTGTAAAAATATTGCAGCCAACGCCGACGCTTCTATATAAAAACTTCGCTTGCTTTTCATATTTATTGAATTTACAAGTACAACTGTTGTATTGAAATTTTCATATTATCGTCACTGTAATATGTCCGTCAGTTTAAAAGCATCCATGTAATAATTAAGTCATTTTATTATCAATATCTTGTTTTGTCCGTATCTTAAGGCCTCGGTACCAAGAATGACGTTACAGTCATTTCCCACGGCATTAAGGTTCAAAATCGCATGATAAAATGGTAAAAATAGCGTTGTTTTCCATTTTTTGGGGTTAATTTTGCATCTATCAAAAAACTTTTACGGTCATTCCATCTATCAAGAGACTTTTACGGTTTTTAGAAATTTTTGAAATGTTGGTATGCGTATGCGTACTCTTAATCCAGATATTTTTGCTATCACAATTTTAAACTCCCGGAAGAAGATCCTACGTAACGATATTTTTTCTCCAAATTTTTTCATACTTATGATTTCTATGCTATTAGTACAAACCATAGGATCGCATAAATTTAGAGAAATCATTAAATAAATAGATAGAATAGAAAAAAATTATCTTTGTACACTTCACAGAAAGCTTTAAAAACTTGTTTTGTGAAGTGGAGTAGGTCGGGGATTGAACCCGCGCCCACTGGATTAACAGTCGAGCGCGTGCGTTACCAACCAGGCTTCTGACCACCTCATTGACTGCAAATTGTATATTTTTTTTTTTATATATATAATAAAATAGAAATCACAGCTCATTACTCGCAAACCAGAAACAAGATTCCTGATACATCTTCGTAAATTGTTTATGGTATCTTAATATGCCTTAAGCTTTAATATCAGCGAAGCCTTTGATGGTATAAAATTATTATCGAATAATTTATCCACAACATTTTTATAGAAAATGGGTGATTATTAATATTTTTGGTACAATAGTTCTCTCATATTTTTACAACTTTCATTTTATATTCAATTTGATTTTGGTTCCCTCGTTTTTATTAATTGACAAGAATGTAAACATCACTACGCCCACTAAATCAACTCAGATAGTTTGACATCTTTAAAGGAAATTGAAAAAAAAAATAGAGTCTACCCTTTAAGGACATGGCACCAGGAATGACGTCACAGTGTTTTCCCACGGAATTAAGGTTCAAAATTGCGTGACAATCGCACGATAAAATGGTAAAAATAGCGTTTTTTCCATTTTTTGGGGTTAATTTTGCATCTATCAAAAAACTTTTACGGTTATTCCCTAGATTTTAATGCATATTATCAGTACAACAAAAAAATTAACTCCGCGACTTTCGGGAAACGAGTATCCGTCTTTCGGAAAAAAGGTCAGAGGTGTTTATAATATTTTTTTTTGAGAAATCTATACAAGATATAAAAAATGTTTTACGGTTATTCCCTAGATAAAGGTTCAATGCATCTACCCTATTTTTTTCCGACGAATATTTAGTAACGGTTGTCGAGATAGAAGGTCTCCCGTTTTTAGAAATTTTTGAAATGTCGGTATGCACACTCTTAAAACGGTTTATTTTTCAAAAAAGTACAACATAATATTTTTTAAACTTTCAATAGATAAAGTTTTATTCAAAAGTTCCTTTTCTATTCAGCGTAATACATCCGTCATATTCTCACGACGTACGAGTTATTATAAAATATTGAAAACCGTCCAATCTTAACATCACATTGAATAACGAATTATAAATTATTGTCCATAAGAAATAATCTCGTATAATAGGTTTAATCATTGAAATTGATACGAATATTAAATACCTTCATTGGTGCATTTTAAAAAATACATGTCACATTATTCTTTCTTACAAATAAACCGTTTTGGATGGAAAGGGATGAAAAATCTTAATTTTGTGGACACATATATAAAGAAATTGTTGTTTTCGGGTTTAATCATGTGAAGATCTGATGATCCGACGTTCTGAAGATCACAATTCGTGACCAAGGCGGCAGTAGGTTCGCCGAAACGTCGGATCATCAGATCTTCGCACGATTAAACCCGAAAAAAACAAATCTATAATTTACTAATAATTTATTGGGGCGATTTTATCGCTAAACGGCGCCCAAAATAGTCCCATCATTATTATTAATGAATTCTTGGCCAGTTCGGCACACTATCTGTATATTAATATTCATTCTCATTCCCTGCAATTTAACAATGAAATTTATCAAATATAATTTGTAATTTATTGATTATGATAATTTGCAGCTTATAAAATAGTTATATATTAATCGTATCATTATTATAATATTATGTAAAACTGTAATCGTGAATATACGCTATTGTTTTTAGAAAGGTAATTAGAAGATATATTGTTTGTTGTTCATGTATCCTAATTTGTGTATGAGTGTATGTAGGTAACTTTGAGTAATTATTTGTAATATTTTACAAATTATTTAGCAATTATTACTTATATTGAAAACATTATTATAGTAATATAATTCCATACAATCAAAGTATTAGATTACTGTTTTTGTTCGTATTTTTTTTCTCCAAAATAGTTTACTCCATGCATATATTTGAAAAAAACTCTTGATAAAACATTTCGATTTAGATAACAACATTAAAATTTCGTAGATACGTCAATAAATTATCGCAACAAGGGTTGTTTTTTTTAACTCGATTCTATGGACCGATGAATTTCATTTCAGACGATGTGAGATTTTTAACATTATCCTATAACATTATGATAGTTATCATTCTTGGTGCACTGAAAGATCCACGTGCTTCCAATTATCATGAGAAATTTATCTTAAACAGACAGCTGATTGATCCGTTTGAAATACCTGCCAGTTGCCTATTCACCTCGGTCCCTCGACTTAATCTCCAATTTCAGTTTGAATGTCTGAAAAAACATTGATAATCTCTAAATTCCAACCTATATTAATTTAGGGCATCGTTTTATATAATAATCATGATAGAAATTACAGATTCATATTTCCCAAAGGGTTTAATAATGAATGTTCTATATTATTATCTTTTGATTACCCCAAGGGTATTAAAAGGGTTCATTTAATCAATAATTCATGCATCCCTGCCAATTACACTGGCTGAAATTAAATATCAGATTTTGTATAAACTTGTAATAGTTGGCAGTTAGGGAAACGAACTCGAAACCCCTGTAAGATTTATTAGATTATCGTTAGGTGAACCTATTATTATTATGTATTCATTTTCATATCTTACTAAGCATTCAGTAATTCCTATTACGCATATTTTTTAAATGAATAATTAGAGATTATTAATATTCAGATTACAGTGACGATTATTCATCAAACAATTCCCCTTATTTACAATGTCTTCCAGTTACGTAAAAAAGGTTGAAATATTTGGAGTAAACAAAAGAGCTTTTTTATTATTTAGAGGTTGTTTTTCATCGCGTACTTTGTTTTGGAAAAGCTTTTCAAAACGCTTTTGTAAATATTATTAATTTAAAATGAAAACCTTTCAAATTGTGGGTATATGAAGCAGGAAACAAAATGGATTGTGTTGTTGTATAGAGAAAAGCAGCAGATGTTTGTATGTTGTAAGAATTATTAAGCTCTGAATTAATGTACTTATTAGGGAGAAAAATCATCTCAGTAATAGAGTTTCATACGAGGATTAATATTATAACACGGATGAAAGTATGAAAAAAGTTAGAAATGATACAAATAAAGGAGAAAACGTGAATGAAACTTGGAGTTGTATAGAATGTACGATATTGTTGAGTAGGTTATGGTTGCGTTTGAACATTCTGGAAAAATCGGAAAGATCATCCCTTCTATCGATCAGACTGAGTGAGTGAAAGAACATGCGAGAAAAATATATAAAAATATGAGGTGTTTTTTCGTTTACGGTGCGTTTATTACAACTTGGCTGCTGTCTACATAGTAATTGTATGGAAAAATGAGACAAGTTATAATAAATGCAGTATACAGGGTGATTGGTTCCGCTATTCAGATATTTTGAGAGGTGATAGAGGGTGTTCTAAAACGTAGATCTGCCAAAGGGATGTCATCCCAATTGTTAAGGGTTGCGGAGTTACACCCTTTTAAAAAAATTCCACCCCCGACATCGACCACCATCACATTTCACTGAATAACTCTGATGCTATGGGTCCAAAATTAATAAAAAAATATTTTTAGGTCTCGTAATAAAACAAGCTTTTAATTGATGTCAAAAATATTTAATAATAATAATAATAACTTTGCTTAAATTAAACACAAAAACAAAATTTCATTTTTTTTTTGTTGAAAGTTTTGACAGTTTTAATATTTTTTCAATAAAATCCATAATTAACTAGTACTTTTTTTTCTTTTAATAAATACATTAGACCCTTGTGAATAAAAATGCTGAACATTATTTATCCATATTTTGAACCAGTTTTTCAAAATCTTCGATTTTGTAACTACATATTCAATAAAAAATTACTTCTTCGCTACTGATTATACCTCTTTTAGTACTACGTACCTCAGTAGAGAAGAAGTAATTTTTTATTGAATATGTAGTTACAAAATCGAAGATTTTGAAAAACTGGTTCAAAATATGGATAGATAATGTTCGGCATTTTTATTCAAAAGGGTCTAGTGTATTTATTAAAAGAAAAATAAGTACTACTTAATTATAGTTTTTATTGAAAAAAAATTAAAAGATGTCAAAACTTTCAACAAAAAAGAATGAAATTTTGTTTTTGTGTTTAATTTTAGCAAAGTTATTATTATTATTATTAAATATTTTTGACATCAATTAAAAGCTTGTTTTATTACGAGACAGAAAAATATTTTTTTATTAATTTTGGACTCATAGCATCAGAGTTATTCAATGAAATGTGATGGTGGTCGATGTCGGGGGTGGAATTTTTTTAAAAGGGTGTAACTCCCCAACCCCTAACAATTGGGATGACATCCCTTTAGCAGATCTACGTTTCAGAACATCCTCTATCACCTCTCAAAATACCTGAATAGCGGAACCAATCACCCTGTATACACTTTATTTCTTGGCGTTATATTTTTTGTATTTGTTTTTGTATTAAGAGGGTTACGTTATTGTACAAAATATCTACATTGGTACTTTAAAATAGGGCCCAGTGGATAAAATCATACATCTCATAGACTTAAATAATGAATAAAATACCTGCTTGTATATATAAAATATTATGTACCCTTTGTATTAAAATAATATAGTATAAAAAATATATATAAAATTAGGTAAACGCATTAGCTTTGATGTAAAATGTAATCATGCTAAAACAGTACTTAAATAAATAAATAAAATGATAATTTAAAAACAATTCATCCATTTAAATATTTATATTGTATAATATTTAATATACATATACTATAAAATTCTCAAATATATAAAAATACAAATAAAATAATCGAAATATAAACTAAGAATTTATTAATGTGTTTAGATATAAAATATCTCAACTAAATTTTATTATATTTATTGTCGAATGATGCACAAAATTTATAAATATTTTTTATAACATTATTAGATATTTTTAGTTATTCCAGTTTATCTTGCACATCTAGAAAAATAGTGTTGTAACTACGAAAATATCAAAACTGGGTTATAATGACAAAATGTTTGAACATCGTTTCCCTATAGAAAATGAAAAAGTGGCGCATATCTTTTCCTATTATTGTACCAATACTCGCCCAACATCGGTATAAGTATAATAGGGTACTTGCATTTTTTTATCGTTCGAAAAATATATTAAATTGATAGTTCTACTTACTAGAATTATAAATAAAATTATGAAATGTAATTTTAATTCATAGTTAATTTATAATAATTAATTGAATTTTTTTTTCTCAGGTGCTCTGAAACAAGCGGCCATTGTTTCACGTGATTGTGACGTCACGTTCATAGTCAGAAATTGGATTGTTTGTGGGTTATGTATGGAGGAATTGGGGAAAGTGACATCACAATATGGCGGCCAGTCAAAAACCTGTTTTTGCGCTAGAATCGAATATGAGACTTTATTTTATAAATGTATCCACAAAGACAGAATTAAAATCTCAAATTTTCGGAAAACCTTAATTTATAGTTAATGTACCGAAAACCAAAATAAAAAAAAAAACATGCAAGGACCCTATTGGTATATACAAGTAAGATACCGCAGCAAGTGGAAGTTATAGAACTGACTGAAATAGTTATACCAGATACCTACTCGTATACGACACTATTTTACTGGGTGTGCGATTTATTTTTACCTTGAAAGTATTTATTTATTTACAAAATTTCTGTACATGTAAGCACAAAGATTATTTATTATAAAATATATGTATATAATATGAAATTGGTATATAATTATATTTTTTGCACATATTTGTACTGTATCTTGTAGGTATATAACTAAATACTTGTTGATGTATATATATTTTATTGGTTTTTAATTTTATGAATATTATATATGTACAAAATCACACATTTCATATTATAGGTATATCTAAAAAGTTATGTATATTTTTCAGCATTTTCAGAATAATCGAATGTCCAAAATTTAGTTTTTAAACGACACCATTACTTAACATTTTTGCAGTACGGAACTAAAACATTCTGAACCAATATGTTTATGTTTTAAAAAATGTTTATACGTTTAAGCTTTGCAGTATATCTAGGTATATAATACATGTTTAAATAGGTATATTTCCGATTTCCTTTATACAGGTATGATTATTGTACAATTACCTAAATTTATTTGCTCATATTATAAATCAAAAGTATGACTCGTCGAAATGAAAATTATTTGTATTTTTATTAAAAAAAACATAGAAGAAGATTCATTGAAAGTTTTTACCACATGAAATTTACACAACGAGGTATATTGAAATTATGAAAACAGGATAAATACAGGAGTATGTGTAGGGTCATTAGTCCAAACATCGCTATAAGTATACGTGAAATGAAAAAAATACTTACATAGATTTTAACAGCGGTAATTTCTTCGGATTGACATCTTTTCAAAGCAGTTCTTATGTATTACCTTTGAACTTTGAACACCAAACAGTATAATTTAGTAAATGCAATCACAGAACTTATGAAATGCTGTAGCATATGAATGAAGAAATACTTTACACTTTCTATAGGTGAGAAAAAATTATGCAAGTAATATATGAGGTTTTTAAAATCCTTTGACAAACAGTCGACATCAAAGACACGTATGTGTGTTAAGATTTCCTTTTATTTTCAGCATGAGATTTAATGAGGAATACTTGTGTAACCGTGTTATTAACATTTTCATACATAAAGTGTAGCATACATAAAGTGTTTGTATAGCATTATGTCGTAACCACATCGTGGACCGCATAATTTTCGTTAGCAAGATTGATAGTAGGTATGCGATGTGTTTCACAAACATGCCTAAGGAACCTGTATAAAGGTGGGAAGAACTATTGAACATTGAGCCCCTTCTATATCTATGACAAATCTATGGTGGACGCCATTTTCATTGCAAACATATGATTGCTTGTCATGTTGGTTGTCCACAATTGCATGAATCCTGGTGATATTTCAGTGATTTTTGCGACTCGTTATGTATAATCAATGTGGAAATTACCTTTGGAATATAACCTATGTAATCAAATGGTACATTATAGCGTACTTTGCATCGAGAAAAAATTGCGTATGTATACCTAGCGGAAATGCTGGCGGCGGTCAATTTTTGTCTATGGCTTTATCCGTTAGAACTTCCTACATTTATACAGGTTCCCTAAACATGCCTAGCACTTCACGAAAGTGTTTCAACTCTTTTTACATGGAAAATGTGGTAGGTTTGGACTCAAAAAAAGTTTGGAAAAAATTTAACACCTTTACAATTGTACACTGCGTGATTTATTAGTAGTTGTACTATTTGGTTATATAGAAGTGGGGCAGGAAATGCAAACTGGGTATGTTTAATATCTAACACAAGGTACGTTTAACGTTGGATGCACATTTCACGTGAAGTTATGTCCTTATTCGTTATGTGCATTGGAGGTCAATGAACTGTGGGTCAGGTCGATATGGCATACAGCCGGTAGCGTATAAGGGGTTGGAAGAGGAGGAAGGAAGGAAGGAAACGAAGGAGGAGAGGAAGGGTGGTACAGCCTAGTTTAACGTACTCTTTTCAATAAATAACTTGTCATCATCACAACATTCCAATGGCTTTGAGACTCCTTTTATAAGACTTCTGTGGGAGTCATAAATGAACCATATCCGCACTATTGAAGAACGCGCTATGAATATACAATGGAACTTTTCCAGAGACTCTGATAATAATACTATTATATATTTTTATAATATTTTTTATTAAATAAAGTAGCAAATCGTGTTTCATTTTAAAGAATAAGTTCGGAAAAGGAAACTAGCCTTTGGCACGAATTTCGCGAAAAAAATATTATCGGTTGTTTGGAAATAATTCATGATTGATTGTGAATATGTTCTGTAAATAATAATTTTGCAGTTTATACCTGCAAGTACGAGCATTCGAGTATTTCTATATACGACTGTATTATAAACAATAATCGTCATTTCTGCTCCACACCTACAATTATTGTATAACATATTGGTTTGGTATTCTATAGTGACATGATTAATTGGTATTGTCGGAGAAGTGAACGCCCACCTGAGGATTCTGCTGATATTATTATTGTTTCTAGTACCTCCAGGTACACTATGCAGGTCAAATCAATAATTTGATTTGGCGGTAGTGCCTCGTAGTAACGGGTATAGATATTAATTACAAAATGCAGGAGGTAAAGTCCAAGAGTTGATATCATAACAGGTGAAATAACATAGACTCTTCCAGCGTGCTGTCGACTGCAAAACCCCCTTCCTCCCAGCTGTGTGTTGTACGATGTTTCACCCTCTCACCAGCCTTACTACCAACAAGCAAAGTTCATTACATAAATGCACCATTGCACTCTCATCCCATACACTATACCTATACGGATATACTAAATGAAAACTGATTGAATTAAATATCAATTATTTTTGTACTTACCCACTTTGCGTGTCTTTTTACAGGCAAATTCCGGTTTAATATTCTATGAAATGTTTTCAGCCCATAACGCTTGAAGCAGCTAGAATACGGGTAGTTAAAATTGGAAACAGTGGATTCAGTCACGTGACTATCGGCTGAGATCGTTTTTAAAGAGCGAATTTTGGAGTGAGATCGTGTTTTACAAAATGGCAAATTACTGTCCTCTATGTACGTGTTGTTATACGTAGAGAGTTGAGTTACGAAATACTACGCCAGTTTCACACATAATGCCTAATTATTGTGTTTTGACGGACAAAGTTTTCTGCTATATACCACCGTATTATAAAATCTTAATTAGGTAAAGTAAATAGACCTGCGTATTACAACTACGTTTACTGTAGTTACCGACGTCCTTGAGGTGGTAATATGAGTGAATTTCTTACCACCTATATTATTACGCATTTAGGTAATTTTCCTTGAGATTTTAACTGCGCACATTGTATAGATAATTATCGTGTGTTTTATTAACAACTGCTACTTATCTTATTTTCTATTTATCAACATAGTTTCCACACTCTTGTAATGTCGTAATATTATTACGGGCAGCCAGCTGTGATCTCAGCCATCCGATGGTTTGCGGTCTGCGGGGTTTCCCCGAATTGGTGGATAATTCAGGCACTTCTTTTGTTCAGATGCCAAGTACCTATTTATCGTGAAAATTAGAGCTACTTAAGCAGCAATAATATCAAATATAAGAGTACACGCAGAAAAACTACCAGTTATTTTAGGTGTCATTCATTTTTTTTATTCGATTAGTTGCGTAGGTAGTAGGAACCTACTTATTTATTAACTGGAAAAAACCGAAAGTTTGAGAAAAGTAGGATGTCAACTTTACCATAATTGTTTGTCAAAGGATGCAGCGTAACATTTAAAAATACAGGTTTCTATTGCACAGAAAATATTTTGAACTTATTTTATTTTTTCGAAGTGAATGAAACTTTGCCAGGTCAGCATGGTTAACACAGGTTTTTCTGTATTGCGTATCGCAAAGTATTTAACTAATAAACGAATTCTCTGTAGAAGAAACGAACTGATTAGAAATGAATGATGGCTCAAATTGTAGGCGGAAGAATGATATGTAAATAGTACCGACGTACATACTATTTATTTTATAAAAATGCCATGTCAGTAAGAGTTTGGTTGGCTTGGCTCAGCTAATAATAAAGCCTTCAGCCAGCCTAAGGACATAACTTTTTTAAAGTGTTATGATATGTTGTAAAATTTAGGTATTGATTGTCATGCACAAAAAATATATGTATTATTATTGGTATAGTTTTCTAACAATGTCATTATTTTTGTATTGCCATTGAAAAAAAAAACTAATTGTTGTTATGATCAAAATTTTTTGAGAAATGTTTATAACAGTTTTTTGAATATGTGGTCATCTGAATATAAATTAATTGGTATTTATTAAACAGAAAAATACCTGTTGTTCTATTTATTGTGAAGTTATTTTATATTATAAGATTGTTGGAGTATCTTCTATATATATACAAAATACTTTTAAAAAGTTGGTGGAACTCAATGTGATATTACATAATTGAAATTCATTTTACTGAGTCAAAATATATACATGTCTGTTCGTTCCTCATTTTCATACTACGCGTATGTATTTAATATAATATTATAGTTATTTATTTTAGAAATAAATTAAATCATATTTTATAAGCCTAGCTGATTCTAGTTGCCAAACTATTGAGTATTTATAAAACCTTTCTAAATTGTGTACTTTTCTTATTTATTAATTTGCATGCAACTTATATTATAATTGCCAGTATTTTAATGCATTTACCCATAACAAGAAAAAATACTGTAGATTTAGTACTGTAGATGCTATTGATATTGTCTGTTATGCGGACGACGCCGTCATATTTGCTGAGACTGAGGAAGACCTGCAATTACTGTTGCACACATTCCATCTTGCTAGTCAAAAATACAACATGACTATATCAGTTGCGAAGACTAAGAGCATGGTATTCTCTCGGACACCGGTAGGGTGTAGTGTCTCAGTGGATGGAGTCTCAGTAGAGCAGGTGGAAAAGTTTAGATATCTGGGTGTGGACTTGTGCGGACAAACGGATTTACCATGTGAAGTGATGGGTCAAATAAACAAGGCTGCAGTAATCTCAGGATGCCTGAAAAATTCTATATGGAAAAACCCTGACATGAAGATCAGCAGCAAAATTAAAATTTATAAAACTTGTGTTCGACCAATCATGACATATGGGATCGAATGCAGAGCAGACACCGTAATAACAAAAAATGCGCTAAGAGTGTCGGAAATGAAGACTCTCAGGAGTATATCTGGTAAGAGCCTCCGAGATAGAATAAGGAATACCAGAATAAGAGAAATGTGCGAGATCGAAGATGTCGTCAGATGGGGGAGGCAACGGAGAAGACAATGGTATGCACATGTGAGGAGAATGGAGCCATCCAGACTCCCTCACATTGCATTGCACGGCCAACCCCAGGGCAGACGACTCCCGGGCAGACCACCTAAGAGATGGATTGACAGTTGGGAGTCGACATCGCAGGAGGCTAATCCATCTTCATAACAGGCCACAAGGCCTATATTAAGAACAAGAAGAAGAAGAAGATTTAGTATTTTACTATTCTAGAATTTATCTAAAAGTCAAATATTTCATTATTTAATGTGCCCAGATCTCACAAATCAACTTTAAAATGAATGAAAATCAACAAATAACAGGAAATAAATTTTACAAAAAAAGATCTTGATTTGTGAGAATGTGGCTTTAGTTTGATATGTTTTGTTTCATCTTCAACATAGATATTTTTATTCTAGTCCAATTTTTTTATGTAGTTTTATTTTGTTTTATGTATAAAATCAGCATAGAATACTTAGTACCTTTTCATATTCGCTTTAGAGGTTCTGTTAATTTATTTAAATAATAGATATATTGCCTATGTAGTTTGCCTATTATTATTGGTACAGAAAATTAATCTATTTTAGAAACAGATAACAAAAACCAAGCTTTTAGATATGTACTTCTAATAAAGCCTTCTTACTCACTCCTATCACTACATCCTCACCTCACAATTGCAAAATGTTATCAGGATAAACATGATAGAGTTAAAAATCATCAGCTTGAAGCTTTGGCGGATGTGTTGGTGGGAGATATTTAAGCTAACATTTATACATACACATTACACAATGTACAGAGGAAATCGAAATACAGCAAGGTAGTTTTCTTGATGGAAATTTCACCATAATGTTTTCAGTAAAAATAGTTGATACCCTTATTAATCATCAACTACTTTTATCACAGAATTTGTAGTATTGAAATATGCATCTTATTCTATCTAGTTATAGAAGCTAGAATCGTTTAATACAGTAGCAATCTTCATACACGTTCATTATATCATAAAAATTTCATAGAATATATTAAATTTGACAAACAAAATATCATTCTCAGATCGATATTCAATTGCAACGACAATGATGTACAGGTTGTGAAAGAATTTGCTTTATTTAAAGAAGTGAGGAAGTACTGGAGCTGATGTTATGACTTATTGTATTGTATGCCTGTATGGTAATATGGTCTATTGTGTAATGTGTAGCATCGCACAGAAGGAACTGTAAATATTCTAGAAGAAAATAAAATATTCCCTAATAAGCGATAATATGAAGGATAGAAAAATCCTCACACAGTGGAATCTCTATATTACTCGTGGATTTCATCAGATTTAGATCTTTAAAGTGGGCCATAATATTTTGCGCTAGTATTCTGGGAGCCTTGTGTGTTACGGAGCATGTCAAGTAACCACAGAACACTTATATTTTCTTACGAGACTGTTAACATTGTGTTTTGGTGGGGGAAGCGGTAGTTTGTATGTGAACATACAATGGTTTTTAAGGCCTAACTCGATACTAAAGGCATTCTGCAATATTCCTGGATTTCAGAATATCACCGCTGTAATTCACGACACGGGCTTTAAGCTTACTGCGAAGCAGGTGTATATGTATTTGGTTTTGTGTGTACAAGTCCAGATACTTATTTCAAAAATTTACAAAATTGCACTGAGAAATATAATAAGATAGTAGAAGCTAATAAAGAGAGAAGTGTATCATTTTTTGTTCAGAAAGAAATCCATTAAATTATCCAACAAAATATCAGGTAACTCTTGCGATGGTATTCTTACCAGCGACTATTTACGAGTAGAAACAAATAGTTTGTCCCATTTTCTTTACCCCGAAGTAATTGGTTGCATTATTATTGAATGCAATTATACTTACTATGGTTGACTTTCAAAAACCTTTGGGACCATTGACCTAGCGTTAAATTGAGACGATTATCAAATCTGAATATCTACTCGTATTTCATAGAGGCAAATATACAGATTCCATTGTACTATGATTAACAATCATTTACCTACATATTCAATAATATTTAATATTTCACAATTTTACAGATCGAAATTTATAGAAAATTTGGACCACCATACAATATATCATTTTTATATAGAGATTCCTATTTATAAAATTGTCCGCTCTATCAAAAAATTGGTACCTGTTGTAAAAAGAAAACATATGTAATAAAATTTAGCTGTTGAAATTTATTGAAACAAAAATGATTATATTAAAAACCCTACTTATATAGTATTGGTTACGATGTTTTAAATTTAAAATAATGTATACTGTCCAACCAAGCTTTAATTTTATAGAAATAAAATTTATTGATACGAAAAAGTGAATATGACTGAGTTTTATGCTGATTTTTATATACTATAGTAAACCTACATAATTATATTTTCAAATATAATTTAAAACATTATTTATTGTTAAAATTATATATTATGATCAAATCAAAAGTCCTTTATTTAAATAAAAATGAAATTAAATTTCAAAAAATGTATAAATCTTTAAAAACAAAATAAATAACTTATTAACGCACCGATGTATGTATTCATGTATTATGTTAAAATATAATAATACTTAAATAAATAAAAGTACAGTAAGTAAATGTTTCTCAGTTAAGAATATTAATATTTATTAAATTCATTTTACTCATGTATTTAGCGGTATGCATATTTATTATAAATTGATGTGTTCTATTTAATGCCAAATTATTTTTACATTTTTAAAATCAAAATTGAGAATTTTTACAAGAGATTATCCAAAACAAAAAAACAAATGAGATTGAATTTAAAAAAAAAACATTGATTTTATTATTCAATGACTAACAATAGACTCGTTTTTAATTATTGGCAACTATTGTTTTAAATTGCTAATACATACATTGATTTTGATATATATGATTATTAATGAAGATTTTATGGTACTGTATCTGTTGATGCATATTATTTTATTAAAAATACTATATTAGGTAAATAATATTATACCTACTAATTTGATGTCCAAAATGTTAGCATAATTTATATTATTCATTGTGATAAATGTTTATTAAATGTAAAATAAATATTTTGTAAGAAATATACCAAGAGTTTTATTTCAAAATTATTTTTATTATCTTCTTCTTCAGCCCGTAGCCATCCACTCCTGGACGCAGGCCTCCTCCATCCCTTTCCATGCCAAACGATCTTGGGCCACTTCCATCCATGTTGCACCGGCATACTTCACGATGTCATCTCTCCATCGGAGCTGTGGTCGTCCGGGGTTTCTTGTGGTAGTCCTATTTATTATCTACCCTTCTTTATAAACAAATGGCACCGTGTGTGTCCCAGAAGTCTATGACGAAAATTTCCTATACTGTAATATTGTTAATTTTATAGAAAAGGCGTTATTGCCCTGTAGGTATGTTTTAAGTAAGTAAATATCCTCAAAAAATCTCAGCAAACATTTATTCGATTGTGAGGTTTGGATTCGTAAGGTTCGTTTACAAGCAACTAAATTGCTCCACTCTGGACAATTTTGGTCATATTACGAAATAATTTATTAATAAGATTTTTACGGGTTGTCGTCGCAGTTATTGCTTGTGCAAGAGCACCTTTAGTAAGTACTATCTCGATTTATGAAATGCAGAATAAACAAATATTTTTTTACGCTTTGTAAATATCTAGATAGTAAACCTGGACTGTGTAAATAAATTCTTCCTTCATGCAGTGCCATGTAATAAAAGTATCTTAAGGTAAAAATATTGTAAGTAAAAAGCAGGATTGGAGTTACATCATCCACCCATCTTCATCGCGGTCCTCCAACACCTCTTTTATTTGTTGATGGTTTCAACTGAATCAGTCTGAGTGTCCTCCTATTTGTGTTTTCTCATTATGTGTCCTGCGCATTGCCATTCTAATTTTTCTCTACTACTCCAGTTCTAAGCTTATTTATTCATTCAATATCAATTTATCTCTAAAGAGGAATAAATTAAAATAGTAACTGTAAAATGAAAATACTACAACAACTGTTGAAAAAATATATTTCATTTGGAATTGATTATAATAGGAACAACTATATTTCTAGTCATTTCTGGAGAATACAATCATACTGTTATTAAAGCAATCAAGCAGCAGACAGGGAAAGAGGATTTACAAAAAAATAAATTTCCCCTTTAGGTGAATACTGATTTATATGCCAAAAGCTATTGGACATAAGAACTAGTTAAGATGATATATTCTCCGGAGTGATACTGGTTTCACTTAGTACTGAAATTGTACATAAATAATATTAGCACAATACATACTGTTTGGTGCATTGTTTTAAAACAATGTCACAATCATCGCATAAAGAAAAAAACTAGGCAACAAAACTTAACACATTTACAAAAATGACATTATTTGAGGAGGCTAAAAGCAAAAGTGCCACTATCCACAAATGTCACCTTTTGAGTTAATGACATATGTAGCATTCTCTGTCATGTCCATCCCTAAGCGGAGCATAATGGACCAAACAATCCTATATAATTATTTTTAATGCCAAAGTGACTTTCTCAAATCACTCTTGTTATGAGGGTGGTGCTTTTGCTAGAGCCTAATAACAATAATCTCTTAATATAGCCTCCTCACTTGTCGGTGTATTAAAAATTTCCAAACGACTTCCCATCACTGTATGACAAATATTAAAATACAAAATAGACTATCACTAACATTATAAATATTGTATGTACTCAAATACATACATAATATTGCATTCACATTTCTCTTCATTTTTCATTCTCATTCAGAAAGACAAACATCCTGCTCTCATACAGAAGACTGTTACGTGACATTCTTGCAATTTTGACTTTTAATCATATCTGTTAAGAAGTTTCATATCAGCCTCTCTTCCATTGCATTAATAATCATCATATTTATAATTGTCCTATGTCTGTCCATCTGTGCGCAGCGCACGACGAAAATAAACAGTACCGTGATTATTATGCAAACTAATGGATCGAATCTATGAGATTTTGAAAATGTTATCTACACTAGCGCTTTACATTGGATGAAAAGTGCTGGTTGAACAATACGTTAGAATTAAAGTTTATGAATGAAAATTGAATTTAAAATAGTTCCAACTGATGAATGAAAATAGTTTTGAAATATTTCGTTCGTGGATATACGGTACGTACCTATACAATATACGTAGAGATCGAACTAAAGCACGCACCTTTCATATGTTTGTAATTTGTAAAAGTACCTATGTATGTAGGTGGACAGTATGTAGGTATGTGCCCTATTTCATTTTACGGTACACTTCCTACTATTACTATGATGTCAGATTGCACATCAAGGTTTGGATGGACACGGGATAAGACGGAGCCTTGTGCCTTGTGATCTCACTATGTTTCCTCGAGGAACATTAGTACCAGGTATTGGGGTGCGATCTACAAGATCTATAGTCCCGAACACTCCGTCATACCCGTCACAAACTACACATCCCAACAGCCTGGTTTCCACCTGCCTCGCAGGCAGTGGACCGCAGGCAATAGGCTTAGGACGGGTCAGGGTTGCTGCGGTGACATGTTCCACTGTGGACTCCTGAAGCAAACCATGCAGCACATCTTGCGTGATAGCCCCATACGTGCTTACCCAGGTACCATTGACAGTGCTGCCAGCCTGTCCCCTGAATTCCTCCAATGGCTAGAGGCGCTGGATGTCAGACTTTAACGATGTGACAATACTTCGACGTTGCCAATCGATAAATAAATTGAATGAAGGAGTTGTAACGATAGTTATTTAACAAAAATTGTCTTTTACCAATTTTCACGGTTAGGTGGGTACCAATTCAAAAATCTGGTTTAACGGACAATATCGCCGCTCGTTTTTTACTTTGACTTAAGCGCCACTTAGGTATAAAATGAGTTATATATATCGTTGGAATCGTCTCGACGAGCTGCGTCGAATGGTCCAAGTTCAAGGTCAATTAGAGAGCTTTTTTGGTCGTTTAGTCAAATAAAAAACCAACTTTTATCTTTCAAAAAATAGGTAAAGCGACGAAAATTACAACTTATAAATCGCGAATGGCGCTTTGTTTTGCTAAATTTTCCCAATTCATGAATGTTTGGTTTATGGGCTGCGGGCGGAGGATGCAGGGGACCGAAAGACTTGGAGGATGAGGACTAGGAGAGCCGACCCCAAGTAAATGGGACAAAGGCTAGGGCAAAGAAGAAGATGAATGTTTGGTTTATAAGAAAAACAAACATAACACATAAAACAATGCGAGTGGCGCTTTAGCTTTTTTGACTTATCAAAATTATTTAGACAGATGCACTTTAGTCAAATCGTATAATATTAAAACTAAACATGTTCTACGTTTAGTCACATTTACATGATACTAAATAATGTTAAATTGTCGTTTAGACTTTTTGAATTTTGGATATTAGTCGTTTCATGTCTTTTAAGTCATTTCTACTAAATACTGAATTAAATAAAAATGGCCATTAGTCACAGTAGATTGCTACTTTTTAATTTTATGTAATGCGTTAATCATTCTTAGTAATTGTTTATAATTGAATTTGCACTTTAGTATTTTTGCGGTTATAACAATAGCTGATATTTGGTACATCTGTCGTCGTTTAAGACAAGATGTTTGAAACAGAATTATACGGTTTGAAAATATTATTATCGGTCGTTCAACTAACAAATTCATTGTCAATACACGTGTTGCTTTTGTGTGCGATGGGCGCGAACGTATATACCTATTTAGAATATATTTAAGAAATATTTATAAAGAATATATTTAGAAAAATTTTACTTACCTTCTTTTTTTAAACAGATATGAAGATGAATACCTAGAGTTCCAAGACATTGATCTTCAGTTTTTATTACTCACAAAATTCTTTATAAAATACAAGAGTTTGTGTGTTAGCCATTTTAACTTGGAAGTGTTTGGAAAACATGGTTGCATTAATCACTTTGAATTATAACGATTTTATTTTCAGTGCTAATTTAGACATTCTGCTTGATACAGTTTGTCACAAAAAGTTCTATTAGCCATTTTGAATTTTTAGAAATAATATATAAATGACGTGTTAGTCATTTTGATATTTTTGAGGAAGAGTACAAATGGCGTGTTAGTCATTTTGAATTATTAGAAAATATATATAAATGACGTGTTAGTCATTTTGTTTTTTTGGAGGAAGAGTACAAATGGCATGTTAGTCATTTTGAATTTTCATGATTTTAAGAAAAGTGGTAATTTACTTGATTTGAATTAATAAATTTCGAATTATACTAAATATTAGGTTAGGTATTAAGGCATTAAGCGCCATCTAACTCACACAAAAGAGACTATATTTATTAACATTATATACTAAAAAATAGAAAAAAAATCCATCAACAAAACCCCCATACAACTTATTTAAATCGGTTCATAAATAAAAAAGTTATCAGGGTTTTTCTGTTTTTTTAAACTTTAAATCGCTCTCCTGAAAAGTTGACCCTGTGTCGCTTAAGTCAAAGTAAAAAGCGAGCGGCGATATGATACTACGCAACCTTTCATGACGATATTGGAGAAACGGGGAAAAGACGGAGCCTTGTGCTCTTCCTGCGTGTTTACTCGAGGAACTTCAAGGAAGGGTGGAGTAGTCATAGTGGATACACAAAAACATATTTAACCAGTGAATTTTCACGGGTAGGTACCCACTAGTGTTCAATAAGTATAACATAAACAGAACACACAGTCTTATGTAGACATAATGACAAACTATCCATTCGCTCACGACAAGTGAACAATACGATAATATATCATAGTGAATTGTTGAAAGTATAGTACATGTCAAATGGATAAGATATGATAACACAATATGAAAGAAATAATTTAAAGAAATGAATACATTACATTAAGGAATTCTCTAGTAGTGAACTTGTTTACTCTGACTAGGTTTTGTGACATCTTTAAGTTGGGTTATGTGAACAATTAAATTAATTTCATTTTGTTCAATATTAAATGATAATTAAGTCTAAAAATTAATAAACAGACTTACACACAAAATAATCTCAAGTTTTATGCAAGTTTCATATTGCCTTATGGAGAACTAACTATGTATTAGTCGAAGAATGGAAGACATCTGAGGATAAGTCTGTGGGAGATAAATACACATGGCTTAGGAACAGCCGTAAACTTTAACAGGGTTAGATCGATCGAATGCAATAATTTCAGAGACTCTTGAAGATTTCGTTGACTGGTAACTTGTACTAGTGATCAGTTACCAGCGTTATTTCACCAAACTGTTTATTTTGTTTGAAATTTGCAAACTGATTCAATGTTTATGCAAAGTCTGTACCATCTAGTCTTTTAAATGTACAACAAAACTTATATTGATATATCTTGAGAACTAAATGTAAGTAAAATAGTAATAATGAAATGTGAAAGAATTGATTCAATGTAACAATTGATTTAAGAAACTAACACTAATTCTAGGGTTAAATAAACAGGAATAAAATAATCTGAGTGGAAATAAGAACAACGTGCACAGTTTTCACAGTAACAAATTATTTTTTCTTCTTTTTTAATTTAGGGGCAATGGCTTCCCAAATAGTATTCTTTTCAAACTCTCCAACATGACATATTTTATTCTTTTGCTGTTCTTCTTTCATCTTGAACAACTTTTGATAGATATCATCTGTGTTCAGATTCATGGGGGTCTTTTTTTGTGGTTGTTCTTTGCATAGAGGTGGTGAAGCAGCTGAGGACGATGCTGTGGATTGCATATCACTCGGTGTTTGCGGATAAACTGTGGGGAGCATAACAAATTCAGATGTATATTTAATAACGGGAGTGCTATGAATAATTGTCGCACAACTACTTGGTTGGTGCTTCTCACTGTTTTTGGTGCTATAATCACTTCCTTGCGAGGTTGACTGTGGTTCGTCTAAGCTCGTACAATTATTATCATCCATCACTGGTGTTATGTCCATGCTCCTACAAGTATAATCATCTGTGTCTGGAACTTTATCCACACTCATACAACCATCAGCATCATTCTCTGCTGTGACCTCAGTAGAGGCGTCCTTCTCATTGTCAATCAAACAAAAATCATCAATTAAAGATTCTAAACTCGTAAGAGAGTTTTCTTCTTCATATGTTGCCTCTACATGTTCCTCATTGTCACCATCCTTATCCATAATAGTGGAATGGAGATCAGTACTTCTATAGCTACCATCAGTTAGATTGTTTGCAACAATTTCTTTAGTCGTATTATGTTGAGCTTCGTCTACACTATTTCTCCAGCTTAGATAATTTGAGTATGTGGGTAGTTCCTTTTTAATAGCTCTACTAGTTTCGTGTACATTATCTCTCGGTTTAGAGCTGGTATCTGTTGTGCTAACTGATTGAACTTCTTCGACATTTCTCCAGTTTGTACTTGTGTCCTTGTTTGTAACTGAAAGAACTTGATCGGCATTTCTCCAGTTAGTATCACTTGAACTCTTTGTGGCTAAAGAACTTCTTGTTTTACTTGGTGTTTCACTATTGACACTGCAGAGCTCTTCATCTACATTTCTCCAGTTACTATCAGTAGTAGACGTGTTTCTCTTACTAGAAGTTGACGTTTTAGACGGTGTGGAATGGTCGATGTTGGAACTTTGTTCAAGTTTTTGATTTTTCAGTTCTCGTTGTTTACATAGTAACTGATACATTTCTTCCGGAGTTAATGAAGTAGACATATATTTTCGTTGAAATTCCGACTTTGTTTTGTCATATTTCGATTGAGATACAGTATTAGACTGACATTTACTCTCTACTTTTTCATTTTTAGGTTTGAAAGCAAAAGCATCATCATCGAGATTCAGAGGAGCTGTAGGTTTTATTAGATTTATATTGTTTCTTTTAACTTCACCAGAGATGATAGCTTGATTTGTTGACAGCCATGACAGGCACTTATTGTTGACTGGAATAAGTTCATCATCACTTTCCATGTCTGATACTTTGATTTTGTTTGATGTTGATGTGTTTGCTTCAGTTACCTCCTCATTATCAGATATAGAAGAAAGAGAGAATCTTGAACTGCTGTCTTTTTCCTTGTTGATGGATGGCTTAACAATGTTTTTATCCATTGTGTTGTAATTATTTTGAGAATCTACTGTGTTGTCTTGTTTCTTTGTATCACTGGATTCTTTTATTATTTGCATAATACTTTGTATTGCTATATTAACCCTCTTTTTATTCTTAACAGGTGATGTCCTACGATCATTTGTTTCAAGAGACTCATTTTTACGCAGTTTAGAAGAAACTTCTTTGACTGTTGTTCCAACTTTCTTTTGGACTGGTGAAACATATTCTTGAGGTGATTCTTGGATTTCTATATTTGGTGGTATAAACTCTGGTACTAGAGGATTGAGGAAATTAGTTGGTAGACCCACATTTGGATTAGATTCACCTAGATAACTTTGCACAGGATGATTTTTCACATCATCTATGATAATTTTGCTTGAAGATGGTTTAAATTCCTTAGATTCTGGATTCAAATACGTATTAGGCTTGCGGTTAAAATCTCCACTAGAATTACGGCCTCCATATTTAGGGCTGTCGTTAACCAATGTGTGTTTGCCTTCGAATTTAGGGCTATCATTAACCGATACGTGTTTGGGTGATTTGTGTGGTGTGGAAAAGTCTCCAGATTGTGAAGTTGATGGAGATTGAGTACTGGCGCAGTGTTTTTTGCGAACTATCTCTTCAATGAATTCATTTGAATAACCGTAAGGGTTGAAAACCTGCGAAAAAGACAACAAAATGAACACATGTTTAGTACCTATACAATAATAAATTAAACAAATAAATTAAACTAAAATTATAATAAATTATATATAATAAATTAAACTAAAATTATTTGATTAAACATCAATGGGGTCTAAAATATTTGCTGTTATGAAGCAATTTGTCTCTATAGATAATTCTAAAGAAATTCCTGACTCTCAAATGCGGATTGACTGTAAGATATTGCAATAAGTCGTACTTAAGCACACAACTATTGTCTTATTTTGTAACTATTGATAATTTTTTGGCTAATACTAACTATTTATAAATAACGTATCGCCATTAGGCAATAAGCCCACCCTTTGTATGATTTATATAATTTATTAGAACCTGCTGACGCTGCCAATTGGCTAAGAGATTTACCTCTAAATTTGTAATTGCCGGGTCTTTTGCCATATGCATTAAAAAAATTAGAATCTACCTTTCTAATGGAGTGAGTAATTAATTCGTGATCTGGTTCTATTCTCTCCTCTGACTCATTGTAAACCGCTTCGAATCCTAGTGGGAACTCAAAGTCTTCTTCTGAAAGTCACAAAAAGTAAATCTTAAATACAATTATGAATGTTGCATATTATGTATTACTGATATTATTGATAAATACCACAACAACCCTAACCCAATTAATAATAATAATAAATAATATTTTTTTTATTTCATTAAATGTGCACATTGGATATAAATATTTCACCAGCTAAAATAATAGTTAAGTTCATTATGGATATGAGTGGTGCCTCACTAGACTTGCGTTTCAGTATGAAGACAAGAGGGATGGAGAGAAGGGGGTTATTATTTAGTGAGTAAAATATAGGGACTTGTTGACGTTCCATACTATTCCTACATGGAATCTCTAATTACTTAGTTGAAATAATCTATAGCTTATACAAAAAAAAATACAATCATCAAAATATGTCGTTTATTTTTGCTTCCTTAATAGTGCAGTATAGATAATTTCACCATGAGATAAATATCATTCACACATTAAAAAAGAAACGAATTTATACTAAAATAATATAAATCAAATCATTGGTTTATGTATATGAACATTGTTTAAATTGTGCAATAAACAAAACAACTTACAATACATAATATTATCTAATGGACTCAACGTCTACAATATATTGTAAAATAAAATGTGGAAACAACAGTGAATAAACAAATTAGCTGAAATTATGAGTTTTGTACACAAATACCCTTCAGTTAGTATGAATTCCATAAGGAGCCCTGTACAACATCTAATAAATTTTGATTTCCTATATCGAAAACAACTTATTTTGTCAACACAATATACCCCAATGTTATGACAATCAATTAATCAAAACAAATGTGACAATAAATAACAAAATGGCCGATTGTGTTTCCTTTCTGCATACTGTGCACATTTAAAAATATATAGGTAGGTCAATTTACAGGTACCTACCTACTTTCTATCATGTTGAGTGTTGAATTTCACCCACAATACATAATCACGTACCTACATGGGTGGGAAATAATGAAATATGGATTGTAATGAAAACCTTAACCTTGAAAATATAATTTCTGATTTTTTTTTTATATTTAAGTACTTCTTTGGTTTAGGCACAACATAAAGTGCAGTAGAAACAATTGACCGAACAGTCTGTCAAAAAAGAGTTGGTGTCGGATTAAATTGGAACTACAATTTTGTTTGCTGGAAATGAGGCTGCTTGTATGGAAATTATACAAGTGTTGCCATTATAGTTGCCAAAAAGCTACATGTGGCGCTCTCATCGAACACCAACTCTTTTTTGACAGATTGTAGATTAACTGCAATAGAAAGTGGGGTATTACGAATTCTTTGTTGTTTTCACTTTTGTATGACAATCAATCGAACAGCGAACAATACCCACCAAGCAGACAAGAGACATAACTTATAGAACTTTTTACTGGGCAAACAGATTCGATTGTTTTTTCTTCTGCACTAAAAAGGTTTTTTCGCTTGTCTCAGCTACATATACCTTTCAGAGCTATAAATTATTTGTGTGTGCTTGTATTAACGTCTAATGCTTGTGAATTTTCGACCATGTATATTAAACTGCATGAGAAAGGGCGGTCTGGCATTCTGCAGTAAGTACATGGAGTGAGAATAGTGGGAGAGAAAAAGATTGCGGTTAAGCACCTTGTTCAGATAAGTCAAACAAAACATCAAATGATTATTACTTTTAGGTGGCTGTGGGTGTCCATCAAGAAGTTTTAAGTTGGGTTTCCTGGTGCGACGTCTAGGCCCGGGACCAAAATGGTTTAGTTTCTCGAGATCTTCTAATATCATCGACGGATCTGTCCACAGGTCAGACATCTTGTCTGGCTGAAAAGAAAAAAATTAAAATTCTTCTATTGGCACAAATCTACTGTATGCATATAATAATTAAAGATCAGACATATTGCACTGGCATAAGGGAAAATACGATAAGCAATACACAATTTTAACTAAACAGAGATTGGTACAATAGTACCCTATTACAGTGCTGTGCCCCATTCAAGGTCCCCAAGATGTTACCCAAAGACTGCACAGGGATTATTGTATGACTGTGATCTGAATGATCCTGCTGCTGGCTTATGGTCTAATTTTTATAATATAGTATCTTATTTTACCAAAAGTTCGTACTCGTGAAACAAACCATAAACATGACCTCAGTCTGGTGGTGTTCTAGGCAAAGACCAATATTTAGGTTGACTACAATAATAAACATAAATAACATATGGATGATTATGTATACTCACTTGGAATTATGTCAATTTATGGCGAAATAAACGAGCTTTCATTGCCCGATTGCATTTATTTTTTAATTTTGATATTGTTGCACATTTTAGACGTTCCCACCAATATTATAACACTTCACTATGCAATACATTACCCATTATTTACACGAGCCACATTAAATACGATGCATTCAGAAACGAATATTCCTCGTCAAATTATAAGATAAAACAATTCGCGCTAAAACATTGCTCGCGAAGGTTTAAAAATAATTGTTGAAAAACCACACACCAAATAACGCGAACAGCGCAATCGCGAAACAATTTTGATAGAACATGACACTGACCACAGAACACATATACTCTAACGTGACACTGACAGTCGAAAAACAGAATGCCAACATGACGCACCAGTGGCACCGGAAATACCCAGTACCAATATTAGCATGTAATTCCCTACACGATCAATTTTGTTTGAACTAGATATAAATTCGGTATATAAATTAAGTGGGGGTAAACCATGTTTAAACTAGAACAAAACAATAAAACCATTATTAGTTGGACTACCCTACTTCATTTATGTACATCTAATAAGTCTTGATAAGGCAGCGTTGTCGTCTAGTAAGATACTAGCTAGGCTAGATGAAGGTCACAAGATATTTTCATAGACAAAATTCGGCTTCCGTGCTTACCGCCAAAATAAATGACCGGATATGGTAAATGTAGCTTTTTATCAGATTTATCAGAGGCCAACTTTTTTGTTGTTTTGGTTTTTTTATGAAAAGTTTAATGGTGATGAAAAAATTGTGATTGGAGTTGGTCGCTTGCTACTTTTTTCTTCTTTTGATTTTCCTTGTGTAATTAAAATCAAACCTGCAGGTGAAAAGACTCCATGAGATTATTAGACTCTCTGTGGTGATGACCTTGCGCATTTTTGCTTTAAATTCATTTAGGTATTACAAGATTCTTCGGAAATAAATAAATCATTTTTGTGTATTTTAAATTTTATATTTACATTTATTACATTCATCATACATATAATACATTTATTTTTTTTGTTTATAATGCGAAAGGACAATGATTTTTAATTCTTCAATAATATCAAAGATTTCACACATTGACTAAACTACTAAGGCCTTGGGAAAACAATCAATCGTCTTTATCAATGTACAATAAATTATTTTCTAGAGTAGTAAGAATTGACAAGAACGATTTATCATTTTAGGCAGGCGTCATTTTATTTTACACATAAATCCACACATTTTTTTTTCACAATTCTTATAAAACACACATTATTGATTAATTTTACAATAATTAAAATCATACCACATATCTAACGTGTAATACATTTGTTGATAATTCTAAAAATTGAAAAATAATTGACGTAAGTTTGCTTTAGAAATGAAATATATTAAGGTTTTCCACAGATAAATTGCTTTCAACAAATTTATAGTTTAGAGTCAAATTAATCCCTTTTGGCTCGCGGTGGCAAAACGGTGAACTACATCGAACTAGGAAAAAAAAAACTACGAAAAACGGTCGATCGCTGCGCTGGGACCACGCGCCAAATAGGATGAATTCTACTCTAGACTATGATTTCTATATGGCAGAAACTTTAAAAAGAAAATGTTATGCCAACAGGAAAATATGGAAGTTATTTTAAGATTATTTCTGGATTCAATGTGAAATAATTTCCTTGAGTCACAAAGATTTCCGCCCACGGTCTATTGAAATAATTTACTTCTGGTCTATAAAAATAATATACAATGTATATATACAATACACAAAATATCATATAAATATTTATAATTTGGTGTAGATATAAAATAAGAATATTAATTTAGTATTTGTACCTAAACAAAACATCTTTCAGCCCATAAAATCAGTGTAAAATAATATATCTAATTTATTATCTTAGATTGTTATACAACAACTATATAAATTATGTATCACATCGGAAAACATCTCCCTGAAATCATAATCTTAATATTTTTACAATTCAGATTATGATTTCAGAGAGAGATTTCTGGATGTGTGATGTCCATCTAATAATTAATTGTCTTAAAACATATTTCTTTATAAAAATGGTAACACCAACATGTGGTGTGTTTACTCGTTTACTGCCTTAGAGCACACACGTCCAGAAGTTCAGTTAACTGAATCGACCGTTTGCAAAAAGGCTCCGACCAAAACTTCTTTCTGAATTCAAAATCAGGGTAACACTGAATTCAGAGAGAGGTTTTGGTCGGAGCTTTTTTGCAAACGGTCCATTCAGTTAACTGAACTTCTGGACATGTCTGATAGCCCTTAGGCAATGTCTTACAACTAATCACGCAGAACAATAATAAATGCATAAGAGTTACAAGTATATTTTCATTTTTAATAAATTAATTGTAACAGTAGAATCATAACGCGTTTCGGAATAAATTTAGTTTTTTACGGGTAGCACATCAGTATCAATGGAGGATATGTTCGAGTGTATATGGTATCATTGTATAAGTTTCTTTTTTTATTTTTATATTGTATTTATGGCAGTATAGATTTTTCTTATAAAATATCTGTTAAAATAGTCAACTACTACCTTTTTCTAATTACTTGTCCGCTGGGTACTTGATTACATTAGACATTCTATTGAAAAAAGTTGTATCCATGGTGACCCGTGAGACAAGTAAGGTGAAACGTACAGTAGATGTTCAGATCTTATTCAAAGAAACTGAGGCATGGTGAATTCTCCATAAAACTATGGAATAAATAATACTGTGAATAAAATGACTAGGAATTTTTTAATAATACACAATAAATAACATTAACTTTGTGCACTGTGTATATCAGTCTCAACAAATTATAAGTACGACAAATCATCTCAATATATTTAAGAGTGGCGAAGGGTCGTAAGAATACGATTCCCATCGAGTTACCCTTTTTGTTTAAGATGATAGACAAATACTGACTTAAATATAATATGACATTTTCGTTCCGTCCTTCCTTCTACAGAAATGCACTCTTCGCCACTGATATTAAATTATACAATGCAGTATCCTAAAATCATCATCGACTGAGCTATTGGAAACAACCGCCATAATCATTTAATTATAATAATTATATTTCTCCTCATTAATGTATAATACAAAGTCATTGACAATGAAGTTAGTTTGGTATAGGGTTGCCATACGTCCCGGCACACCGGGACATGTCCCGGATTTGAGGTCCATGTCCTGGTCTGAGATTCGTTTGTTCCAATCAGGAATTTCTTAATATCATTTTCTCAATAAAGCGATTCCCAGAGAGTTACTATGATAATCCATTATTTTACAATTCTTTCTTAAAAAAAATTGCCTGCTGCGCTAATTACACTTCTTCTTGTCTTACGCATTCTGCATTAATATCATCAGTCCTACTTTTTTCTTTCGATAAAACTAAACAATATTTACACCACTTCTTTTTTATGACACAAATTTCGCCAGCGGCACCATCTTTTTGGACATATTTTGTGAGGAAATAATTTTCATGGCTAGAACTACGAATATTGACAGTTTTTTTTTTTGGGGAGGGGGGTGTGACAATTATGGCAGCCCTAGTTTGGTAGTCAATTCATATTTCCTTTCGTTCCACAACACATTTTAAAATATTTACACAAATACATTATTAAATATAACACTAAACTAAATAATATATTCAATCTAATTATATTATCCAACTGAGGCTTTATTATGTTTTTGTATATTTATACAAGTGAAAAAGTATGATTACAAATAAATAATATTTATCAAATATCAATAGATGTGTTGTATAGATTACAACACACTCTATGCAAAAGATATTTTTAGATTATAAGTTTCATTCTAATTAGTTGTACATCTTAAATTAGAAAATTTCGGCTGAAAAACCTTGCATTTTCTTCCTGAATGTACTTAAGGGAAATGCCTACAATAATAATAATAAAAAAAAAACAGATTTACCTAAACAAGGAAATTCAATAGTTTCAAGTTTCAGTTACACATTATTTGGTGTTTATTTAAAATGGACTGCTTTTTTTAGTTATTACACCTAGGCCTTACGTATAATTAATATTAATTTAAATTTTATAATAAATTATTATTATTAATTTATATTTCATAATAAATTACCAAATATTCATTCAATTTGGAAAGGTATACGTAATATACATACCATTTTTTTAGCAATTAAAGCTTTTTTACCCTTGTTGAAAAAACCAAATGAATTAATTAAACACTTTAAAGTGTCTTTAGTTTTTTTAATAAATTTGTGCATTGTAACATTATTCATAATTTTAAATTTTACTTTTGTTTAAAAAGCATGAATTACATGAATTATATTAATTATGGTAATGAAATTGTCTTTCAGGAAATCAAACCAAAAGCAGAAATCTCCAACGATCCATAGTCTGTAATGATTAATGCTTCAAGAGGATTAGCGTATTCTAAAGTGGAAACATCTTCCTCAATTTTCAAATATCCTTCTTTTCAGTTGGCACACTGGGAACAGCAGGTCAAATTTTGTAACTTATTGAACAATAGGGTCCTTGCATGTTTATTTTTTTAATTTGGTTTTCGGTACATTAACTATAAATTAAGGTTTTCCGAAAATTTGAGATTTTAAGTCTCTGTCTTTGTGGATATATTTATAAAATAAAGACTCATATTCGATTCTAGCTCAAAAACAGGTTTTTGACTGGCCGCCATATTGTGACGTCACTTTCCCCAATTCCTCCATACATAACCCACAAACAATCAAATTTCTTTCTATGAATTTCATCGTGTCGTGACGTCACAATCACGTTAAACAATGGCCGCTCGTTTCAGAGCACCATAGAAAAACTTGTCAAATTAACATTTTCAATTAATTATTATAAATTAACGGTAAATTAAAATTACATAATTTCATTTTATTTGTAATTCTAGTAAGTAGAACTATCGATTTAATATATTTTTTGAACGGTAAAAAAAAATGCAAGTACCCTATTAGCATGTTCCAAATTTAATTTAGTATGATACATAATGAGTTACAGAATTAACCCTAGTTCGGCCCTTTTAACAATTGTGGAGATTACTGCTTTTGGAAAAAAGAGTTCAATTATTATTGGAAATGCAATATGAGATTCAACGCAATTTTCTGTAAAAAATATTGGTCTAATTGGTTTAAAAACTATACTTATAAATGAACGCAATACACATTTTTTGATATACCTACTTGTAATATGGACCTTTCGAATATCAAAAAGTTTTCAAAATTCAATTTACCTGATCATGACACGTGTGTACATTTATTTTATTAGTATTTTTCTTATCTCCTAGATTCTTAAAGCCCAACTTATGTACCTATTTGACTCGAATATCAAATTGGGGAATACAACATTTAATTTAATATAAATTCATTGCCCATAATTATAATATTTAGACATTTGAGTGACTTATATAAAAATAACACACGTAATATAATTTTGATATAAACATTTAGGAATAGGAATATAAGTTTATAATACCATCAGTATACGAGTAATACTTAAAGTATCTACAATATTTTCTAAAATATTTACTAGTTAAAACATCAAGTCTTTTGAAAACATAATACAGTTTCAGAATCACATGAGTATGGCTTAACTTAATAATTACACCTAGAACTTTTAACATCAATAGTTAATCTTATTAGGTAAGTATATACCTTTCTTTCATAAGTGATTTACTCAAAAAAAAATATCAATGTACTTATACAAAATTAACAACCATATGAATTTTCAGAATGTAAAATATATACAGGTTTCTGAAAACAAAACGAAAAAGAGAAGAAGTATCTAGCTACTTAACTGGTGAAGAAGATTTGATTTAAGGGCATGGCACCAGGAATGACGTCACAGTCTTTTCCCACGGCATTAAGGTTCAAAATTGCGTGACGATCGCATGATAAAATGGTAAAAATAGCGTTTTTTTTCATTTTTTGGGGTTAATTTTGCGTCTATCAAAAATCTTTTACGGTTATTCCCTAGATTTTAATGCATATTATCATTACAAGAAAAAAGAATTACTCCGCGAGTTTCGAGAAACGAGTTTCCGTCTTTCGGAAAAAAGGTCAGAGGTGTTTTTAAATATTTTTTTTGCGAAATCTATACAAGATATAAAAAATCTATTACGGTTATTCCCTAGATAAAGGTTTAATGCATCTACCCTATTTTGTTCCAAAGCATATTTGGTAACGGTTGTCGAGATAGAAGGTCTCCCGTTTTTAGAAATTTTTGAAATGTCGCTATGCATACTCTTAAAGCATTGAAACGCCTCTCTTGCGTAGTTCACAAAGGAGCTCACGTAATAATTGCTGCATATTAGGATGTATAGTAGGGCTAGTAGGTATGTGTAGAAGGTTTAAGAAAGATAGTGCAATGTAATCAAATGCTCTAAATGCCTTGCAGCTGTTCCTGTCTAGGAATTGTCCGTTAGTACATTTAAAAAAAAAGCTAGTAAAAAAACCTAAATCAATACCTACAGTTTTTCCATAATTCGGATAAATTTCCATTTTCCGTGGAGAACGAAACTATAATAAGGGATGGAGGGGTGGTGTAGTGTAATGTAGCGAATAAAGAGAAAGATGGAAATGAAATGTCTGACTGAAACTCTTATCACGAATGTGAAATATTTGAGCACAAACTGAGAGTAGAATTAGCTACATAACTATCTAGAGATATATCCATACCTTTAATATTAAATGTATGCGTACGTATAACCACTAAAATTGGTCAATATTGGCGTTAGGCGAGGAAGTATCATAAAATTGGTTCATTTGTATACGACAAAATAAAAATTCGATGGTAAAAAATATTTAATTATTGTATTAAACTGCCTCTTTAGAGGTCATAGTCGATGCCTCTAAATGTAACCATTGGCGCAGATCTGTGAGGTCTTCCTGGAGGTCCACAGCAAGAGCAAGGAGCTGGTGGTAGTGGCAATGCTCCAAATCCTTGCGTTTGCAATTCTTGAGAACGAGCTGGACAACATCTGCGCAATGGAACAGAGAAGCGACCTCGGAAACTGCATGGGTAGCCTCCGTTCATTATACCGGCGAGGAGACCTGGACGACGCAGTAGATCGGGAGTGTCGCAAGTGGCTACTGAAATAAATTTATGACAACTTTTAGTTATTCAGTCCCTTAGACGTTACCTACTTTAAAAGTTGTCAAGTAAATGAAAAAGATTCAGTGTGAAGGCTTTGTCAATGTTGGGTGGAATATATTAAAATGTACATTACTTACAGTCAGAACTGCAGCTTGCCAGCAATGATGTTTGAGATATTTCTCTTATAGCTCTCGCCTCTCTTCGTCCAGGATCTTCGCCTTCTAACCAGTATGTCAGCATTTCTCCTTTGCCCTATAAAATATGATTAATATTGCTTTCCTGATAATTCAACTGAGGATTTTCATTCAACAAACTAAGGTAAGTTTTCAGTATATTATATATGATCTAGCTTTCTAGCTAGACAACCACTATCTTTAAATTTTCGACCCCGAAATCGATCGTATGCCAGTCTCCATAGATTTGTAACAATCGATTTCGGAGCGATATTTCGAAGGTGATCGATAGGAAAAACGCAGATGATTTGGCATTACCTTGATCATTGTAAGTCCACGTTCCGTACACTGATACCCTCCAAGTTTCCTCAACAGCCTGACTGTAGCTGCCGACACATGGATGCGCAATGGTTCTCCAGCTGATTCCATTCTACTTGCTGTGTTGACTGTATCACCAAATAGACAGTAGCGAGGCATTTTTAATCCAACCACTCCGGCTACGCACTGACCAGAATGGATACCTGAAATTTAAATAGAATAATGCTGGCACCGTGTATACAAATACTAGTAATCGGATAATTCATAGAAAATACTATAGGTACTTTGATACTGATATCGAAGTTTCTACAAACTCTGTTGGGCAAATTTTTCATTCTAATCATAATCACGTGTTCTTCAACTTTCTGGTGTCAGGCACGTATAATATTATGTAAAAATATGTATTTGAAAATTTTGTTTGTCACTAAGCAAGTTAGTAGCAGAGGAATAATTGTATATTTAAATTAGGGAAGGACAGACTCTTTTTTATTAGTACCGAACCTAAATCATTAGAGATTTAAGGATTGGCTCGATTGGGGAATTCTCATTAAAAAATTCAAGGGAATGAATAGAAAATTATGTACATAACTTGCCGGAAGGAAGCTAAAGATAAAATGTATTGAAGAACAGAGATTTTTACATAATTAATACATGCCAGTTTCCTTGCGGACCATTTTTTTGTTTTGTTTAAACGAGTGTGTTTTTCCCCTTGTACTGTATTTCTGTTTCTCTTTCTCTTTGAGACAAAGCAGAGTTAATAAAGTAATGACATATTTTCATATTACATACTATTACAATCCCAATCCATTATTATAAATATTATGGTCCTTGTATTTCAATACTTTTCCTTTCATTCATTGTTTGTCCTTTGGAAGGTCTTTGAGACAATACAAAGTATGTTAAGTACCTAAGGCTTTCATATTTGCCTATTGTATAATACGATATGTACCAATGTCAAGTTCAATGGATCTCATTAACCTTGAATTATTATTGTTGTGCGCCTATATGTATTATATTAGTATTTACGAGTCATGTTTTTCCACACAAGAGATTTTCTAACAATAGGGTAGATACCCAATTCTATGAGACAATTTACTAAGGCAAACAAAACAATATAAGTACCTATCATATTATACATTATTTACTAGCGATAGGAATTTGGAGAATATAGACTCTGGTATACAACATGTATGCAAAACAAGTAGGACGTTGGAGAGTCTCATGATAATACTCGTACATATTAGTATTATAACAAGTTTTCTACAGATAGTCATAATTACGAGTGCATGGATAACTGATAGCTTTAGTGGCAAATCGCTCCGCAAGTGGGCTAAGGATTGGGCTACAATGTGACTACAGATTTTCTAAACAAACAATGCAATAAACTTCGAAGGAATCTTTGATGTACGAACGTATTCTATTCCTGGTACCATGTTTTCAGAAATTGTCAATAACACATCAGCCTAAACGTATTTTAAAATTTATAACAAAAACGGTAATGCGTAAGTCTTACCTATTCTCAGTTTAAGCCTCGTTCCAGGTCTGTGTCTGACTTCAAGTCTCTTGACTCTTTCCAAAAGATGTAAAGCCATCGAAGCGATCTCTCCAGCGTGTCTATCTCCATTCCTCAATGGAAGGCCAGAGACCACCATGTAAGCGTCTCCAATCGTCTCCACCTGATTCAGATAAAACGTCTTTAATTCTACTAAATAACACTTCGCTTTGTTTTATGTGAATTGCATAAAGTTCATATTTTGGGAGGTTTCCACAAGTGAATTACTATTTATAATAATAATCTAATTATTTTCTAAATGTCTCAACAAAACACTTTTATTATTCAACCGCAGATATCTACACTATAATATAAGTATCTAAAAGTACAAACAAGAAATTAGAATAGATATAGGCATACTCGTATAAGATCGCAAGAAACGTAACATGATAAGTACGTCTTCTAGAAATTATACGGGGAAATTAAGAATAAGAAATTGTTGTAGACATTCTGAAAACAATTGTTTCAAATTATACCTAACCTGATTTCTGGTAAAATAATGTTTTCGTGGAAACATTATGTTTCTTTGTCGGGGAGATAATCTGACTCAGAAGTCTAGACTTTGCTATTTAGCTTTAGCACCTTCCCAGTTCTACCGTTTCTGGAGGAAATTACGTAGACAAACAATGATTCCTTTATTAAAATTATAGAGAAATTGTACTAGGATTATATCGTAACCTGCTTCCTTAAAGTTTAACCAAGTCTTGAATAAAGGATGCTATTTATAATTCGGGACGAAATACCACGCGTTTATACCAGGCTCGACTATTTTAACAATTTAATCCTCTCACAAGGTTACAGTACCTATCTAAGACATAAGAAGCTAAATTAATATTACGAATAAAATGAAATCTCAGACCAAAACCGCTCTGAACAAATTGTGGAATAGATTTTCGTCTGCTGTCTACCCTACATTATATACTTATCAACTTTTACTGAAATTTAGACAAACTTAGATATTTACAAGAGGAATAGTAATGACGCAACTATCTGTGGTTATTGAGTAAAATGGCAGGATGCGGTCGAAAGGATTAACGAACATGAAAACCAATTTCAATATCCAATGTTACAGTATGTAGATGTATAGAGCCTCACTCGTCTAGTAACAAAATAATGAATAAATTTTCGAATGTACTCGTAGTAACCCTGTGGTCAGTATTGATATTGGCACACTCTGGATGTAGTAGTGAAAGCTTAAAGTATATAATTAAACATGTTTTTTCGTCTTCTCTGCAAATAATATAAGCTCTTTCACCCTTCTCATTCCAATTCATATACGAATAGATATTCCAAAATCAGGAAACCTGCTTTCGTCATACCCATATAATATAATTATTTTTGGTAGATACCTACCAGTGGCGAAGGGTGGATTTCTGCAGAAGGGAAGCCGGGGCTAACATTTATTATTGGATTACGTCAAATTAGATACTATTATACCTATCATTTTATCCAAAAGGTAACTCGATGGGAATCGTGTTCTTAGGAAGCTTTACGCCTGGTACCTACTACCCACCGTCCGAAAAATTCCGACGCAATTGTTAATAATGTTGTAATGGATATATCCAAACCCTCAATCGAACCTATACAAATATTATTCCTTGTTCCGAACTATCAAAATATTATTATACAAGATAAATATTATAATAAACTCGTATAATTTACAGGGAGAGTTCTTTTATGTAGTTTTAATGGAAAACCATTAACTTTTACACCTTGCACTTAGAGTTGCCATCTCTAAAAATTAGAAAGCCGGACTTAGCCGCTAAAAATGCCGGACTTTTGGGTCCCAGGGCCGGACACTAAATAATTTTTTTTTGACTAAAACATCGAATAAAAAACATTTTGTAACAAAGTTTTAATTTGTATCATTTACATATTTTCCATTGGCAGAAACCTGCTTTAAAAAGTCAATTTCTTTAGTATATAATTTTATCATATTTTTTTTACAAATTCAACATTATTGCAATAGTTTCTGAGCTTAAATAAAAGGCCTAACAAAAGCCGGACGGGCCGGACGAACTCAAATTTGGCCGGACAAGAGCTCAAAAAGCCTAACACTGTCCGGCTAAAGCCTGCCTGCTGGCAACGTTACTTGCACTGGTATACTCGTAAGTTGAATATTGAGACAAAGCAGAGTCGATGAAGTACGTATGAAATAATGCTCAAGCTCCAGTAATCCTTCATTCGCCATTCCTATACACGTATCTTGAAATTCTTATAAAAAAATATATGTACAGTGATCAATAATGTTTCCAATAAATCCAAACGCATTAACTACCGCCTTTAACCGCCGTTAACTATCGCCTGCAATAAATTATTATTAAAGTTAACTGAGAAAGTTAAATCTTAAGAACCGATATCAGAATGGATTAAACTTGTAAGTGGTAGTGGTTAAAGATATTATTAAGATGAAAACAAAAGTTTACGGCAATAAAATACTTTCTTTGATTGGTGTGATTGAAATATTCCATGTCTCTACGTGAACTACAAATGAATGAAACTTTATAATACAAAGAAATAGAAGAGAAAATACAATGTTTGAAAAAAGTGATTCGATTGAATCGCTTTCGCAAATCTCTTCATTATTAAGTTTATTTTTCAAGTTTCAAAATAAGTCTTAGTAATGAAATTACCCTATGTGAAATAAACATCTTTTAAAAGTTTTGTTCGTCGAATACTTTGAAGGTTAACACTTCAAAGTATATAAAAAATATTTTATAATAAGTTATTTTCCTCTCGTATTCGATTTCTTTTGAAAAATGTGTCCATTAAATACACGCTTGTAGTGAATCTTACGTTTTCTTTACCCACTTTGAACTTAATTTGATACCTAGTAGGTACCTACACAAACATCTAAGCAAGTACCCTAAGAGATGATGTGCTCTGAGTAAAATCTTTTTATTATCGCTAAAACTTGTCCAAATTTTGTGTGAGAGTGTAAACGCTAAATACGATAAAATTACCTGGGTTAGCTAGCAGAAATCGCAGTATTGCGATAAGCTCGCCCTAGTGAACAAATGATATAATTTATATTTGTGACGTTAACATATCCCTGTATCTTGTTCACCAAAAGTGTAAATACCGAAATAAATTATGTGACAAAATTGATTTTGGCTTATTGTATAAAAGGGGGCCAAATATAAAAAAAAATATCTGCTAGACTCATTCCGTCTCACCTTACACATTTTATCAATCAAATTACAACATTACATCTAACAAACTACGGGAATAATCTCAAGTTTCAGTAAATTTCCGAGGTAGATAATTTCGTAATTATTTTTTATTGAGAAAATTCAAAGAGATCCAATTTCTACCCGCTATTGGCTAGAGTCATTAAAACTGCTTAAACATACTCTCTATTATCTACAGTGTTAGCTGAGTAGTCTTCCTTCTCCCGTCGCATCTTTGCGAAGATTCAGTTACTTTGGCCTCTTTTTACGCTTTAGCGTTGTGTTCCAAATTTTAGACACGAAAAATTCTTGTTGTGATTAAATTTTACTTCGTAGTATAAATTTTTAGGGGAATCTTTGACGTGGTTTTATTTATTAAAGATACAAGATGTTTAATTTTAAAGTTTACCCACATGAAAGTACCATAAGGATAATTCAATTTACCCTTGACAAGCTGGTAAACATTAAATTTCCTAGGCACTTTGCTTTTAAAATAAAATCACCACATTTTAGTATGCACAGAAAATTTAATTTATACAAATTATTTTGGGCCTCAGTTAAATCTCGCCCGGGGAAAAAATTATATTTTTGACAGAAATACTACTTTTTTATGGAGTGGAAAAGACGACGTTCAGTATAAGATTCATGCTAGGATAAAGTGTTATCAAATTGAGAATATACCTAAATTTGCCTATAAATATTTTATTACAAAATAAATAAGCTGTTCATCATTGATTTGAGGCTTAAAAGTAACAGCCATAATAATCAGTGGCAAACTGGCCAAGTTGCCAGCTTTCCCGATGGCAAGTGCCCCTCCCTACGAAGCCCCCCCCTAAGCTGGTCCTTTATTATTACATAGTTAATTAAATAAAATAACAAAATAAAATACAACTGTATCTTTATGGAAAATATACTTAAAACGTCGCATGGAATGAAAAAAAAAACGCTGTTATACATAGATAGGGTTTATGGCCATATTAAAAGCTTCACTTTTGCATGGATCACCGGTATCATAACTCAGTTAATAGATGTACAACCAAATATCTATTAAAATCCAAATATCTATTAAAAAAAGTAATAAAAATATGAGAGACGGGAATAGTGACATATGTTTTGGAACTATTTATTGATGTGAAAAATTCACACAACGAACAAAATATTATTTTATTTTCGTTTGTGTGTTTATGAAGCGTACGTTTTGATATGCTATTATCAAAACGTACGCTTCATTCATCATTATGAAATAAAAATGAATATTTTTTAAAATGAAAAAGATTTTTTCTCTTGATATGTACATAGTCCGAGAGCCCGCTGCTTAATTTATGACGTATCTGTTTTTTGATCGAAATGTGGTACAAATGATAGCTTACCAATAGGGTTTTACATCGCACTAGGGTTGCCTATCAAAATCTTGCCGCAACCCCCCCTGCCCCTCCCGAAAAGGTCCCTCTTCGCGGTTTTTCGCATTTTGTAGGAATATGGTAAGAGATAGAAGAAAGTAGTCAATGACAAAAATAACCCTTGCTAAATTCTCTACAAAAAATGTTAAGTCATTTTTTTCATAGGACTAGTAGTTTACCCGTAATGGCCGGTCGAAAAACAGGATATTTTTTGAAAAAAATATTTTTTTTTTTATTTTTTTTCTTTAACTTTCTTCCACCCATTATCACTAACATTTTATGGAAAAAAATATTTGGCCTGCGACGCTATATCGCTGGTTATTTTATGAAAAACTAAATTTTAAGAATTTTCGTCACTGAGTTTTATTGCAATAACTCCTAAATTAATTAATGTATGAAAATAAATTATAGCTAGTTTTGTAGCTAAGACTATGGTAATTAATTCGTTCTTTGACTATTTTCATGTAGCTCTTATCAATTTTCAACCAATTTAGTTTAAATTCATTTTTTTAGTTTTTTAAATGAATTTCGGTTTTGGACCGGCTATTGCGGGTAAACTGCTAGTTCTACGAAAAAATTGACTTAACATTTTTTGTAGAGAATTTAGTAAGGATTATTTTTGTCATTGACTACTTTCTCCTATCTCCTACCATATTCCTATAAAATGCAAAAAAACGGCGAAGAGGGACCTTTTCGGGGGGGGGGCAGGGGGGGTTGCGGCAAGATTTTGATAGGCAACCCTAGTGCGATGTAATACCCAATGGGTAAGCTATCATTTATACTACATTTCGATCAAAAAACAGATACCTCATAAATTAAGCAGCGGGCTCTTGGACTAATATTAGAACATCTCAAACATCTGCCATGGTCTCTATCATGTACGTTTTCAAAATATTGTATTCACTCGATACATAAATACAATACTTACAACATTCTCTGAGTTGAAGAACCCTGGCACAATATAAAGTCCATAATACGGAATAATCCCCAACCAAAAGTGAAATCTAGTGAACCGTCTGAACACCAAAGTGATGCGATCATCTTAAGAAATGTCGTAAATTTAGGGATCCATGCCAAAGTAATGCGTGTAATATTACCTTAACGACGCAGTCCCTTTCTTAGGTTATATTTTCATCTACCTTGCGATTCTGAGTTAAGTTACAATTGCAATCATATTGTTTAACTTTTTTAAAACAAGATTTGGGTATGCATACAACTCGAATAACTAACACAGTAAACTAAAAGGTTATAGTGAAATAACATGTAAATAAGTGTCTTTTAAACGTAGAGAAAGCTTTGATTACATTTCAATCCATTGTTCTTCATGCTTTTTATAATACAGTATTTGAAAGCTTTAAGATATTCTCGAAAATAGTAAATTCCGGCATCGTATTTTCGTTCTATATTACACTTGACCTGGTTCTGATACAATTATTCTGAGACAAAGGAAAAAATGTTCTAAAGGGCACATCATTAACTATTTTTAGACATAAAAAGAATTTGATACAAGGTAATCAAACTTTCTTAGAAAATAAATTTAAAAATAATAGTACTTAGATACAATTATAACTTACCTTATACACATCGTAATGAGAAATGATAGAATCACAGCAGGTGTATAAATCATTCAGCAATTCTACGACCTGTGAAAGAAAGGAAATAATTATTTGTAATTGTTATCAAAGCAATACTCATAATTAAATATTCAGAAATGAATTAATATAAGGAATCTATATACATAGCTAATGAGCTGTCCGTTGCTTTTGTTTTTACAGAAGCGAACATTCCCATACAGATGAAAATTTTCTACTTTGACTGAAAATTTTAGTTATGCTTTTAAGAACGGATTTTTGGGTTTTTCCTTCGTCAGCTAATGTAGAGTTGTGAGAGCGTCCATGACGTTGCCCGATTAATAAATTAAAGTATGTGGAAGACATAAAATACAATTTAATAACAATAAACTTCTAACAAGAACTTTTGGTCAAAAAACTCGACATTCTTGATTTTAAATACCGATATTGAGTTGATATCTGCATTATGGAAAATCTATGATGCAGCGGCATAAAAGAGTGTGTCCACATTTTTTTACTATTTACGAACCTTTTGAAAAAATATGTTAATTCTAAATCTAGATCATTGAAGGTCGTCTCACAAGTTCCATTAAAGCTTAATAAAAATATGTTTTTTTTACAATACTTGTCATTTTAATATTTTAATATAATTTGTAAAATAGAAAAACGGGGTTTTATTAAAAAAGAAATCCCGGTCGTCGTGAATAAATTGTCAAATTTAACGACTCAAAAAATAATATTATCTACCTGTGTCCTGTGTATATCGAAATGCGCTATGGACATGATTCCATGAGATTTAGGATTTATAGTTACACCTAATGGGTGGAACAGAATTATTACTTGAAATTCACGTAACCTGAATAAATAAACAGCATTTTTATGGTAAACTATAAAAACAAACAAACAAACACAATGCAAAAAAGCGTACGTAATTAATTAGTACTCGTAAGCTTTATACGTATAGTTTTTGTGCAAAGTTTTATTCCGCTTGTTTGGCTAAAAGCTTTTCAATAGCCTTATCCGACACATTCCAACATAATGTGGAAAAACAAATTTAGAGATTTTTTTACCTTTGCCTAATCGAAAACAGTGTTAAAGTCTAAAGTGATGGAGGTATTATTATATTAAGTTTGTGGAAGATTGCAATTGATTTATTTCTATACAATTCTGAAGAGTTGAAGATGAACATTGAAAAAGTATCTTGTGGCTAAAGAATTATATACAATTGACGAAATGCTACACAATAAGTCCAGTTTAGCATGGATCACTATGTAAGGATGTTATTGGTGTTATTATCTTCATGACGAAATGCAAACTGAGCCCTTCACACTCTGTTTGCATTGATTCTACTACTCTGGCACATTGTCACTGTTAATTGTTCAAAATTCTTTTTGATTGTTATAACTATGTAAATTTGACGAGTCCAAGTACCCGAAATTAGGGCCTAGGGACGATAATGAACAATAAACAATAGCATACAACAAAATATAGAAAATAATTAAGGTTTTTGCAGGTACAATTTGACTGATGTTCATAAAATTTATACTCAAAGGGCGATCAATGTCGAAGAATAAAGGAAGATATGAATTTCGATCAACCCGTGGAACCTGTCTATACAAATTTCAAAGATAACAATATGTAGCTATTGGAGATATTGATATTCCGGTACGAGAGGAAACAGTGTTGTTAAATTCGGATTTAGGGATTTAGAATACATTGTTTACTACTAGATTCATTCCCAGAATAATATTATTCGTAAGATGAGGCATGATATGGAATATATTACTGAAAGTGCATTGAATCCCTTTCAGGGAAATCTTCCATGTCTTACTGTAGAGATCAAATATAATTGTAATACATTATTGTACCTCTAAACTACAGATTGTACATTCGGATTATATTACAACCAAAGATATTCTAGATTATGATTAATTGTCGAAATTTCAGTCATTCATAAGCATTGCATATGCATAGCACCATGCAGTGTAGGCATACCGTTAATATTCTATGCCATTTGTATAAGAGAGATTTTGTTCGTCAAAGGCTTACTAGTTTATTTACCTGCATTGGAGTGCTATCTGCAGACATTTCAGTGAAACCGACAATATCGCTGAAGTAAATAGTAACGCAATTGAAGCTTTCAGCTTGTACAGGCTCGCCGCGTTTCAAAGCTTCAGCTACACTCCTGAAAAAAAGACACACATACATTACTTGAAGTTGATAAAGAAAAACATTAATGGCAAAATGTAAAAGGTAATTAATTATTTACTTACTTGGGTAACATTCTGTGTAAGAGTTGATCGGTCCTTTTCTTCTCCTGAGTCAACTGCTCCGTCCTCTCAGCTACGAGGCCTTCGAGATTGTATGCGTACTTCTCCATCATGGCTAGCATGTTGTCAAAGATGTTAGGTTTCCTGAATTGTTAAAAAACACAACATAACATAATCCGTTGGTAATGGGTTCAATTCAGTTCATTACTCGTATAAGTCACGATAAATGACGCAAGCGTTTAATTTTGTTTTATTTTTTACTATAGAACAATTAACGTACCTATTATTTAATATGATTTACCTAACTGAGCATGAACCCAAACCAAGGTAGATTAAAGTGGTTTTTAACGTTTTGTTGACATTATTAGTTTTATATTGAAAGCAGAGTAAACTGTAGTTAATGTATTGTACTCATTATTAGTTTTATATTGAAAGCAGAGTAAACTGTAGTTAATGTATTGAACTTGTACTCATAGTTTCTATTATAAAATTCAGTTTGAAGAGAAACAATCGGGTTTCTAATATTTACAGTTCTAGAGAACTTCTTTACGATGACTACCGTTTCTGTAGTTCATTTTCTCTTGTTGTTTTCAAATTCTAACCGTAGGGCATAAAACCAGATCACACGGAAGCTAAAAGTAATTGAAAAGGATGAACTTTTCTCACCATTATTAAATTACAGAAAGCAAAGGGCACATTTACCCATTTGACTGAACATTTTCCCACGACGCAATATTCGTACAACCACATAGAGAATTTAACAACATATTTCCTTATTACACCCATCTTTTTTTTAATTTCTCAATTTGTCCAGGATAATTTAATTAGTGGAGGGAAATCTCATTTCTACACATAAGGTTGAAAGATACTTTCTTTCTATTTCAAAACAATTTACTGAAATAACTAGATTTTCCTTTAATTAATTTGTAATTGAGCGGGTCGGATAGAGGATGACAAATGGGCGAAAAAGAAAGGTAGTGGATTACGGTTGAGAATAAGGAAGAAAACTATAGATTATGGGGTAGGCAGGGCCGGACTTGACAAAATGCCGAGTAGGCCGGGGACTATGGGCGGCAGAGACTTAGAGGGTGGCGGCCGGCCACGTTTCACTTTCGATTTTTTTTACACCCTCGTCGACGATTTTTTTCTTGCCCAAGGTCAACAGTTTTAGTTTTTGTAACATATTATAGGGATCCCCTCGTCGACGAAATTTTTTTTGGATGCATTTAAAAAAAATGAAAAAGAAAATGGGGGGGGGGGGGAGGGCGTCGAACATTTCAGGCCTACTCCTGTGAAAAGAAGTGTAAATCTGGCTCTGGGGGTAGGTAGGTAAAAGTTATACGGCTTCTGATCGACAAAGCATGACATCTGACAGTGGTTAGTGGGGTGGGGGTCAAAACGGGGATATTTTTTCATTGTTAACCGCGAAAAGAAATGTGAAAGTAACTTAAACTTAAACTATATATGATACTGGAATTGATTATCTTACAGTCCTTGTTGCATTTCCTTCAGTCTGACTCTCACGAATCTGATATCAGGTCTCTGGTCAGGTTCCTCATGCCAACAGGCTTCCATACAAAGCAGTACGTAATGGGCAGTGCCTAAAGCAGTCAGCGGGCCTAGAGGTGGTCTGAAGTAGACTCTGTCGATGGGGTGGCGAACTCGACCGAGAATTTCTGCACACATAGAAATATGTTATGGTTCATCCACATGCTCGCCGACCCTCGACGTTTTTTGTGTGAATGAGTAAAAAGACGTTAACCGTCGGTTACGTATACATCCCAGGGCAAATACCCCGTCCGCACGTCTTTTAACTCATTCACACGAGCGTAGGCGAGCGTGTGGTAGCCGTTATACGACAAAATATAATTTTATTTTATATAGATGGAAAAATATTTATTTACTTGTTTATGTGCTGAGTGTAGAACGGTTGTTATAGAATATAATATTAGGCATGTATTATGCAAAAAATATTGTGGTGATTTCGGGAAAGAAAAAAAAGCTTTACTTTTTAAAGCTGTTTCATAAGAACTTATTCCTTTTAATGTCACGTAAACAAACAAATGTGTTATCGAAAGATATTTTTTTCGAGTAGGTAGTTTTTATTGCTAGATATATTTGAAGAAGATAATATTACAGTACTTTTACAAGTTTTTAGTGACAGTAAAACATTGTGTTAAAATTTCAGTACAAATAACATAGTAGATCAACAAACGTCTACACGAATTTTTGAAACACTCTAAAAACTCGGGAAAAATATGGATACAAAATGATAAAATAAAACTATAATATAAAACATAGGAATATAAAAATAATAATATAAGACATAGGGACCGACCAACAGACCAAAAATTCTCTGTGAAAAATGTTAATTAAGCATTGGTATTTAAACTTTGGAAAGTATTACTAGATCTCCAATTTATACCAATATGGATACAGAGATTTAAATAAGTGATAAAGTTATACAAATCCGGAAACGTAAGACTTTATTAGACATCTGGTGAAGGATTTCTCGTATTATTAACGGAAGTAGAAGCAAATACAGAAAAAAAAACAAAACTAGCACTAACCTGCATTAGAAAGATCAGTATGACCCCAAGGTCCAGCTCTTCCAATGATTTCATATAAAACTATAGAGAAGGAATAGACATCCCCCTTTTGCGTTCCCCTCAGTGGTGGTGCTGGGCATCTCAAAAGCTCGGGGGCTTTCCACAACGCACGACGTTCTTCCCTCAAAGCGCCGTCAGGTTCTTCTTGACCAGCTAAGAAAAAAACGACGAAAGTAAAAAATATTGTTTATTGCTGTTTAATATTACTTTCGTTCTTAGAGATTACCTACTTTCATTCACTCCAAATAAAGTTCTGAAACATAGTTTTGTCTTTATTTCTCTATAAAGGTCCATACCTGAATTCGGCTTCAGTTGAATAGTTTTTGAGTATCTATCATCTTTTACCTCAATTATTGTAAAACGTAAGAATTTTAAAAGACTGCAAATTATAAAATTACATACCTTTGAATTCATGAAGCCCATAATCGGCTATTTGTAAAACCCATCTGCTGTCAATAAGGCAATTACTCGAGTTGAGATTCCCGTGGGAGACGATTTCACTGTCATGTAGATAGACCATTCCTTTAAGAAGATCGCTCACCAGGGAGGACACGAACATTCCGTCCAAGTGAAGATCTCTATTTGCCAAGACGTCCTTCAAACTCCCGCGCGCGCAATAAGGACTCACAATTGCCAAATGTCCATTTTCTACGCAGGCACCAATGAACGGTAGTAGATTCTCATGACGAACTTCCCGGATCTGGATTGTAAACAGAATAATGTTAAAGGTCAGTCAATGTTTATTAGAAAAAAACTCATTAAGAATCTGGGGGGTGTGCTTGCTAACAAATAAGTAAATAAATAACGTATTTATCGTAAAAAAAATCAATAGACACGAGTAAACACGTTTTGAATTTCGGTACTACGCATTTTGTTTTTGACACACATGCGGTATTATTATTATTGACTCTTACGTTTTTAATTTCTTTTTGGGAAGGGCTGATGTTTTTGAGCGTAGGAAGTACGCAATAACGTAATTCTGTATTTGTTCTGACTCAAATTAAACGCAGTAATCTAGAAACGCCATCAAAATTTTCTTCCCAAACCTACCAAAACTCTTTTATGTCTTACACTTCTTTTACCTCTCCTAGATTATGCGGACATATCGTACATCGACATCACTAAGGAGCAGATCATGAAAATTGACCGCCTGCAAAACATCTGTATCCGTTTCGTGTATGGCCTGCGGAAATTCGACCACATCTCAGAATTCAGGTCTGAACTTGGATGGCTAACCATATTTCATCGCCGTAATCTCCACACCCTCTCTTTTCTATACAATGTCCTATACAATCCCTCCTCACCTGATTATTTAAAGACGAATTTCACTCCACTGGCATCTCATGGTCTACCACTCCGTTCTGGTGCACAACGTACGCTTTTAATCCCTAGCCATCATACATCTTTTTTCACTAATTCTTTCACTGTACAGGCTGCGCGATTGTGGAATGACCTTCCATTATCCATCAGACTCGCACCAACTATTTCCGTTTTCAAGAGTAGACTGAAGCAGCATTACCTTTCTATTTTAAATCCCACAACCCGTCCCTCCTGAACACATCATCCCTCCCTTACCCTATCCCATCCCATTTACCATTCATATATATTTATATATTTATATGTATATCTATGTATGTATTTATGAATTCAATTATTGTTATGTATGTATTTGAGTATTCAGTTAAGGTACCCTCTTGGTACTGAATCTATAATTAGGTATATCTCATTTTTTGTTTCTATCTTGGGTTGGTTGGCAGAAATTGCCATTTGGCAATAAGCCCGCCCCTTGTATGTTTTTCTGTACAATAAAGTTTATTTTATTTTATTTATTTATTTTTATTAAATAAGGATAGGCATCCATCCTAAGAGGCCACAACGTACATCATTCCGTCACTATCAGATTTTCATGGCCGAGCGAATTGAGCAAAGGGAACCGCATAGACTACATAGAGCTTGAACAATATGCATCTTCCTATGTATTATTTTGGCTGGCTTATACTTAGAAAGGGAAAGTAATTTATTAGTACAAGTAGGTAATCTACACTTGACAGAGTTTGTTGTAGACTAGAACTCGAATCTTCTAATGCGGAGCTCATAGACATACGCAGAAAGAAGAGTTTTATATAGATTAATGGAAAGCCTTCGGAAGGGGTCCATAATCAGAATAATAAAGTTTTTTTTTCAGTTGTAATGTTTATTAATCCGTTTGAATACTCACGATTGAGTAGTTTTCGCACGTCGCTAGTAAAATAAAATACTAATTCAGACATAATGAAGACAAAAAGGAAGTAATTTTTATCATTTATTTTTGATCGATTGGTAGAATATCTCATTTTTAATATTGTCACTGATATAAATGCGTCACACGACAGTAAATTTGGTAAATTTATAAATTTATGTGCGACTAACGAAAGAACGCGGAAGAAATCGGAAGCGTAGTAAAATTATTAACATATTTTCATATGTATGTATGTAATATCTCAAGGAAACCGTGATTCTGAAAGATGAGTCTAATCTAATTCAACAAATTTCGACGCAAGTGTAATAACGTAGTAGGTATGTGTGTATTAAGAGTATGTATACCGACATTTCAAAAATTTCTAAAAATGGGAGACCTTCTATCTCGACAACCGTTACTAAATATTCTTTGGAACAAAATAGGGTAGAAGCATTGAACCTTTATCTAGGGAATAACCGTAAAAGATTTTTTATATCTTGTATAAATTTCTCAAGAAAAAAAATTAAAAACACCTCTGATCTTTTTTCCGAAAGACGGAAACTCGTTTCCCGAAAGTCGCGGAGTATTTTTTTTCTTGTACTGATAATATGTATCAATATCTAGGGAATAACCGTAAAAGTTTTTTGATAGACGCAAAATTAACTCCAAAAAATGGAAAAAACACTATTTTTACCATTTTATCATGCGATTGTTCACGCAATTTTGAACCTTAATGCCGTGAGAAATGACTGTGACGTCATTCCTGGTGCCAAGCCCTTAACTCGTATATGCAACGTTTATAAATAAAATATATTTAAAACATACGCCTACCGCATACGGGGATTTTGGTTTAATACATTTAAATACGAAGTTATACCTTAATGACGTCAATAAATATTTTAATATTTGCCTCAAAAAAATTCACAATATTAAAAGGCTTATCTGTCGTCTAGATCTACTGTTATGATCTAATGATCTACTTCATACTCGTATATCCTCATGGTTAGGAAATCGCGAAATGGCGACATCTGAAGGCATTAATTGTGATTTTTTCATATACTTTCTATTCACTCATACAAAACATAAACCTTTAAATTACCATGTTTTTGGAAACGGTTTCCATTTTAAATACTCTTCAACATAAATATCAGGATGTGGAATTGTGGAAGGGATCATTTGCAGATATAATGAGTACATGGTTGGCACAGTTGGTTGGGGTACGGACTTTTAATCAAGAGGTGGTGCCGGGCTCGAATATCAGCGCTGACGATGTATTCTGCACTTCACGACCCAAGCGTTTAGGTGGATAAGTGGGCAGGAAATTATTTGGGTGTTTGTACACAACCCCAGATCCTTAAAAAAAATAAGTTAGGCTGTAAGTCGAGTGGAGGATAGGCCATGGTTGATCATTTTGGTGAAGCATGAGGATCAGGATCTTCAGTAACAATAAATTGACTTGGAATAAAGAAGAATATTATAATCAAATAACAAGATTGTCTGTCCTTCAAATCAATTTCTTTATTTTATGATATGATATGATAAACTGAAGGTTGGCATTAGAAATTCTTCGAGTGATTAATTACAATTGCCTCGGGAAGAATTTCGGGAAGACAATTCTGAGGCGAAAATAGCAAACACATTATAAAATAATATTTTATATCAAAACCACTTCGTCCTTCAACGTGACAAATTGAAAATAAACTTTTATAGATGGTGTAGTGTTCTTTATCTTAGGTATTTTACGATTTTTATACGATTTTCAGAAAACGTAGTACTACGATATAAGGTAGTAAAAATGTCTAGTAGTAAAAATCTAGCTAATAATTTCCGTGAAATAAATCCGAATTTCGTTTTTATACAGTGGCGATTCTCGGAACTAAAGTAAACGTTGTTTATAGAATTTGTTTCAAATTACGGACGCTTTAACTTTTTCAATTAGGGGTTAATCTATGTAGCATTTTTCAAATACTCAAGACATACGGTACCAAGTTTTTTTATTATACATAATTTAAATAAATATATGATATGCTCCACAAGTGGGGAATGAGGGATGATCCACAGTGTGACTGTGGACATCCAAAGCACACCATGCGGCACATCTTGCGTGATTGCCCTATACGTGATTACCTTGGTATCATTGTCCCCAGAATTCCTCCAGTAACTAACGGGGCTGGATGCCAGACTTAAACGCTGTGACAATACAATAGGTGCTCGACGTTGACAACAATAAATAAATTTCTTTTGAGACTTATTATATTAAGAAATACGAATACTTACTTAATATTTTTTTTTGCTGATATTTAATAAAAATAATACGTAATAATACGTGATGTAATTCCATTTTGCAGCAATGTTTGTATTTTTTTTAATTCGTACTAAAAATTTTCAATTAAGAAGTAGTGATTTGGTTGCTATACTGAACGAATTGAGACTTTTTTTAAAGTAAGGAGATAATGCAGAAGTTTATTTTATTTGACGGGTCAGTGCTAGTGAAATATAAATTTTGATGGGCTGAGTACAGCCTTGTAAAGGCAAAGTCTTTCGTCTGTGTCAAATTAATTCTTTTATTCCTGTTCCTATCTCACAAACCACTCGGGAATTTCGAGACAAAAGCGCTTATATTCTACTAAACATTTTTAGAACTTTAGTTTTATGTTTTCTTTTTATGGTACTCGTAAGTACGTGGATCAGTGAATTTAATTTTCTGTCATGCGAATCTTAAATTGCCACATACATGGATGGATATTAGAGTGAATTTTTGTAAGGGTAATTGTGAAATCTCAAATGATTTTGACAAATGATCCTGTTTTTTTGTTTTTGGGCCGACAATTTTGTTCTTCTTTTTATACTGCTATTTTGATGTTATCGAAATTAATCCAAATAGTTCTCAAGCTACGCTTTCAAGCTACTGCAGTGGCGAGGGGTGGATTTCTGCAGAAAGGAAGCCGGGGCTATAATTTCTTATGGGATTACGTCAGATTAGACACTATTATACCTATATTTTTTTACAAAAGGTAACTCGACGGGAATCGTGTTCTTAGGTAGCTTCGCGCCTGCAAGCTAGAAAATCGGGTCGCGTCATTTAAAAAAAATGACGTCGCGGGTATCTACCTAAAACAGCATCGGGTATCGAACTCGCGTTCGCGGGTTTGAACGTCTTTTTTTTTATCTAGATGCCTCTTGTTAAGTTATGAAAAATGACAAGTAGTTATCTCAACAGATATACAACAAAGAAAATCATGTAGAAAATCCAATGTTCTCACAACACATGAATTGTGATTTTCAAAATAATCTTATAAAAAGAGGACAGTAACATCAGCAATAAAACAAAGCAACATCAGCAATAAACTTACCCCTACTTTAAATATCGCTTACGATTTAAAGTGGCAATTGGGTGAGAATACACATAAAATAAAAAATAACCGATGAAATAATAATCGCATAAATTCTTGTTCCAAACTTTGTTTCTTTAGGATTTACCACACCAGCCTATCTGATTAACAATAATATAAGTAGATATTATTTCGAAATCTATTATAGTCCATTCCATTAGTGTTCCATACTCCGAATAATAAGGTAAAACAATATTGTACTATAGTTAAAATGTAAGACATGTTGTCGGCACAGAATTAGAATTGTCTGAAAAAAGATTGTGGATTAATCCATTGGATATGTGACACATATTATGATTACTCGTGTAAGAGAAACAATGGCGATTTATTATTAGACAACCACGGATTGCTCATACAAGGGTAGTTCTAACGGTTGTCATGATCTTTTGAAATAATTGTCAGCATATGTGATACGCTGTCAGGACAATTATACAGGAATTTACCATTTTTACGTCTTATCTATAATTTGTGTTATTCTTGCTGTAATTTCAAACCCGTGAAAATCCATGTTCACATGTGTAATTTTTACACGAGTTAATGTCGTTTGTGTAATTTTTTCAACAGAAACTGAGAACCATTGACTAAGTGTATCTATCTATTCACAATATTATGTTTTTCACACCTGTTTAAGTTCCTTCCTTATAGCCCTCGTAATATCGACGCTCTTCTTATGGACTGGCTTCAGAGCTACTACGTTTCCTCTGTAGAGAGCTATTTGAGTATAAGCTCTTCCTTGAGTTCCACCCGCGCCTTCGGTTGTTCCTTGAGTTGCCCCTTGAAGTAAAAGACTGGCCCGACAGGACTGCATCTGGCGAAAACAAAGTAGTAAATTAATGAGAGCGAAATATTCTGATTTCAGTGTCATGGGAACAGTTACAAAGCGTAATTATTCATTGTTGATTTAACTTTATTGTGCCTAAAGTTTAATTAAGTATATCTACCGCAAGTGTGTACTAATATTGTCTTAATAACACAGCGTATACAATAGTATTTGGGACCTAAGTATTCCAAGTATATTTTCCCTACAAACCTCTGTACTTCCAATATCAAAGCTTTATAATATAGTATGTTTATGTTCTATTACTTCCAAATATCGGTTAATTACGAATGATACGAGGAATAATGACAAACAATATTGTACCGTAGTAAGCTCAATTACTGTTTGTCCAAATATTAATATTTCCGGCGTTAAAATGTTTAATAATATGGAGCTTACTGTTTATGATTGTCTATTGACTCTGATGTTTGAATAGTGAGTATATTAGTTATTGGTAAAGATATTGGTATAATATATATGTTAACTGATATTGATATTGCATATTTATATTGCTATAGAAATATGCAATGCTTATTTGGTCAAAAAAAGTTTAATCGATTATTTTGGAATGAATGTATACTCGATTTGATACAACCATACAGTATCAATCATACAGAACTAAATATAGTATCATACATTATTAAAACTATTTCAGTGGCAATCTTTTAACTAATTCAAAAGCCAATCCTGAACCAACTCAAAGAAGCTTTTCAATATGAGCTATTATAATGAGATATTACAGACATGTTATATTTTTGTAGCTCAGAGATTACTGATATATATGTATGTAATTATAATTGATAGTTGTAAATATCTTGCTCGAATTCCATATTCCCTACTCGAATATTATCTTTACAATGATAAATGATAATTTTATTGAGATTTATTACTTGAATTGGAGTCTGGAGACTCTTAATTTTTGTAGTAATGTTATGTAAGTAGATTTCTATACAAAATATTAGTCAACTACGCATTTTCTTTGACGGTGAAAAAAAAAAATATACTCGTACGAGTAACCGAGCTTAAATTGCATTAGGACGGTCGTAAGGGTGTCATAAATAAGGCAAAATTGCGTGTAAAAACCCATATTGTTATTAGATTTGTGAAGGATAAAGTTTAGTTTGACGTGATGTTAATTGATGATCACCTAACCCAACCTTCGTAATGTGGTGTATGTATAATGAATTATGAACTTTGTTGTCATCACTCTATTTCCTGGTGAGATATTTTAAGCTCCATAGGCCTTGTGATTAATTATCGTCAGTGCGGTAATTGTTCTCTCCATTTGACTTTATCACGTAGAAAATTAAATGACGCATAGGGTTGCAAGGTTAGATACGAGTATGTTAGAGAGAAAAGGGTTTTTCCAGGTTTTCACTTGAATTTTATTATCTTTTCCTAAGCGCCATCTATATCGACTAACTTTCTTTTCGAATATATCAAATTGTCACTTGTCTATAGAGACGCATAGTATTTGATAATCAATCAATCAAAGAATTGCATTAATAGCGTAGTTAAGCCATTTAGATTTTCTCTTTTGATACCAGAGGCTGCCTACAAAACTTAAAATTAAAAAAAAGTTATAGTATTAAATACTGTTTCCGAGAAAAAAGTTTTCATGAGTATGTATAAACTTATTCTTTTGAATTCATGAAATAACTTTGTCTTAAGAATACAATGCGGTGCATAAATCATAAAAAAAAACTACAGTTTTTCTCTTAACTTTGTGTGTTAAATCTAAGATATAGAGTTACCCATAAATTAATCTCTGTGCAAGAGTAAACAAGTTTTTATGCACGTTCTATCCAGAACCTAATATACAGGGAGGTGTATCTACAAATTATAAAGGAGTATAAGATAGTGATACTAACTATGGGTGCTGAGAGAAATATTTTAATTGAATATGAAAGACTAGTTGGCTGTAAGACGCCTAAGGCACCCGTTGAAAAATGACGAATAAAAAAAACTTTAATTTAACATACAAGAAGTAATTACTAGTTATTTATTTACTATTCGCTCTTTTTCCCGAGTTTTAATGCTGTGTAGATTTAGCAATAAACCCGCCATTTAACTCTATAAAAAAATTGATTTCTTAATTTTATTGATCATCCCAAAAAAATCACATGTAAATTATATAAAATACATACCATTTTTGATAGTCGTAAAACATAATAGAAAAAATACACTTTCCTGGAAAGATATAATAACACGATAATTTTTAAATTATTTAGGTACCTACTTAGAGCGTCTACAGAGTCAATCACTCAGTGAGTGAGTGAGTGAGTGAATCAGTGATCTGTGTAATTATATAAATAAATTATATTGATATAAATAGACTATATACTAGATTGGAAGATTTTCTACTTAATTATTTTTCTCTTGTAGATAATATAGAAAATTAACTGTTTGTTTACTGCTTGAACTAGTTTCAGTTTCTATAGAGTAGTTATATATTATCAGACGAAATCGAAAACGTGATGAAATGTACGATATTTACTCAATTGGAATAATGAATTCTATACAGAATATACATAGTAACATAGTTGTATAATAACACTATGTATGAGAAAAGAAAATATACAATAATGGTCGTGTTGTGGTAGGTATAACATCGTTATCGGAACAAAATGATTTTGTTTCTAAAAATAACAAGATTTTTTTTAGTGAAGTATTGAGATTTTCCTCATCTCAATGTATGCCATCTGCGAGATGCAGACACAAATCCAGTTAATACCTAAATAATTTAGGTATATCCCTCTCATTATGAAAGTACATTGTAAAAAAAATATTTGTAAAACAAAAACACTGTGTTTTACTTCCACTATTTAGTATGAGTACAGACAGCAGAGATCTTTCAAAGCTTATTTATCTTCAGTGGTTTTCTATGAACTATAGAAAACCATCTATAGAAAACCAGTTCATATAGAAAACTATAGAAAACCAGTTCATAGAAAACCACTGAAGATAAAGCTATAAGCTTTGAAAGATCTCTGGTGTGTGTACTCAAAATAAATAGTGGAAGTAAAACACCAGTGTTTTTATTTTACAAATAAATTTTTAACAAGATTTATGCCCAAAAACGGGTGGAAGGCATTCAGGAGTTTCGCGGGCAGATTTCTCATGATTAGGACGTGTGGAAGTTATCAAAGAAGACCCATATTTAGAAGTGCACCACAAGAAGGCTGGAAGAGTGAGTGATTATTGAAATTTGCGATATCTTGATCATTCTTCAGGGCGCGTATTAGCTGTTTTCAAATACATACGACTACAAACGTATCTTAAATCAGCAGATCTTAGTCCTGTGTGGGTTTCCTTTAAGGAAAACGACGCATCAAAAATAACGTGGGAAGGTAGGTTGAAAAAATATAAATAAAAACGATATGCTGAAAAAACTCTTTGTCAACATCAAACCATTCCAATTATAATAGACTTAAATAACGTAATAATACATAAATACCTACTATGTTTTGTAAGCATTTTTTTAGCGTCTGACCACTTTTTTTTCTATTTCTGTAATAGATATTATCATTGCCAAATTCGTGGTAATAAACAATGCTTATAGAAGAAAAGTGTAATAATAAAGACGAAAACAAAATCTGACACCATAATGATTTCTTAGAATAAGGTCCTTTCTTTTGTCACCTTAGTGTCTTCGTTAGTAGAAGTTGGTCAGTAGTACGATAATGTTTAAGATATTTGATTTCATGCTGTAGGTACTTTCTTTTAGGTAGATTTCCACAAAGGAATCTACCTATTTTTCACTTTGTACACTTCACAGTAAGCTTGAAAAGCTCGTGTTGGGAAATGGAATAAATTATCATCGGGTATCGATTACGTCTCTTAGGTATGTTAGGAGACTAGCCAAAAAACTATCGTTTAAAATACATACCTACCTATTCTATACCATAAGTAAATTTTATTGGGTAGTTTTTTATAGCTTTATAGTTTATAGGTAGTTAGTTTATTTTTATCTTACGTAGAATTTTGTAACAGTTCTAAAATTAAAATCACATATATGGATTATCGGCGTAAGGACCCGAGGTCTAAGGAATCTTCTAAAGAAATAAATTGCTGCGTAAAAATTCTTGGTAGTTGTCGAGCTTTGTATAGTTTACATTTGGATACATCTATTCATACAGGGGACGATACCTACACCAAAAACCCGAAGAATATAATAAGAAAAAAGCAGATAATATAGAAAGCCTTTTATAAGATTACAGAACCAACTCAGTATGTGACACTTTTGCTTTTAGTTATCCATATATATTTTCTATATTTTTTATATTGAACTCTATAAGGACAAAAATATTATTAAGTTCTTCACACAAGAAATCACAGCATTACGATAAGTTCGCCCTAGTGAACAAGTCTGTATGATTTATTATTTTTAGTACTTTGTTCATACGAATAAAGAATAGTAGCTCTCTTTCGTATGACATATACTACATATATTTTCTTTATAATTTCGATGTGTATGCTTTGCTCGCGATAAGGATAACATCGTTTTACCTCAACAAATGCAACCCGTAGATACCCGTAGATAAGAGATTCTCTTTTCTTAATTCAAACAATGATCGAACTATGTATCTGAAAGATGACATTGAAATGTAGTGTAATTTTTTGTTAGAATTATTGTACAACTCACCACACTTTTACTTCTGGCTACAGGATCAGCCGTTTCAATTGGAATAATAGTGATGTCCTTCAGGTCTATCTTCCACAACAGGCAAGCCAACTTCTGCTCGTATCTGTAGTGCCTGGAGAATGTTCATTACAATTAGACTTGAATGAATGAATGAAACAATTTATTTTTTCCAGAATATATACACATAATAAAGAAACAATCAATACAAAAATACATATGTACATAAACAAATCATCAATGTGGCACAAAGTTACCTCAACTATTCGGGAAAAAATTTTACTGCCTCACTAGACCGAGGTCTGTTGCGAGGCAGTAGACACTGAAACAGTTTGTGTATAGAGTGCAGTACTGCAACAACACTAACCAATTATTCATGTCACTGGACACACACTTGAATTGAATATTTTGAACAAGAGAGATTGATTTCGCCTAATTATCTTATAACGATACGAATAAGTAAATTCAGAAAAACAATTCATCTTGGACCATTCCTTGTTATTTCTCCCTTTTTTACATACGTAAATTTTAAAACAGTTTTAACAAACGCATTACGCAGCAAGTTAAAAAGTTTGTGTATAGAATCTACTACTTCCTACTCATATTATTTTCAAAAGTTTCGCACTGTTATATTCTACTATTCTATACTATTCCGAAAATCTCTTGAGAATTTTTCCGTGTTTTCACACCGCGTGTGTTGTTTCGATTGGCTCGAGCTTTCGCCATCTTCAGGATGAAAAAATACTCAACAGATAGATACATTGCGTTGCGAAATCCTACAAGAGTATCCAAATCTACGTGCGTGTTTTTATATTATTTGTCCAAATAATTTACATATTTTTTGTTCAAATATATCATAATATTATCTTGCGTTGCCAAAAGGGGAGTTTTTAGATCGAAGTGAAGTGAACTGTAATTAATGAATGTGAGAAAAAATATTTATACTCTATTTACATTTTTTTAGAAAGGTTGATTTCACGAAAATAATGAATAAAAATTTTTGAGAAATAATGTAAAATATACGTAAAAATACGAGATTCTCTTCTCTACTGTCCACCCCACAACAAACAGCATTACATTTAAAATGGTAACTTACTTGAGCAGAAATACAGCGGCAACGATCGCAGTAAGACCAACGAATGCAGTGACAGCCAACAGTCTCCAGTCAAGGGGTCGCTCACACTTCTCTCTGAAGAAACCACAAGCGGGTTCCGCTTTAGGAGGACCATGCCCACCAATCCACTGAATAGGTCGATTTGGATCCAAGTAAAGAAACTCCTGTTAACAAAAAAAATGACGGTTGGTTTGAATGATTGTGGTGATTTGGAGATTTAGCTTATTGAAATCTTATTGTGCTGTTACAATATAATGTTAGGTATATACGGTATAGCTTTCTAGAAACACCAAGCATAATAATATTAGTCTAAAGTTCTACTAAAATAGTAAACAAACTTGTATTAAGTAAACTAACTGGAAGTGTTCCTGAACTGTTGGCGCCATAACTAAAATATCCCACTTTTTGCATGCTCATCCTTAGAGAACCGTTGACCTGAAGATCATCTAGTAAAGCCACGACTGTGAAGTTTCCTTCAGCATCGCCACTGGCGTCAATGAAGACCTTAGACAAACAATGAAATCATTAGAGAAGACGTAAATTGTAGTGTACTTAATAAGAAAGTAGAATACCTACAAATATTCTATAGAATCGCATGTGAGATTTCATCATCTCGGAAAAAAGGGCGATAAATGATTGGTGATTATATGTATGGTCGGACTGGATCGTAAAAGGTGAATTTTTCCGTGTTGATAAGCCAGAGTAAATAAAACATAAAACGCAATTTATATATTTATTTTATATGTTTATGACAAAGAAAAAATATAATACCCTAGAACGTTCAAATAATTCTCTCCTCTCAGGTTTCACTAAAATTATATAATAATTGGATGGTTATAGATTTTTTTGACAATGGATTTGATATTCATATACCTATTTCTTGAAAAATATAGAAGATAGAAGGACCATTTTTTATATTTTTTCCCGTTAGCCGCCCTCGAACGTTCTGGTAATTAAGGGTGCCAAATTGATCATAGTATGCACTACATATTTGGGAACAGACGGTAAAGATTCTAAAATAAATTTACCATGGATTAAGAATGAATATTTTTTTTAATGTATGGCTAAAATTTTTCACATACTTTCTGGGGAACACTGGTAGTGAGAGGGATAAAATTAATAAAATACATATTAACAGGTACATACTCGTACTAGCCGATTTTCCTTATAGATTCATAAAATATTTTTTTTATGTTTACTTACAAGTAAGAGGTAATAAAACTAAAACATTTTTTTATATACTTACAGTAATTTCAGTAGATTTCTAATAAACTAAGCAATCCCATTATTCGTTATCAAGGTCTTTTGTATACTTCTTCAAGTTTCGTGGTTTGGCACTTAAAAGAGTCAAGTTAATTTCATAATGCGGTAGGTAAAATTATACTTTAAAATATTAAAATTTTGTCAAAAGTCTACAAAATTGTTATATGTGGGCCGATTATAAATTAAATCCATAAAACTATATTAAAAGCTTGATTGACATAATACATAGATAGAAGATGTCTTCACTCTGATTAATTGTCAACCCCGATACAGGCCATAACCTAGTGGGGTTGATAATTATATACTATACTGTGTACGTTTATGTATTGTTGTATGTATTGTTTGTGTACTTACAATGTTGAGAAATATAAAATAAATAAATAAATAAATATTGAGATTGTCGTAGTACAAAGCTTAGTCAACATTATTACCTCTTAGCCAATACCCAAATATTTCTTGAACGTGACCCACAAAATACGTTGTAGCATAACTTTCACTTCAAAAGCCCAAATTCCAAGCTACCTAATTTCCTTATGTTAGGTAATATCTATTGTAATTTAAACTGAAATATCCGATCCCAAGAATTTACGTTGTTAGAACTTAGTGTTGTTCAATAGGGTGCGACACAAAAAGTTTTTTGATCGTGAAAAACGATATTTTGTAATATCCTCTCAGGAGTTTGCTTTAAACGAAAATTGGGCATGTCGCTGCTTCGCATCATTTTATATACATAATAATTGTATGAGATTGAATAAAAGTTTTAAAACGTTTTTCAGGTGTGAATGCTTTGTGCTTTTAATCAGCTTGAGAAGATATGTTATTGAATCTGAATAAAAAAAAATCATGTTTATCTTACAAGATAATAATCTTACCCAAAGAAGTACTACACACTTTTTACAATATGTGGAGCTCTTGAAGTTTGCTTATTTATTTCCAAGAGCCTTGATCCTTATTTAAGTGGAATGATTGATGATGGAAAAGCTCCAGAAATATTTTTATCATTTTATAAGAGGGAATTTGAAAGAAAAGCAAAGGGAAAGAGAAGCATGAATATTATTATTTTGGCCGCTAAGATCTCTATGACAACTTAACTCAATATATTATTATTATGCATTGTTAAAAAGCTACATATTTATTGTTAATTTAGCGAAATGTAGACTTACTCCAGGGGAAAGAATACGGCGTCATACTCGTATTGCTTACATGATCGTATACTTACATCATATCCTTGGATAGATTTGTAAGATCTGGAGAGGATCCTATCTAGGAGAGCAGTTCCATTCCTGGGGTCCTCACCAGCTGCGAGAGCTTCAGTTAGAGCACGAGCATAGATCATTACTGAATCATACAGGTGTGCTGCTTCTATCGGAACCTAGGATCGAAAAAATATAATATGTCTTTTAATATATTTTATTTACATATATTGATGAATACTACCTTTAGAATGGGTTAACAAATAATTAAGTGCTTGGGAATAATACGTTCTATTTCAACTTACAGGGAAAGCTCTCGGGTGGAAACTATTCGAACTCTGATGTCGGTTGAGGTTTGTTGCGATATATGAGAAACTGATCGTCAATAATACCTACTGTCTCGTTACCAGGTATTAATTAGGTCATACAAGTTTCATTACATTGATTATAGACAAAATTCTAAATTAAACTTGCATAGAGGTTAGCAAAGAGTAGCTTTAATTACATATTTTATAGAAAATGACTGTGAATATGAGACAGTGGTTAGAAAGGCGAGATGAAGTAACTCTAAAGAGACACAGGTTAGAGGGGTTTTCTAAAGATTGCCGACGAGAAGTGACACACCAAAGACTCCAAGGAGTAGAAGAATAAGTCAATATACCTACTCTTTATTTAATGTGCCTTAATGTCAAAGCATGGATATTAATACTTACCTACTACATATATTTCTATTTTGCATTTAGTTCTAACGTAGTCTATGGAGAGAGCTCTATACTTATGTATTTTTTTAAATTAATCACAATGCTCCAAAGACGTATATCTCCCGGGTGAAAGTACTTTTTATTAACATAGTATGTAATACGATATACACGTGCTTCAAATTCAAAACAAAATTCTTAATAATTATTGTTCGTAGGCGGAAAAATCAACAGACATAATTGCAATTATTGGAAAAAATTGGGGAAAAAAGTGTAGGTTTTTAAAAAATAAGTATTATAACATTATTGGGTGGTTTGATGAACCCGCCTTTGCAATGTTTCAGACTGATTATTTCCATAATTTAATGTGACGTATTTATTTTAAAAAATGTGAGGAATGTTTTTGAGTGATGTATATTTCGTTATTCTGATTTCGTTTTCAGAAATACAGCATGTGTCGATAAGATGTGCTGTTGATTATTATTTGAGACAAGTTATGACATATAAATATTTCAATATGATTTTCTAACGTAGTCGAGAAATAGAATAAATTCACGTTGTTTTCTCTATTTTAGGCAGCATCGTGAATTTAACAAGTTTTAGTTCAATTGATCACATTGTGACGAACTGTAGGAAGCTCGGTGGGTTATTGGAAAAATCCATGAGGTGACGCCAAGAGAAAAATAATGACCTTAACTAGATATGAACGAGGAAGACAAGTAATCTGAATAGATAGGTACCTACACATATACATAATAAAGGAATCCAATAATACTTAAAGACAAAATAGAACTTTACATATATGCGTTTAATATCAGGCCCTCCATCATTTAGTTCGATAAGTTGATCCTTTTTTGATATTGAAATATTGGTAACTCCAGTTATACATCGAGTTATATCGGTCGGATAGCAAAAAGTATTTTGTAGTATTGTATATTTGTAAATGAATAAAGAAAGGCACAAACATAATATGATTTAATAATAAAGATGAGAGAAATGACTAAAGAGCAGGACATATTGCAGAAGCAATTGGAATCCTTTTGGTGAAACGTCCTTTTAACTTACAAGTGATGTTTTTTGTACTGTGTGTCAAAATAGTAAAAAAAAGTAGTAAAGAAAGTATACTCACAGATATGCTATCAAAGATGCGATGGTAGTTGGGAACACAGAAAGGCGGCATGGCAGACAGTTTCTTAATGTGTTCACACACTTCCCTGCAACAATACAAAGTCATCAATCATGGAACAAGCTCGTTACGTGTACTTACATACTACGTCACGTCATCTAGGTAAATTGATAAGCACAGCTTTAGAACCGAACACGATAAAGAACAATTCAGAGTAATGAGGTGTGTTATAACTGAGGGGGTACCGTTATAGAAGTACCTCGTTTCTTTTCAACTAGCCGGAAACTGAAAATACTAAAAGACCAAACATAAACATTTTATTGGACATTGCCAAAGAGTCTGAACTACATTTCGTTTCATCCGTCTTGTCACACTTTTTGTATAGAATTACTATGTAGCCAGTGGCCAAGTTATATGAAACAAGGAGTAACTACCTGTTCTGAAAACCTCTTTATAAAAAGATTATTTGCAATTATATTGTATTACTTTTGGATACTGGTTGTGTGGCTTGGCTTTGTGCTATGTTAATATGATATAACAGCCTATATTACACAATCAAGCCTTATTAACCTTTGAATCGGTCAGTGTTCCACATTGAAATACTATTTCGTTGTAATAAGTACCTATTATCAGCCTTATTCAATAGATTCGCCTAATACAGATCTCAGAGGTTACTTAGTTAGTTGCCATACTAGGGCTTAAGTAACACATAAAAAACATTTTATTCAAAAACCTTACTTAGCCCTCAAATAACTAATCGCGAAGTTATTAGGGTTTCGGCTGGGTTTTGATTATGTTTGCTACTGTATTCCATAGAAATGTCTTAAAAACGTGCAAAATTCCATAGAAATTTGTTTATGGTTATCTTTTTGGCGCTACTTTCCGTCTACTTTCCGTGGTTCTTCTATGGTTTCAATGTGTTTTGACTTTGACATATTTGTCAATTTGTGTTGAAGTATTGTGATGAAATGGATGCAGTGTGGACATAATGCCCGATAAATTCTTTAAAAGTTCGCCTAATTACGCTTTGCTTACAGTTGTTATATTTTGTAGTGTTTGTAACACCTTGAATGTCATTCGATTTGTAGCTTAGTACCTACGTAAATTCAATAATATGTCATATACTTTTTTTCGACGCGATCTCTGGCGATCTCAAAACAACTCATCTGTAGGAAACATGTGTGATGGCTGTCATGATTGTATTAAAATGTCAAAAATATGCCTAATTACACTTTGATTAGTGCCCCTGATACCTAGATTGGTTTTTTTTTACTCAATTTGCAATAAATTACGCGTGTTCAATAATAATACATTGTTTTTTGGTTGTGCTTGAAAACAAATCACCTGTTATAATCGCTGTAATAGCAGCCATATTGTTCCGTATTAGCGGTAGTACACGGCTAATACACCTCATGGCTTGTATTAAAGTTACGATGCTGAGTAGCGGTTACATAAAGTTAAATAAAGCTTATGAATAATGTTTTTCGCTAGTACACCCTTATTATACTGATTAACTTTTAAGTAAAGTTTATAAATAAGACTGTATGTGTATAATAATAATAGTAAAGCTTACAATATACATTGTATTGTTAATACGAACTAACGAACATTACGTAATTTACTCAACAGTATTCAATAACGAAACAATGGATAAACGTCTTTCAGGAATTTGAAGCATAAACCTACCTTTACAATGCTTTACGTGGATTCTATAATAAACACAGTTAATATTTCATACTGAATGAGATTTGCTTAATAATTTTAGCAACTTGATGGAAAAATTACATTACTTATAAAAAATTGTATATTTACGGAAGATTCATGAACTGACCTATAATTTAAACAGTGTTAAAAGCTAACAATTAATCACGATATTTATCAAAATGAAAAGCTGACTTATATAAATAATATAGTAATATTTCAGAACAACAACAATTTAGGCCATTATACTTTTTCATTGTAAATAAGCCATTACTTTATTTTTGTACAAAGATTCATGAAAATAAATGTTTTTCGTAATGTTTCCTGCGGAAAACCAAGGAAACTCTTTCTTTTCGGCCTTGAGGCTGAATATACCTATTTTTAGAGAGAGTTATTATATTTAAGACAATTGACCCGAAATACTCTCCTACTTTTTGACTTAACAGATTTCCCGACATTCAAAATTCAATTTCCTTTCGGCTGTTTTTTCAGAAACATGAATATCTCTTTTATTTGTATTTGCTCTATCTATCTATCTATCCTGTATTTTTACGCTTTATTTGTGTTAACCTGAAGGATTGTAAACTACTCGTAGATGAATGCTTATTTTATTTAAGTTACGTTAAATAATATTGAGGACATTGCAGGTGGGTATCTGTGGCTTACACAACATTTTGAGATAACCAACAACATACATACCCACTATTAAGGGTGTGTATTTAGTCACAGCTATTGAAATAGAAAAAATCTGTGATGCAAGTGACAGAATAGGCCTCGTAACATTAATGCCCAATCCCACCAACTACCACCTAGGAAGGAGAGCCCTAAGAAATTTCCATACAAAAACAGAGATAATATTCTATTTATTTAGTTATGGAGCGTAAGTCCTGCAATAATTCAATATGAAATGCAAAATGCAACTCACCTACTCTGGGCGGAGATATTTGGCACCTAATGTAGGTGAGTTGCATGTTGCATTTCATATGGAATTATTGCAGGACTTACGCTCCATAACTAAATAAATAGAATACTATCTCTGTGCATTGTATGGAAATTTCTTAGGGGTGTCCTTCGTAGGTGGGATTGGGCATATGACTATTACTTATTTGTATTATAAATTGAGGCATAGTCTAGCAAAGCAGATAAATAGTCTCGGTGTGTAGCGTGCTTTCTAGAATGTAAACATTCATCACTCTCTAGTCTTCTTGATGTTACAACATATTTGCTTGTATCCTTCAGGGTCTTATAGCCCTAGAGAACTCATTAAACGCTAAACATCACATAGTAGAGGTTAAATATTATACTTAAGAGTATGCATACAGACATTTCAAAAATTTTGTAAAAACGGGAGACCTTATATCTCGACAACCGGTACAAAATATGCTTTGAAATGAAATAGGGTAGATGCATTGAACCTTTATCTAGGAAATAAGCGTAAAAGATTTTTTATATCTTGTATAGATTTCTCAAAATAAATTTTTAAAAACACCTCTGATCTTTTTTCCGAATGACGGAAACTCGTTTCCCGAAAGTCGCGGAGTAATTTTTTTTGGTACTGATAATATGCATTAAAATCTAGGGAATTACCGTAAAAGTTTTTTGATGGACGCAAAATTAACTCCAAAAAATAGAAAAAAACGCAATTTTTACCATTTTATCATGCGATTATTCACGCAATTTTGAACCTTAATGCCGTGAGAAATGACTGTGACGTCATTATTGGTGCCAAGCCCTTAATATATGAGAGACAATACGCAATAATATAAACAGTTTCTCTGTGTAATTATTACAAATTTTATAATCAAATTGTATATTATAAAACATTACTCTCAGAAACTTAATTAAAACAAATTATAATTACTTCGACTCAGAATTTGTGAAAATCATTTTACGTATAATATATGTAGAATAATTATAAAACATGGAATTAAGTTTACGTTAGACCCTTTTCAAGGCTTCAATTATATTATATAACTTTTAATTATAAACACATTATTTTTATAATAATTACTCGAGTATACATGTACGAGTAAGTAGGATTATATTTCATAAGTTTGACTATATCAAAGCATATTATTGTTTGTGAAGTTTCTAACTACTAAAAGTTACAAAGTGTATTTTCTTCTAGGATAGAAACCGTTCAGTTTCAAATTAATTACCTAACTGAGTTATAATTCTCCCATTGCTGTTTTAGTTTATTTAATACGTGTGAAAAAGCAATTATCTCTTTGAATTGCAGATATTTAATGTTTTTTTAAACCTTAGTACTGTTAAACCATATAGCGTGACGTCGACAAACACCATGAAGAAGACTTATGGCTTTAAAAGATTCAGTGAGACGAGAGAATCACGAAGAGCTTTAGCAGTTTACATTTGTCCATTCGTAGTTCCTGCCCCGCGAGCACAAGGGTTTATGCTCTTACTTTTTTATGATCTTATACGATTATTTACTAGTGGATGAGTGTGATTACGAGTGGGTGAAAACATTTGTTCCTTGCAACACAGAGCTCAATCAATTCGGTGGGAATTTAGATAATGTAAATATCGTGAAACAAATTTGATCATTGTTTGTTTGTAGGTATATAAATACCTGTAATAATATTGTGTTAGACGTAAAACAAAGTTAATTAAGTAATTAAAGAATAACAAACCTGTAATTTGGATTGCTCGGATGAGATGGGGTCAACTTCAAAACAGATCTAAATGCAAAGAGGTCTTGACTTCCGTTGAGGAATGGATCCAAGTAAGCTGTGAACACAAAATTTATACAATATTAGCAGGAGTACGCATAATCAACCACTAAACATACCAACAAACTAGCTACTATTAATAATTTCATCCGTCTTGTCCACCGTGCGGACGTTACCTGCAAGTGGAGTTTAGATTGTATTGTTGGTAGCCCTGATTGTCGAATCTTGTCGTAAGAGCTGTCAAAGGTTCCCAATATTCTCACATTGTATCTTTTACAAGTAACCTACAATGCCGAAAATATTACAGAGCAGCGCTAGAGAAATCATTTTAAAGAAAATATAGTTTTGCGAATTGGAAAAAGAAAAAATACTCTAATAATCCCTTCAAGCCGCCACCACAAGTTAGAAAAACAATGTTGCCAGTTTATTCTAACAATTCAAAAATTGGCAAAATGTTTTAAACAACAGTTCTGAAATATAATTTGAAAGTAGCGAAAAAATTTAACCATTTCGCATTATCACATCAAGCAACACTAAACCAAGTTTGCACCAGGGGACTTCTTACAGAGAATAGTCTATCCCCCGTTTTCACCAACTTTTACCTAAGAAGGAGAACCCTAAGAAATTTCCATACAAAAACAGAGATAATATTCTATTTTTTGACACGCAGGCCTACCAACCACACCCTGATTCCATACAAAATGCAACACGCAACTCACCTACGTTAGGTGCCCAAATATCTCTGCCCAGGCTAGGTGAGTTGCGTGTTGCATTTTGTATGGAATTAGGGTGTGGTTGGTAGGCCTGCGTGTCAAAAAATAGAATATTATCTCTGTTTTTGTATGGAAATTTCTTAGGGGTCTCCTTCTTAGGTAAAAGTCGGTGAAAACGGGGGTATAAGTAGTGTTCATTAGCACACCCTAGGTATTTGTTAAGAATAATACATTTTCAAAAACTATCAAAGGGACACATTTATTTACGTTAAGGATAGTGAACTTCCAGATTAATATTCATCGTCGTGAAACACACAGTCCATACACAGAACTAATTTATCTCTATCCTTGTGTGCACCTACATAGTACTTATCTATTTATGAAACTAAATATATTTATGTATGAGATACCGGGTTTAGTAACTGTAATTCACACAGATCTTGAGAGCGCAGGCTCAATCCCTGGTCTCCCTAGTGTATTTTTTAAAGTATTTTTCAAGTCTTGCTGAAAGCCAGAGATGCTATTACAGACACTCAATATATAAAAAAGACATAATGTTGTATTTTGTATGAAGGTAAAGCGTTTTCTTTTTCATTTTTTCCCTAGATAAATAATGTACCAATTTGTCTCTATTGAAGTTCGCCACCCTGATGTCATCCCATAAAATAAATAAAGCAAAAAATGTAAAGACGTCTACGACGCTAGAAGATAAATAATCGTAAATTTAATTAAGAAGCTGTCAATAAGAATATATTTTACCTTAAGATAGAGGACTGTGTAGGAACTTATAGCAAAGTCTATTGTTTCGTAGGTAGATGTGAACAAGACCCACTCTACTACTACGCGATAGGGTTTAATTCCGGTTAGAAACTCGACATAACAGTACAATGGATTGAATAGGTAGGAAGGTTGTTTGTGCGAAGAGTGATTATTTTAATGTCCGGTTGTAGGAAAAATTCTATATTAAATGAAAGGCCGTTAATTACAATATTGTTATGGTAACAGGTGTGAATATAAACAAGGCTGGGAGATATTAAAAATAAGGTAAATCTGAAAATTTCGGATAGAAAAAGAATTTCTAATGATGAAACAGCTTAAACATATTAAAAGATAATACTAAGCCGTCCTAATATGTGTTTAATTCGTTGTCGAGTAAGAATATTTTTGAAGGTTTAGACTTAATTATATGTAGATATTTCTCACATAAAAATAACAGTATTATTCGAGGATTTTTTATTTTATTCATTAAACAAACAGACAGTAATACAAAAAATCTTAAATCTTAAAAATAAGTAACTAGTTAAGTATACCAATAGAAAAGATGCAATACTTATAACAATGTTGCAAATATTTTTTTGAGGAATATATTTATTAACAAAGCCTAACATATAATTGTAAAAAACTCGGGGTGTAAAATTGGTTTCTACTTTCCTTTGATATTTTTCGAGTGCCTTATGAAAATTTATCCATTGATCGTATAGTAATGCTATAAAAATCCTTCTTCTTTGCTATCATGTATGTATATATCTAGAGAAAAAATAATAATAAATAGAACTTGTCCTTAATTTGAAGGGCCCACCCTACACATACTCCATCAAAACTATTAGGCCATGACCATTCTGAGAGTAATAATTAGAATAGCACTAGCAAATACCTCTTTAGAACTATGTGCCCAACGCTAGGAGCTGTTCATTACCATCCCGAGAGTAATTAGTCTTATGGAGAATGCTAGTATGGCAAACCTTGTAGTCCCAGGAGTTGTATAATATCAATTTATAACCATTTAGCATTAATTTTCATAGATAAAAACATGTTTATACTCGTAACTCGAATAAGGTCTTGTAATGTTACGCTCTACAAATTAAGCAGATTCAAATTGGACGCAAAATATACACGCGTAATGCGTATGCATAATGTCCAGTCTTGTTTATTATTTTTAATTTCTGACAATACAGGCGCTATTTCCATTTATTCTTAATGATCCCCGACTTGCAAATGGCGGAGAGGGGGGGAGGGAAGCTTTAACCAAAAAGTTTGTTTAAACCTGTGAACTTTAGCAGCTGTCATGATTTGTTGTTTCAAATAACAGCAAGATTAAATATTGGCTCAACCTTAAGTTGTATAACACCAAAATTTAGTAACAAGAAATTTACAACTGCATTATGCTAAATATACGTTTCTTAAATTTCTGTAGAAAATTGCCCACCTCAAAACAAAGGTACAAGATACAAATCAAGTTGAAATTTATCTGTGGAAAAATAAACGTAGATATTTAAGTTTTTTTTTAAATAAAGGGATCAATATGATATTATGTTATTATTGTATCATTTTATGTTGTTGAGTACTTCATATTAACAAATTATTACCTACGTGATTTGTATAATTAATTTGTTACCACATCAGTATATTCAAAGCGTCAATAGCAACAATATTCAGAACCCTAGAAAATATGATTTTACAAATTAAGAATTGTTTATCTAAAAAAGTTTTTCAAAGCAATCATCATTAAGACAAGTCTCTGAAATAACTCAAACATTTCATTAAAAGGATAAACGTCTTTGCTTAATCCGAAAGTTATCAAATATATACCTACATTATCTTACCTGTTTTGTCCTTGGTAAAAAATTTATTATTGTCAATTTCATTGCAAAATTTATAAAGAGATAACACTGTAATCTTCCTTCTACAGTGAGAAATGTTGAATTATCTACTTCATAAATACTTGTCGATTGTCTTTAGACGCAGAAGCTGTATTCTAAATCATTCTGTTATCTTTCCTTTCCTCTCAATTCTTGGTCCATTCATAGTACAATTTGATTACTAGGTCTCATGTTCCGACTTTACAGTATTTGTGTTCTTATAAGCAATCTGCTCATTTTGTTGTTCTTACTGTAATATACTCGTATTGTTAGCAAGAATTATTTCCTAAATTGTTTATCAGGATTGGATGCGGAAGAGACTACGATGTGTCCTTTTTGTTAAAACTTATCTTGTATTAAAACGTGTTGAAAAGTTGTTTTTTTTTATGCTGCTATAATCACATCTTCCGGCGCAAAGACATTTCAATATTGTAATGCCCGTGGATGTGTTATTATTAAAGAATAGAATAAAATAACATTTAATTATATGGAGGGCAGCATCTTAAATTAAGGGTAAACCCACCTCCACCCCTGGATGTTTCAGAAGCTTCAACTCCTATGTCATCCAGTCTTTTACGCAAAAACATTTTTTTTTCAAAGGAGGGCTCAAGATTCGCCGGAAGGGCTCCCCTCAACAAACCTCTCCCGAAACTACTCTGAACACCCTTAATAATGTTTCCTGGAGGAGACTCTCACTGCAAGGATCTATATTTATTTATTTATTCAATAAACGGCTTTAAAGCCTTTTAAAAGATATACAAATCAATATACTTATTGTGCTATACAATACTACTTATAATATAATAATATCATACTGTATATAATAACTAATAACAAACCAATACTTGTACTCAAATACCAATAATGTAAATTAAAAAATATATATATTAAAGTATATAATAATAATAATACATACAGTGCGCACTTATACTATTCCGCCACTATGTATGATAATATTAACTACACACATAATATAGGTAAAACAGTGAGAACGGCACTATACATAGCACCAGTTATATATATACATAGGTAGGCGCCAGGCAGGTACCATAACGTCACCTCAATGCACTACACAGAATCAAGAGTACGCACTAGGCATCCGTAACAATAATCTTTAATTGCTGCTGAAGTACACAAACAAAAAAAAAAACAAATACACAATGCAATCCAGCTGTAGGTATACACCTATAGAACTGATAAATTATCTATACGTGTAATAGCTAATAGCATACAATACAAGTTATATCAAAAATGCAAACTTAAATCGAAAATATGTGGTATTCACAAACTATAAAACATAGCAAATCCATAAACAATCCAAAAATATCCATTGTAATTAGACCATTATACTTCAGGTTTGTACATTCTTTAATAATATTTTTAAACGAGGGCAGATTTACATTAAATATGTCTACATGTATAGGTAGGCATTCGTTCCCCAAGCGATGCAATCTAGGTATCACCGTATTTTTTTTTTTTGATAGTTGGTTATAATTTGATTGTTACAATGAAACATACTTTTAGTACATCGCGCGGGTAAACGAATATTTATCAGCTGCGAAAGATCAGGGCTGTCAAAAAGAGTACTAACTATTTTATAAAGGAACACTAAGTCGAGAACGGTTCTTCTATCAATCAATTTTTCTATTGACAATTGGGATAACAAAAAATGTAATTTAACTGTTCTTTAGGTATTTATAATTTATGAGGCTCGAGAATTTTTGTTCTAATGCCTCGTACGTTTTGATAATACAGTATTAAATGATGACTTAGTTCTTTTTCTTGTCTTTGATAATTTTTGGAGTTCCATTCATAAACTTAATCACAATGTCTTCTTCGCCATTTGTCTTACGCTTCTCGAACTCATTCCACAGTTTTTTCATGTGATCTCTCTGAATATCTGTATAGTCCTGTTTCACCTTGACATATCTTGGAAGCTTAAATTTATTGTATATCACTGCTTTTGCATCTTCACTGCTGTCAAAAATAATCTTCAATGGTCTTGTTTTATCTGTCTGACGAGCACCCAATCTATGTACTCTAACCACTTTGCCGGTGTTCAGGACCCCAGCGTGCTTAATTATTTCCGTAACTTTCTTCAGATCTTCCGTTGTATGATCAGATATGGGAATCTCGGGACCTGCCTCCGGAACATCAAACATTATAATATTTTTTGAGCGTGTGTTCCGTTCAGCCAGCTCTGCCAACGTGTCGCAAATATCCAACGCCTTGTTAGAAGGGTCCAAGCCCTCATATCGTGCGAGACGTTCCTTTAAGAGGGCTATCTCCCCTTGTTGATTAACAATTTTGTTTGTGACCATGCTCATTGCAGCAATAAACTCGACCGATATAGGCATTATTTTGGCAATGTGTTCTCTGTTAAACTTATTCGCGCTGTCCATGACTAGCTGGGACAGTGCGCTGGCTGCCTCCTTCACTTGGGCAATAATTTCCTGAGCGTCCATCATGATTGTGGTTTGATTGATTAGTACAGGCAATATGCAATGCGGTACCGGTAGGATGCTGTGCCAACCCTGTTATTGAAATAAGTCGACGCGGAGATAGTGACTATCAGCTGATTGGTTAGCAATGTGAATCGCACTGTGATTGGGCCAGATGACAATTAATGTGTTGATGTTATGCGAAATTAACCCTTATGGTTTTGCTTGATGGAGAGTATATTCAAGTTATAAAATGTTATATCTTTCAGACTCACCATCTAAAAGTGATGCCCACATTAACACAATGATGTTATTAATTGAGAATTTCTCTGAAATACTATTAGAACCGATTAGACAAGTATTTGTTATTAAAAACAAATTTTAAAACAGAGCGCCTACAGTTTGACAGTTCACACAATAGTTTTTTTTTGTACTTGTTTTGTACTTGTTTATACACTACTACATTTTTTTTAGAAACTAGCATCTTACAATTACGTATTTCTACGTAATTAATCTTAATCAAGAGGACAACATTTTACAATTTAGACATCAGTAGACAGGGCAGTATCTAAAAGTAATTGATAGATGCAACATTATTGTTTGTGCTTCCTGATTAAGTAATAAAAATAAATAAATAAAAATAACACCCAAACATTAAGCTAAGGCTTAATTCTGTAATAAGGAACTAGATTTTAAGTAATTTGAATTGAATCACTCGGTAGAAATACCAACAATACTGTTCATAAGTGAAAATGTTTGAGTTTATAGATAATGAAATTCAGAAATGTGAATGACCTGAAAGTGTTTAATACAGGGTTAAGGCGATGGATTATTATTGTAGCTCTTTTCGTAAATGAAAAGAAAATCCCATTAAATTTATCCAATAAATTAATACTTAAACTTTTTTTTTTTGGTTCACTTTGTTTACGTCAAGGGATTTATAAGCTTCTAATTAAATTCCATTCCTGCGTTGTAAATATTTACACAAGGCGTCCGATGTGCCGCTCATTGCATTTTTTCAATAAAACTTGCATTGATAACTAACGATTGGATATGCATGGCTTAACGAAGTCAGTTTAATTTAATAATAAGAATCTCAAAACACAAATGAGAGTGCAAGATATTATCTACTATTTATTTACGCAAAAATGTTGATGTTCACATACAGAGAATTCGCTCATCTCGTAATTAAGATTTTTCGCCCTTTTTAGCCAACCATTTTAGAAATGGTTTTCAGCTATAAAAAAATTAAGCTTTCAGAGGGCGAATTTTATATTTGTCGGGTATTTGGTCCATTTTGTGTTAATACACCCCTTAACCCGTTGGGACGGATTTTTTAAGCAGTGAATTTTTTAAATACGAATAGAAAGTTCTGTTTCGATATGTACTCGTAAGAGAATGTTCACTGAAAAATAAATTTAAGAAAAAAACTACAGAATCAATATTACGATGACCATTTTTGATTGAGAACTTAAACGAATATTTTGACACCTCTTCATCACACTCAATTCGTTTTCGTTTAAAACAAATAAAACATAAAGAAAAACAATTATACGCTTAGATAAACATTACATTTTTATTTTAACCAATATACCCTTATCGTGTAGGTAATGCACGAAGTAGACGACCTCATACTTACGTAGTATCCCAAGGGTGAACGTTCTTTAATCTGAATATGTTATGAACCATTGATATTTTCAACATAATAGGTATTTACATAATACATTTGGGTTGGTATTCATTATTATTTAAATAGATTCAACGCACCTTTCGTTTCCGCTTTATGCGCCTGTCAGCATCAGTGAGGGTACAATGACAGGACAAATTTATATCAACAAAGATTACATTGTCGGTTATATTTTATCCTCCGGTCGTCCCAATCACGTGATCCTTTTATCCAATATTTAATAGGCTGTTATTCAATCTACGTGGTTTTATATGATATTAGGCCAAATTTTGATAAACTGTTTCTTTTTTTCTGGATAAAAAGTTGACTCGATTATCTCGAAAGCTGTATGGTTTTGTTCAAATCTAAATTTTACAGATTGCCTTGGGCATTTTATCCATTATGAAACGAAGTGTATTTATAGAAAAAAATTCTGAAATTTATTTATTTATCGTTTGGCAACGTCAAAGTATTGTCACATCGTTAAAGTCTGACATCCAGCGCCTCCAGCCACTGGAGGAACTCAGGGTACAGGCTGGCAGCACTGTCAATGGTACCGGGGTATGCACGTATGGGGCAATCACGCAAGATGTGCTGCATGGTTTGCTTCGGGTATCCACAGTCACACTGTGGATCATCTCTCATTCCCCACTTGTGGAGCATGTCACTTAAATAATTGGACGTCAATAAATTTTTGATACGTCTAAGGGAACCCCTTATTCCCAAAAAAGATTTGGTGGTAGCAATACATAGAAAGCTAAAAAATATAAAATCATGGATTGAAATACATCGTCGGCTTTAATATTCGAAATTTTTATTTCCAAAAGTAGGTACGTCACCTCGCAATTTCGTAACAAAATGTGTCCAGTTCGAAAAGTCTCCAGAACTTTGAACAACACAGATTTGTGCATGTAATCGTAAAAACAATATGGATTTATTTTTGTCTCTCGATTTCAAGCACATTGCTTGTGTCGAGTGTGGTAATAATGCTGAGTCCATTTATCATCAGTTCCAGGGAAATGAGGTTACTGGATGACCTAGTAACAATATCTCTCTCTGTGTCCAAGTGAGTTATTTGGTTACTCGGGTATCTGATTTCAAAGACAAGATTCTAGTAATAGATAATACTCAGAAGACATTTTGTGTGGAACGTTAACCACAAATTCTTGGGATAGGAATTCAATGAACTGTGGAAGTTTATAATGAAAGTCCGTTTGTTAGAGAAATTGTTTGTCCTGCTGAACTCTTATGAACTAAGAACAAAACAGGTTTTGTTCGAGGAATAGAGGTAGCTTGAGGTATTGAAAAAATAATATGATAGCATTTTATTACAAAACTACAGTTGCAGAAGTTGCATATAACTAGGAGTAAATGTAATATTCGTCGCTGCGTGTCTTTCTCGGCGTAGACAGAGATACTCGTAGTACTACGCCATAGGCACTTTCTTGTTGTTCTACATAACCTATACCCAAAACGTTATTTAGTTTTAATCCAAGGTACCAATGAGCTTAGCTCCATTGAGGTAAAAATGTTCTTTTGAGATAGCGTGAGTACTGAGAAGTCGAACTTGTAAAATATTATAACAAATATATTCACAACCTAAAATACGCTATGCCACAAATCACCCAGTTTGGGTGGACAATCTAATTATATATAAAAAAATAAAAGCTATATTGATGATTTTGACTTCCAGGCAGAAAATATCCAATGTATTTTTTTGCTGTACTCCAAATAGGTTGGTGTGTAAGTAATATCACAGTAAAAAAACAAAATGTCAATTGTACGAGCTAGTCAATTATTGACTGTCTACAAGAATGTTCAACAAGCCTGTGCAAACAAAACATACATTCACCAGTACTTAACTAGACGAAAATCGAATTATTCGACGAAATTACAGATCAAATACAATACAAGTGTACGAGGCTTGTGTGGGTGTAAGCTGTAAGGCGTCAATGAATTAAACAAGTGTTTATGTTTATGTATGTTTATATCAGGATAGTGACTTTTCGCTGGTACTAAATGACAGCTACTGAGTACAACGACCTCTGGATGAAGAAGACACTAACCTACTTGTTTTTTATGCGTGATTCCACATCAGTGATTATCGAATTGACGTTTTGAATTTAACGTCAAAGCCTGGCATGTCAAATGAGAACGATGTTTTTAATGTTGTTTATCTATTAACGTATGATCAAGTAGCTACCTACTGTAAAGAATAATAATATAATATAAAAAATAAATAAAATTCAAGTACAAGATGATTAAGTACAGAATTTTCTTTGCACAAATATGGGAATTTTATTCACTAAAAATAAACGTAGTACATACCTAGCACCTGAAATTCCTCTGAGATCATCTTTTTAACCTCCCTGTGTTTTCTCAAGGAACGTTAAAGAGCGAAGTATTTGCAGTATTATAACATCTCTATTATCAGTGCGACAGGAGACTATGTTGTATCTACTATGTGATTTTTGTATTACTTTACCAAAATCAATCACTTTTCCCTGAAATGTTTAAAATATTCCTTTGTTGTAAAAGGAAAACGGAAAAGTAACTGAAAAAAAAAAAACTGAACAATTTGTTTATAGTTCAGTAAACTCTTAAAGTTTTACCTTGATAAAAAACGAGTCAAAGCACGTTACGTATACGCACGTTACCTTGTTTTGACGTATTCATCTATACATACCCCACTCGTATTTTTTTTGCACACAAACCCAAATATTAGCACACCTTGCATCATTGCAAAGCGTGGAATACATCGCCACCGCCGAGGTTTGAACCTGCTATTTTTCTACTCAAGCTATTTTTTTCGATACAAATTATCAGAAAATAAAGAAAATCTAATACTGTTATTCACTATTATCATCATATTTCTTATGATAAAAATATAATGTTTATTTAAAATCGTAGACGAAATAATATAATATCTCAAATCATCCGTACCCCACAATCAATTTAGCAATTATAGTATAGAAGTTTACTTTCTTGTATATTGGCAGGATACTAAAGTTAAAAAATCAAATATGTATGAAAGTGTATAAAATATGCGTACATAATTTTCAAAAAGATTTATATCTATTAAACATGCTATTATAAAAGAACTGTCAGGAGCATAAAATGATAATGAGGTATACCGCATTGCAAAACTTTGAGAAAACTAAATAATATAGAAAATAATAAATTAGAATATGAGTTTCTAGCGCACAAAGTAAAGAATATGCTTTACCTATTTTAATTAATAACTTCAGTATTTCTATCAGATGTCTGTATAGTTTTTATTCTGGCTGAGTAATTATGTTCTTCTGTTATAAATGAAATAATTTGTAATTAACGAAGTCGTAAGGCGCTCACAGAATAGTGCCGCAGCTTTTTAGGTAGCTTTTATAGGTAGGTAATAATATTTTTTAGAATGTATACACAATACACATGGTGAACCATTTATTCATGATGCATGGTGGTACCAGATCGGCCCACAATTATTTTCCTGTCTGCAAAGTTCACCCTTTATCTCCTGGTTTACCGATAATTGTATCTCTGTGACCAATGATGTCCTGTAAGTCAAGGTTTGACGAAACATTACGAAATCCTACGAGAACTACAAAAAAGGTGAACATACATGAGGGCTAAGTCCATGGATATTAAGGTCCTCTACCCCCCCCTGCTTCAAATGATCCACCCCTCTGTTACACTGTATATATAATTCTTTGGTAATTGACACAAAATATCCGTAAGTTATAATACCTAACCACTTTGAAAAAATATAGCTACATTTTTATATGAGAATATCAAAACCTACTTAGAAAATTTATATGTTTTTGCACATTGTTCCTAAGGGAATCGATTATCCTAAAAGGATATAAAAAATAAGTACTTACTCGTAAACAGAACATTATCAGGGATCCACATAATAGTACTTGAAATAAATTATATTGCGCTATTATTCTGAAATCTTTTCTACGCAAAGGACGCTAGCAGAATCCTTGCATGTCAAAATATCATATTCAGGATAATTTATCACGCCATAAGAAACTTATAAAACACTATTATAATAACATTTTCACAGGAGAAATCTAAGGACGTGAGTTGAATAGCCTGCATGACCTAAATACAACCTTAATTTGTTATCAGTAACATCGTTACTTAAGAGATTAACATAGTCGAGCACATCGCACTGTACATGTCTTGAATTAAGTAGATTTTAATACCTATCCTTCATATGAACTACTAGGATTATCAAGAATATCTCCTGAGAGAAAGATTGTACCAGTAGTACCTACTTAATATAAATAACGTAAAAGATAATTACATTCATATCCAAAGGGAAATCTAAAGAGTGTAGTTTATGAGCAATGTCTATCGGGTGATCAATATGTCTTCTATGATCTACGGACGGTATTTTTAAAGATCTTTGCACTTACTTCTCTGGACGATATCGTGCCTTCTCTGTGGATCATAAATCTGATCATCCACTGATATAACTATGTACTCTCCATTGTCTAATAATCTCCTCCTCCTCAGACATGATACGAAGTCCACCAGGGCTATGTGCTCTCCAAGAAAAACGTAAACTGTGAAAAAAAAGTAATTCAAGATTAGATATAAGGTACACAAATAGATTAGTTTTTAATTGGTTTACAAATATCTAATGAAATTGAATCCGCTTATTTTAAGACGCGACAGCATCTAGAGATTATAATAAGAATGTAAAACAATTAAGTAAGAATTCATCCGATTATCATTGCAATAAAAACAGACGACTTTTACATAATGCTCTTCTGAAAAGGAATTCAGTAGCTGGATTCACAATTCTCATGTGAATGAGGAAGATTCATCAAAGACTGTGTGAATGTAAATTATTTATAGTCTACTGTGTGAATTTTATTTCATGATCGCTGACTTTGGAGAAGACTTTTGATTTCCTGACATCGACTTTGTGGGCAATTAACTAACAAATAGTTGATTACGTAAATAATTAGGATTTGAATAAAAATATTTACCTCTTGTGCGAGCAAATGTAGCCTCTACAATCCTTTCCATTTCAGCTATATGACTGGGGATGTAGTAAGAATACTGGTGCTGAGCTGTGATCGTTAGACCGTGAACTGTTGCCAACTCCTGAAGGAGAGAAATCAAAACACAATTAATTTTTGGTACAAAAGTATCATTTAGTAGGTATACTCCAGATTCTCTTGAGAGGCTATGTCATACGTTGTTTACTAATTCGTTTATTAGCCTTCTCATGCTTGACCTGTAGGAGGATACATACAAGTAATATAAAACGTTTGACCTTCATTAATAACTTTGAGAATGAATACTTGGAGAAAATGATAAAGTTTTACCCAAGCGTTTCCGTAGCAAACTGAGCATAAATAAAGTAAGCAGGTGATAAGCACAAAGTGAATGAATTGGTAAGGAAACAAGCGAGGACATGATGAAATAATCTTGAATTAATGATCAAAGTTGATATTGCGTGAGCAGTAATCAAATGCTAAAGGTTTTTAATGTCGTATTTCAATATCTCAAAGCGTTGAGTAGGTGCTTAATGTTTACATTAATTATTCATTATAAATAAGAATGTGTACTCTGTAGATGTTTACTTTATTAGATTCCCTTTAAAACGTAGTACAGATACATCGAACATATGTACTCGTATGTCTTTCAAAACTTTTCACAGTCGTCGCATTTTGTCGAAATTGGTCTATGTGGTCGTGCGAGACCTTGCTTCCTCAGAGTTACTGCCACCCGGGATTACCCTCTTTTATCCACTAACGTGACTTTGACAATCGGGAAAGTTAACCTTCGAGGAAAGTTAAAGTTTGAAAAAATAGTCGGTGGAATAAATGAAAAGTAATTTCCTTTTAATTTAGCGTAGTTTCGTTATGGCAAGGATGATTGGTTTTATAGACAATCAATATGTGGAACACTACCTAATAAAATGTACGTATCATGTCGTAAAAACTATACGCTGTTGAATGCCTTGGTGATTGCATTGATGAGAGAATTGAATTATTTATGGGGATCAACAATGTTGTCATTCTGTTTGCAACCATTTCTGATATTGATACTACTAACCTTGACATTTTGAAGTGCAATACGCCACCATTTCATATTATTTACCAACAGCAAGCGGCAGTAATAAAATAAACAAGGCAATTTATAAAAAAATGTATAAGTGTCATATTGCTGTGAAAATAATTTACTCACAGTGGGAGTGAACCTTCACCGTGTTGCCTCGATATATTTTATTTTACAGGAGCTTGGGAATGAATAATTCCTTGTCACGTTCGGAAACAGTGGCAGATTCAAGATTCATTTCATGGGGGGGAGGGGCTGAGGGTCGGTTTCGGCAAACTATTTCAGTAAATAAAATTAATTCCAAATTTTGCGTAAAAACAATAGGCAAGTTTAGAAAATTCGTGACATGATGAGAAACTGATGGGGTAGTAATGTGATTTTTCGGAAACTAGTAGTACATAATTAATGAAATACTGTCAAGGTTTTGGGGGGTTTCAGCCCCCCTGGATCCGCCAGTGTTCAGAAACTTGTATTCATAATTGACTCGACAATATAAAACAAATTTAAAACTATGTCTTGGCCTTTCAATACTCCCCGTGGGAACACATCAGAGAAGTGATCAATCCTCGCAAAAGTTTAGAAACAGCGTTGTGAAAAAATAAGTATATTAGTTATTATATTACATGTCCTTGTATCGTGCGATTGTCGCTTCAATATTACCGGCTTACCTTGAATCGACACGTTCCATAGAATAGATTTCTGCAATAAAATTGCATTTTACATCATATTTTCTTCAGTCGATACTCACAGTTTCCAAGGATAGGTAGTACTATAAAATATTTGAAAGACATACCTTCTATTGAACATGTTTTTCAGCAATATGAAGATATCCAAGTGTAGGTGGAATTTACTGAAGGAAACATTTTATTACAATCGAGTGAAGGCTTTTACGTAGAGAATATAGTATTTTGATAGCATGATGTATGATAATAACAAATTTGAATTTCATCCCAATGTTTTATGATTCTACTGTAGGGTATGGCATGTATGCTCTTTTTTGTGTTACTATTTTGTTAAAAATATAAATCATAAAAAAATAGATGACGGTGTATTCACGAAATTAGCAAATCTGCGTCATAATAATTTCTTCTACATATAGTCCAGCAATATGGTGTTTTAGAGGAGAAAAAAATACAGTAGTATTTTTTCCCATCGTCCTGTATGCTTTTGGGAGCGCTGAATCCGAATTTCAACTTTGCCACCTCGTGAATGTGATGCGTTCTAAGATATCTCACAAAGAAAGAGAAAAAAAAAATGCTGTATTTTCAGACTTTGACTGATAATTAAAAATGTATTCATTTTAGATAAATGAAGCTCAGGACAATAATAAACTTCACTAAATTTCCTATTAAATTTTTTTATACCTTATAAGCATTTTTAAATAAAATTTATTTGGGTAGTTACAGTGTTTCAGAGTCGTGAGTGAATCAGTGATCTGCGTAACTATACTATTTATAATAATATATAAATAATACATACCATTTCTGTAAAAAAAAACATAGGTATATCTAATTAAAATTACCTCATTATTTTTCTTCAGTAGCATTCTGCGCCATTTCAAGCAGGTAATCATAATATTATTTTATAAAGTAAATAATACATTAAGAGCTTGGTACCAAGAATGACGTCACAGTCATTTCAAAAGGTTCAAAATCGCGTGAATAATCGCATGATAAAATGGTTAAATAGCGTTTTTTCCATTTTTGGGGTTAATTTTGCGTCTATCAAAAAACTTTTACGGTTATTCCCTAGATTTTAGTGCATAGTATCAGTACCAAAAATTTACTCAGCGACTTCCGCGAAACAACTTTCCGTCTTTCGTAAAAAAGATCAGAAGTGTTCTTCAATTATTTTTTTGAGAAATCGGTACAAGATTTAAAAAATCTTTAATGGTTATTTCCTAGACAAAGGTTCAATGCATCTACCCTATTTTGTTCCAAAACATATTTAGTAACGGTTGTCGAGATATAAAGTCTTCCATTTTTGCATGCATACTCTTAACTTCCGGGTATCCGGGATCTAAATACCCCCCTACACGTTTACCGATAGGCATATTCATAATGTGTATTTTTAAACCTTCTTATCATTCATAAGGCGCATTTATCCGTACCTGATAATAACCCGGAATCTTCACCCCACCTACTAAAACGTATTAAGCTTATGCAAAGCTTAGAAGGCTCCTACACATTATACTTATGATTTTTCTTCGTAAATATTTAAATAGAAGCGTTAACACGAAAAATACAACTTTCAAAGCTGCAAAAATGCTGAAAGAAAAATCGTTAATCTAACCATCTTCATAATTTTTATTCTGACAAGTACCTATTCTTAATTCGATAGTTTGCTAGGTGTACACAAAACAATTATACTGAAATATTATACGCACAGGACAGGGTACTTTATTTTGAATTATAATGTTATTATCATGGTGAAAGGTATCGTGTTTACAGTGAACACTGCCCACGAATCTGTCGCATTAATTCATTTTTATATTAGGAGTGTAGACATTTAAATTTTTTTTTTATTAAGCAATTAGCCAAATGAACATTTTACCTTTAACACAGAGAGAACATGTTTATTAATTAGGTATGTCAAAATTTTTAACATTAATCCGTAATGCGTAAAAAGCATGTTTATAATTCTAATACTTTGCCTTTTTGGGTTTCAATACGCAATGCTTCACCACACAGGGTATTTTTACAGTACGTACTTTTTATTTATAATCATTTCCAAAGTATAAAGAGCGTCTTACCGACCGAGTGAGATAAAAAGCACCTTTTTGTGGGCAATGACAATGAACGGGAGAAGCCCGACCGAATCCCGTGAATTTCAGTTATCATTTAATTTTCGCCTCGTATACCTACCATGAATAAATACAAGTTTATAAATTTTTGCCAAACTAGATATAATCGTGATTTTTCAATATTTCCCAGCTATCGTTTCTCTGAGTGAGATAATCGGACGTTTTAGGGAGATCTAATGTCCCAAAAACTGTAGCTAAAATGTGCCAGCATATCGAATATTCTCCACGATAATTAAATCAAAATTAAGCATGAGACTTGGTTACACGCAAGGTATTAGAGTCATTATGTAAAAATCTCACGAAATTTATTTCTTCAACATTTAACAAAAAGTAGGTAGGTACATCACGGTGAATTAAAAATTGTAAAGAAAATACTTGAGACGTAAATTGAGGGAAAGGAAAAATAAGGACTTTATTAAATTAAAACGTACCTCTTTGATAAGTACTGCGACATAATTAAGATGTCAAATAGTAGATGTTTATTTTATGAAAAAATGGTTGTGAACTCTGCTGTTTATGTAAATGAATGATAAAACAAGGAAGAAAAATTAATTTGTTAGAAATACTTTAATCAATTCATTTGTAAACAAAAGCCATTAGGATGTATCAGGATGGGGTGCAAAAAGCATTGAGGGTTGTTTCGTCATAATACCATTCATAGCGCATAGCTAGAGACTGGAAAATTTCGCGATCGCGATAAAACGAATTTATTCGCGAACTTCGTGCTTTTTAGGCGAATAACGCGAATTTCGTGTTTTTTACACGTATGTAATGCAAAATTCAGCATTCTTTTACAGGAATAACGTGAGTTTTCGCATATTTGACGCGAATTTCGACCATTGTTTTGGAAAACATCGTAATTCAAACATTATCAAAAGAAATGTGGCTTCAAAAGTAAACAGAACCCCCACTTAAAAAATCTTGCAAAAAGGCGTTTTTGGTTTTTCTCAAATATTTTTGTTTTATTTTATTGTTTTACGTATTTTTGTATAAAATATTGTTCACGATCATTTTTTTTATATTTTTGTATTAAAACCTGCAAAATTGTTCACTTTCATGTTATAAATGTACCAAAAATAAATCCACATTTTGCCAAAATTGTGAAAAATAACACCCCTTTTTGCATAAAAAACACCACATTTCCCGAAAAATAACACCGATTTTTTCCAGTCCCTACGCATAGCGTGTTTATGATAAGGTCTTAATATACAAACTGAGAAATATGTTTTTTCTCAGAATTCTCTGAGTTGAATGGAAGACTGGAAATTGAGAAAAGTAATCAACGTAGAATTAATTATTAATATTAATCTTTTATGATAATGAAAATGAGTGCATAATGGCAAAGTAAAGAGAAGGTAGATACTTTATAAAAACATTCTTAAATCTAGATGAAAGTAAGACGCAATTTTTCGATGACGCATTTTTTGCTTCAAAGGGAGAAACTTTTATTTATAAGTTGAGCAACTGCTTTTAAACATGAAAACTTTAATTTTGTGATAATAATATGCATAGCAAATGTTGAAGGTTTTCACGGTGTGCGATTGACATTGTTTCTTGATTTTCGGGTTAACCGTGTGAAGATAAACTTGATCGACGTTTCGACACTCCTACTGGTGTCTTCTTCTGTGGATGAATGTATGAGAAATGTGTTCTTGTACTGTGGAGTTTTAACTTGTGCAGCGTGAGCAGGTGTAGTGTGTAGGTGTAGGGATCTATTCATCACACATCAACACAAACATTCCATACGCTACTTATACTACATCTACAGACTACACCTGCTCACGCTGCACAAGTTAAAATTTCATACACTACAAACACTACACCTACACACTACACCTGCTCACGCTGCACAAGTTAAAACTCCACAGTACAAGAACACATTTCTCATACATTCATCCACAGAAGAAGACACCAGTAGGAGTGTCGAAACGTCGATCAAGTTTATCTTCGCACGGTTTACCCGAAAATCAAGAAACAATAATATGCATAATTATTGTTATGAATATCGAATGCTTTGCAGAGATGAAGAATTTGATCGACATCTCTAATATTAAAGTGCCTTAGGAGAAAAGCAGAGTTATTAATAATGATCACCATGAAAATAATTTGGGATATGCTGCGTCCATTGAAACATAATATGGCTAATGTTGGTAAAGACATGGATTATTAGATTTCTACTAGTGTGAGAAATTCTTGCAAGTGCAATTCATTGCAAGTGCAATTCATTGCAAGTGAAATTCATTGCAAGACTGGTGTTGTAACTAGAATGAAAGTGAACAAACTAAGATGGTTTGGGCATGTTGAGAGAATGAAGGATGACAGGATGACAAAAAAGATATATCTGAGTGAACGAAGAGGTGTGAGGAAGCGCGGCCGCCCGAGACTGGACTGGTCCAATCATGTCGACCAGATCCTCAAGGATGGGCGCGTTTTGAGTTAAAGGAATCGGAGAGCGTGTATGACAAACTGTATGAGTGTCACGTAAGCTAAGAGTGTGTGTAAGGATAGGGATGTCTGGCGCTCTGTCCTCTCTGCCTACCCTGCAAGGGACATGGCGTGAGGGTATAGTAGTAGTAGTAGAGAAATTCTTTGATATTAGATATTACCATGTAATATATTCATCAACTCTAGAAACGCGACGACGCCTTATTCATAATATCATGACTATGTCAATAAAGCCGTATGTAGGAGTACAAAGTACGAAGTATTATATGCCTACAAATGTTCATCTATATATTAGTATTAGGTATATAAAAATTTTATGTTATTAACCAGACATATTAATTTAATAAACGCTATTGTAGGTATTTTGCTATATGCCTTAAATTTTACTGATGATAACTATTTTCGTCGAATAATAATTTTAAGCCATACTTTTTCAACCATTCAAATTCGTAATAACCTCGAGCGAGCTACAAATGGAAAAATATGAAGTAGGCATCTTAACATGAGCAGCCTGAAATAAATTTTAAACAAGAAATATTGCTCTCTATTCTGTACCAATTAAAACGAAAAATAATGGTAATAATTAATTTACAGACATTCAAAATTAAAACCGTTCGAAACAGGTAAAGAAATGAACAAAATTATTATAAGGGGAAACAAAATTCATTACCGTAGATCCTACTGAAAACGAACCTACTGCAACAAGCGAAAGTTTTGTGTAACCTACAATTGCAAGGACTTCAAATAAAGAATAATTTATTAAGTTTTTCCTCAACAGAGACGAGAGGCATCTTTATTCACATAATGCAACGTTATGTGAACTCCCTTGTGATGATCACTTAAGCCAGCCAAAGCCGACTCGTAAGTGTCGGAACACCCGTCCTGCTTCCTTCCCAAGGGAGTTCACATAACGCTGCATTAAGTGAATGAAGATGACTCTCGTCTCATTTGAGGAAAAACTTAATGTAATTTTGACTGTGCAATAGGTACAGATAAATCCGGTTCCATACCTAAATTATTTAGGTATATCTCAAATCAAAGATTAATTTATTACCTTGATGGCTTCCATCTGATTACTGCCCCATGCTGGCCTCGATCCGGAAACGACAGCAAACTGATTCCATTCGAAGGCCTTGAGGAGAGCCACAACACTCTTGGACACCTTGCTGGATGGAGGAAGAGTCCTTGCAAAGGTTCTGTACACTTGTTTGTCACTCACAACTGCCTCCGCACATTTCTGCCAAAATAAACAGTCAATATTGATTTTAAATATTATATCAAATACTACAATACGAAATAAAAAAAATAACACAAAAAATGTAATAAAAAAACGGGTTCCTTCTTATTTAATATTAAAATCATAATACAATTTATATAAAAAGAGTTTTTTTCTTAGCATAATATTAAGAGAGCTATTGATAAAATTATTTCTATGAATCCAAAATTTTAGAGAAATGTTTTTTTTAATATTCATATATTTACTATCATATTTTTTCTCTTATTCAGTTCATTTCTCTTATTGACGAAAATCAAAAAACGCGAAAAATTTAAGTAATAGTATAACAAACAATTGGGTAATTGTATTCCTTTCTAAGTACATGAAAAAAAAGTAAGGGATTTTTAATATTAAATAAATACTCTACCTAAATTCGCGTGATATTTCTATTAAAATTCAAACGTTTTAGTATATTTCAATTCCCGTAAAAAAATAAAAGAAAATATATAATTTTGACTAAACTACACTTAAACTAAAACTATGATCATTTTATTATCGTTAGTACTATTACTTGCTATTACGCACACTTGGTCCTTCAGGCAAAACTACAGCTCCTGAAATTATGCAACCACTGGGGCATAGTTTTGAACTCTAAAGTTTAGTTTGTAACGTACATTGTATTATTAGTTCATATTATTATCAACCCTATCCTTCTGGAAGTTCTCCGTGTATTAGCAGAAGATAGTGTATAAGTTAATTAACACATTTTGGCAAAGGCACATTGAGACCCATATATAGTTTAGAGAAGTAAGGACACTATAACTATGCCACTAACTGGGAGACATTATGTATTGGCACTGAGGAGATTTTGCTAGATAGTAATATTATATTCGCACGTTCATTATAGTTTAAACTTCGTATGATATATCCATTAGAACGGTGCGCTATCATTGTGCTTTCTAATATTTAATTAAACTCTAATGTTAGAAGATTTTTTATTCACTTGTCGTCAATCTGAACACATATTCATTTACTTATTTATTCACGAAAGTTTTAATGCTGGCGCTACATGCTTGCCAAGTTTCCACGACTGTTCACAACCTCCGAGCGTGTGGATGGGCGTTTGCCTTGTCTCGTGAAGGAACGTGAACACTTCGACTGAGTGTTCACGGTACTTCAAAGATCAAAGGAAGCTTGCGGCAAAAAACTTGCGAAGCGTCCACACGTTCGTGCGAACTTAGTAGCGTTTGTGCATTAGCAGGGGAAAGACGGAAGTCTCGTATTATTGTTGTAATAGAAATAGCTGCATTTTACCTCGCTGTTATCAGTAAATATGAAGAGAGTTTTCAGGGTATATTTTATTTAAAAATATAGGTAGTGAAATGTTTAAACAAAAAAGATGTAACCATTTTCAGCCTAAACAGTTCACTACATTTTAAATAAAGTTATTTAAACATTTCTAGCTTAAATACTTCACGGTGTTTTAAAATGTTTTTTTTTTTGTTGAAAACATTCGTTATGTTTACTGATTCCAGCAAGGTAGAGTGTGACTCATAAATTTAAAGAATAATTGTTTAAATTTGGTTGTGAATGAAACAAGGTGAGCTTTCTCAATGCATTTTCGATTCTCGTAATGTACGAGTAAAACAAAACAAAAATATGTTTTTTGGACTTTGACAGCTCCGTTCCCATTTATTTTAGAGAAAAATTTAATATGCCTTTGTAGGAAATTTTATGTACTTTCATTCTGCTAAAAAGATAAGCTACAAAAAGTTCATATGCAGAATTCGCCAGAATATGGAAATTTTCGCCATTTTTCCCATTATTAATGCCACGTTCCGTCTAGAAATTTTGTTGGCATTCAGCACCCCAAAAAACGTATAGCATGAAAGAAATCCAGACTACCCCACAACTCTCCATCGAGAAACTGCATTGAGTTTAATTTGACTGGATTAAAAGTATACAATTAGCCTCATAGTAAAAGAATAAGGAAACTAAAAGAAGTATATATGTAAGTATAAGTACCTACATAATGCATTTTCACAATGCATATCACACACGCAGAGAGAAAATAACAGAACAAAAGTAAAAATATATAGGTATATAAAGGTAAGAAGGTATTTTATGATTATTATCGAATTTTAATTAAAAACGAAAAAAAACTAAAAATATGACATATACACACATGAAACTACATAAAAATCATATTACATGAATGAAGTTATAATAATATAATAATTAAATATTAAACTGGTACGGTTTCTATGAATTTTTAACATCCACCATCTCTTTCGCCGTATTTTTCGTTTTCTTTTCATTTTATTTTTATTTTTACAATAAAGATACGCTATGCTGAAAGTTATAGCCGACACAATCCAGACTTCCGTCATGCTCGCTTATCCATAATATACAAGCGCGGTCGGGAGCGTGTCGATGGTTTTCCAAATTTACCGAGCATCCGTGAATGATTGGTGCTCGTGAACAGACGCTGAGACTCGTCGAACATGTGGCGCCAGCATTAAATACATCACAGATCAACGTAACAGCATGACGCCGTTATATTGATCAGTAAACATATTATCAAAACAGCGTATTACATGGAAACAATAATAAAGTTGCACATGGTGTTCAAAGCATGAACGAAGTGTAATATTTATAATGAAATTGATATTTGTTGTCTATGGTTAGCGGAAATGGTATTGGCCATTTCCGCCATATTAATTGATAAAATAGTCATTAACTTGACAATTTGCATATATATTGTTTGACTATGTAAAAATATTCAGTATCAATAAAACATCCCTACATATAACATGCGTATTATTTAAGGCACCTGGAAGCCAATATCATCCAAACACATGGTAATAAACACAATACCACGTGCTTACAGTAAACATTAAATTAATACTGACAAAAGTCTTCAACCAAAGCATGACACTAATGACATTTCACCTGCGTAGGTACCCATAACATCAACTGTACTAGTTGTCAATAAGACAAACAATGTATCCGACATACAGAAACACCGATGACCACTATGCAACATCTGAAGTTTAATTCTCTCGATGGTAATATTAATACATCAGATTTCTCAATATCTTAAGTTGGATTTATTTTTCTCTTATAATAATTCTAAATTCTCCTCGATTGTCGATAATCCAGCGTTTCAAATATGTACGTGATATTTCAAATGGCAAAATTTTAGGACAAATGTGTAGGAATTAAATTTATACTATGAGTAGAGATCAAACATTTTAGGATGTATTATAATTTTGACGTGTCTATAAATCTTACATTGTTTTGTTTATCAACAACATGTTTGTTTACTCGTGTTGAAACAAAACTAAACTCCATGTTAATTTAAGTTTCAGGTAAAGCTTCAAAAAGTTTATTCGATTATTATCTGCCTTCAATTCAAACAGTAGTAGGTATATAATCCGTATATTTTATTTCTTCTGAACAAAGGATTTTAGCCTATTGTGTTTTTGGGATAATGCTTTTCAATGCTTTATTTATTTCTCTATTCACTTCAGAGCAACATGTGAAAATTTCAAATTTTGAGTGATTGATCGTAATGCTATCGATTTTTGTAGTATTAGTTGTCGAATATAAGTATAAATCGAAATAAAATCTTCAGTACATATTCAGATACAATAACTGAGACAACTACATTTTTCACCTCAATGTCGTATTACAGAGGATTGCTGGCAATTTGGTGGGGACAACTAATACAATTGTGAATTTATTAATCGTTCTAATGTTCTTCAAAAACATAAACAAAACTTTTCATATGTACTTAGTAAAACATTGGATTTAAATTGATCGTGATTAAGTTTTATAAGAATTAGAAGTAAAAATCTAAGGAAGTACACAGAGACATTTGTACGAATTCTTATTAATTTGGTTGTTATGGAAATATAACTACAGGGAAAAGAAATTTCTTCCTGAAAACTTCACAACGGCGAAGCCAATTTTTTTGACAAAAAAATCATCTGGATTTTCAGCTACTCGTATTATACAGTATTTGTAGAGTAGTCTTACGTGTTGTATTCAGTTGATAGGAAACGTATTTGAAATTATTTAATCAAAGCGTAGACTAGTATCGGTCTTTTGTGTATGTATGAAGTTTATTCGTTTATATTCTAGTAGGTTTTCTGTTGATATTATCAGTTTTACATATTGAATCTTTATTTGTGCCTATTCAGGTCATTCTTTGTGCACATTTTAATAAAAATCCTTTCGGATTAAGAGATTACTTTCTCCGCTACAATGTGACTCCATTTACTATTTTCATTCAAAACATTCTCCCATTTCGTTTGTTGTTCAATCGTTTATCCGAGTTTCTTTGTAATCGAACTCCAGCAGGCAAAATGACAATAAGCTGTTACGCTAACTGGTTCAATATTTTAATACAATTAAATAAATAAATATAAGTATGCAACTTGCATACATATTTGCTTTACTTGACAGTTTAAAATTATATAATAATCCATTTCGCGATAGATTCTGCCAAAAACTTTGATCTTATAACAACTTATAAGATTATAAAATGTGTCTGTTATTATTAGCGAGTACAGTTATTGGCCTATGCCAATAACTATGTTCATCCATACATTCGCAAATTTCATAGTAATTGGCATTGGGGGGCAAATTACTGTGAAATCGACATTTTACAGATACAGTAATTGTCACCCCTTGTATTTGGGCTTAGAAACTTATTTGCAAGTTTTTATAACAAAAAAATATGTTATTTAATTAAACATGATTCATACATCAATGTGGTTCTTTTTAACCAGAATTAATTGGGTAATCTTTCACATGACCGGGAAAAAAACTTACATTCTTAACAAAAAATTAAGAAACCGTGATTTTTTTCCACGCTTTTCCAAATTGTAAAAAAGTGTATTAAAATGCCAACATTTGTAGTAATGTGTATTGTCAATCTAAGCACAAATAATTGAGCTACCAGACTGCGTTTTCACAATCAGGCTAATACTCACTCCACCTCAGTTTTTTAAAATTTAAATGTTAGCGGCCAATTACTCTATTACTTCCCCTATTATACTTGAGTTATTTTTATACATTTAAGCAATGTCATAATAGCCTTAAACCGATTATTTTTTTTGCAAAGAAAAGAAAAAAAGAAAAATAATTATGTAGATATCTGTCAATTGTGTAAATTGTCCCTGATGTTTGGTTTTTATGTTGGTATGTTAAATAGGTGTGGGTTTTGGTTTATTTATAGTAAGGTTTTATTTATAGCCAGGTGCTTTGTTATATGTAATGGTAGATAAAAAAATATATGGGTATTCTGTATATTTCACCCAACCTAAAATGTACAGTAGGCGTTTAATATTTTATTATTATATCAATACAATGGAACAATGTGCCAAAAAAGCTGCTCCATTTATTCCATAGTTCATTCGATTTATCTGATCTACTCGTATATATGTAGGAAGCTACCCACGATTCGTGATGTTGCGGACGTGGAGAGGAGAATACTGTTCTGTATCATATTTGGCTTTATTCTACTGTGATAGGTGTCTAGAAAATTTTGGGTCGGTCTACAATATCAATATGAATGATGTGTATGGTGTTCTCTATTGATGTAAAACACACCTGATGTGGAGATGATCTATGAAACAGCGATTCCAGAGTATAATTATTATCATATTACATTGTCTATAATCTCTTAGGGATATGGCAGTGTTTCTTAATTTCCAAGTTTTTCAATTTCAATTAACCAACTTTTTATTTTTAGGTATTGCTTTTGTATCTCAATGAAGCTACTTGCAAAGTTTTCAAGTAGTATAAAACTAAAAAATAAGCTTTTTTGTCAAATTATCTGGAAAGTATTGACTAAAAATAGTACGCCTATTCCATTCAACAAAAAATTGTCAATTTCTCTTGTGCTTAATTTGGAAATTAGTAAAATGCTATAAATATATTGCTATACCATCACGGTATATGCCATCGTATACTGTATGTGTTCACAGGCATACGTAACGTTATCTTTGCGTAAACATCTATGTGAAATTGAAAATTGGTTTCTGAAAAAGATGTAAAATGTCTTATGCGAGTTTTACGAATACCTAATATGTAGAGAGTACTCGAAAAATATTAAAAGAGGTTGGGAAGGCTACATATTGCACAACAAAAAAAACTAAAATGTATATTTTGTATTGTGTTTGTGTCCGTCTGTTCCAATTCCCAGTTCCCAATTTACTACATATTGTACAACTAAAAAAAAAAAACTAAAATTTATATTTTGCATTGTGTTTGTGTCCGTCTGTTCTTGCGTTCTTTTTTATTATTTTTTGTAATTGTGAACCTGTTGACAGTCCATGCATAGATATAATAAAATAAATAACTCGGATGTAAGATAAAAGAAAAAAAGCAAAATTAGAATAAATTTATTCTGAATGACGGATTGCACTTCATCACAAAAGGAAGAAGAAATAATATACATTTCAAAATATGTCAGACTCGCATGCGAAGTTAAAGAATATATCAATCCCTAATTGACAAACTATTAACGTCCCACGCGTCCTCCAGAGAAATATGTTATAGAAACAACATTCTAATTAAAATCCATGATTGAGGTCAAAATTTATATTTCCATTTTGGTAAAGTAAACGATAAATTTTATTATTGGCACATGCTTCCGATGTTATTTTAGCATGAAATGAAAATGTGAGATGATGTTCTTCCAATTCTGTTTTTCCAGAATTTGGTGGTATCATGTAAAACATGATTCGTATAAATATCATCCTACAACATTTATGGGTGATTGCGTAATGCGGCCGCTTCACGCTCGGCAACCTTCCACGAGTTTTGTGTGAATGAGTAAAAGGACGTACGGATGAGGTGATTGTCTTGAACTGTATACGTAACCGACGGTTAACGCCTTTTTACTCATTCGCGCGGGACTCGTGGAAGGTCGGACAGCATGTGGATGAGGCATAATACAAAGGAATACGTTTATACAAACAGTTTCCAAATTATTCATTGTTGTGATTCTTCTGCTTCGTATATTCTACCTAAAAATTGTACGTTATTTTCGGAATAATTTCTTGTAACTCGGGTCTGATGTTATTATTAAAAAAAAATGTTATTCGCACTGCTAACTGCGCATGAAAAACTCTATAAAGCTTACTGATTTTTACGGTTACAAGTCATAACGTGGATTTTTAACTACATATATAATAGTCATACATTTTTATATAGCAAAGCAAAAATATCCCGAATCATGGGAGAAACTATATGAATTACTCGTAAATACACTAATTTATTTTGCCAATTTTATGTTTTTAATTAAGGAATCAATATTATTTCGCTGAATTGACACATTTTGAAAAGAAAATAACTGAATTGCCAAATATGTACATTGCGTTTCATATAACTTGGCCACTGGCTACATAGTAATTCTATACAAAAAGTGTGACAAGACGGATGAAACGAAATGTAGGTACCTATAATAAGAAGAAAACAAAGTCATGACTGAAAGTCAATGACCACAACAGAAACGAAAGTCGAGAGTGATTTTCCCTAAATTATATTTGGCACAGTGCCACGACCAGGTCCAGACCGTTATTATGTCGTAACCTCTTGTATACATGGGCGTCGTAAGGGGGGGGGGGGCAGCTGCCAACCCCTAGAAATTGGAATAGGTATATATATTATTCATACTAAATGATAAAACCTCACAAAAAAACACATTATTGCCACACATTTTCTCATCGTGTCATACATTTTCTAAAATGAGTATAAAAAATCCATCAAAATACAACTGTTTCACAAAAAAATCGCCTGCGGCCTTATTTTTTTATTACTTTTCATAGAAAACATCTTTTATAGATAATATTGTGCAAATTATTATAGTCCAAGAGCCCGCTGCTTAATTTATGACGTATCTGTTTTTTGATCAAAATGTGGTATAAATGATAGCTTACCAATAGGGTATTACATCGCACTAGGGTTGCCTATCAAAATCTTGCCGCAACCCCCCCTGCCCCCCCTTCCCCCCCGAAAAGAACCCTCTTCGCGGTATTTCGCATTTTGTAGTAATATGGTAAGAGATAGGAGAAAGTAGTCAATGACAAAAATAATCCTTGCTAAATTCTCTACAAAAAATGTTAAGTCAATTTTTTCGTTTTTTTTTTACCCGCAATGGCCGGTCCGAAACCGAAATTAATTTAAAATACTAAAAAAATGTATTTAAACTGAATTGGTTGAAAATTGATAAGAGCTACAGGAAAATAGTCAAAGAACGAATTAATTCCCATAGTCTTAGCTATAAAACGAGCTATAACTTATTTTCATACATCTAATAATTTCGAAGTTATTGCAATAAAACTCAGTGACGAAAATTCTTTAAATTTCGTTTTTCATAAAATAACCAGCGATAAAGCGCCGCAGGTCAATTTTTTTTTCCATAAAATGTTAGTGATAATGGGTGGAAGAATATGAAAGAAAAAAAATCAAAAAAAATATATTTTTTTCAAAAAGTAACCTGTTTTTTGACCGGCCATTACGGGTAAACTACTAGTCCTATGAAAAAATTGACTTCACATTTTTTGTAGAGAATTTAGCAAGGATTATTTTTGTCATTGACTACTTTCTCCTATCTCTTACCATATTCCTATAAAATGCGAAAAACCGCGAAGAGGGACCTTTTCGGGGGGGGGGGCAGGGGGAGTTGCAGCAAGATTTTGATAGGCAACCCTAGTGCGATGTAATACCCTATTGGTAAGCTATCATTTATACCACATTTCGATCAAAAAACAGATACGTCATAAATTAAGCAGCGGGCTCTCGGACTATTATGTACATTTTCAAATGAACCAAACCACATCACGACCTTTTTCACTATGTCTCACCAAAAAATTTGCGGCGGTATTTATGCGTTTTTCATCCTATATCAATTTTGTAAATTTTTGTTGCCCTCCCTAGCTCCGAGGCTGGCGACGCCCATGCTTGTATATCTTTAGATATCATATCTATGATCATATCTACCATGGAAGAGAAATATGAAGTAGGTACTCAAACGGATAAATTATGCTAAATCTAATAAATTTATGATCGCTACAGCTTTCCTACCAATCGGCGATTAATTAAAGGTAAAGATTTCAATAAAATGGTTTTCTTGTTAAAGAATTATCTTTAGTATTTACAGACTGAAACAAAAATACGAATCTGTCTGATTTGAAAACTGAAGTTGAATCAATTGTCTAGGTGGCGTGGTGTAACCAATTGTTATTACTCTTGATTTAAGTAAACAACATAAACGAAAACAATCTTTGATTTTAAAGGCATGGCACCAGGAATGACGTCACAGTCTTTTCCCACGGCATTAAGGTTCAAAATTGCGTGACAATCGTATGATAAAATGGTAAAAAGAGCGTTTTTTCCATTTTTTGGGTTTAATTTTGCGTCTATCAAAAAACTTTTACGTTTATTCCCTAGATTTTAATGCATATTATCAGTATAAAAATAAAATTTTACTCCGCGACTTTCGGGAAACGAATTTCCGTCTTTCGGAAAAAAGATCAGAGGTGTTTTTAAAAATATTTTTTGAGAAATCTATACAAGATTTAAAAAATCTTTTACGGTTATTCCCTAGATAAAGGTTCAATGCATCTACCCTATTTTATTCCAAAGCATATTTGTATCGGTTGCCGAGATAGAAGGTCTCCCGTTTTTAGAAATTTTTGAAATGTCGGTATGCATACTCTTAAATAGAAATTAAATATTTGTTTTACGCTCTTACGTAATTTTATTCATGTTCTGAATAAAACCATGAAATGCGTCGCAAAATCATGTTTCTAATGAAATACTCGTACATAGTCATGTAGGTATGACTTAAAGCTTTGTGTACGCCGGTACATATCACTAAAGATGTTTGATGTTACGATTCGTTTTGGCTCTTTTGAAAATTAATGACTCAAAAACAACTTACAAAAATATATTAATACATTTTCAATTCGTGTCAAAGGAAAATTTTCAATATACCTTATATAAATAGCCACGTTGCAAAAATTCATAAATTGGGTGCGTATTAACTGATTACCATGTCAAACATTTTTATAATAAAATGTCAATAACGAAAATTTATAACTTTTTAATGAAAAATGTCTCCACCTGACCGCAAATTATTGTTTTTTTTTGTGTAACATGAATTCCGAAATTCGATATATCATTCAGTGTCGGATTATCCTGTTGAACGAATGTGTCAGTTGTGAACTAAATCGTTTGGGTAGCTTATTAAATTGGCAACAACAGCTGTAGGCATGGAAGACGTGTCGGCGAACTAAGTGTTGTAAACCTAAGGCCTATAAGAATGCTTATTACTTATTAGTGCAATTTTTGAATAACTGAAATTTGGCCCTAAAATTTCTATGATATGGCCCAGATATGGATCAGAATGTTAAGGAGCTTTTTGATTCTTAAAAGCTCACGAGATCTAGAATTGCCACTTTGCGTTTGACATTATCATAATTACATTCTTTGTCAACAGAATGGGTTTGATTAAATTTTGTCACTAAAACTGTTATTATCGTTCACCGGTCTCTTTCCCTAAGAGATTGTCACTTAAGTCATACTAGTATAAAAGTGAAATATTCATGTTCGAAAGCCTGAATTATTTCGATCACTCTCCTTTTCCAGGAAAAAATATATGAAAGGAATATGGTGAAACTCGTATTTCTCAAATGTTAGAGTCAGAATCTGAAACATAATAAATATATATGCAGATTTTTTTTCTTGTTTTACCATCTTTTTTGTTATGTTAATGACATCCTCGTGTATTTCTACGTTTGAGCTCATGAAAAAATTTAAGGCCCAGAAAAAGTCATGGCAAATTTTTTATAATTTCATGAACACTTTAAGACACAGTCCTAATAAAATCTGGCTCTGTATTATTTAAATTTAGGATTTAATACCTACATGAGATTACCATTATACAATCTGTCAAAGAAACAAATTATTTGTCCCTGAATTTTTTTCGCTGATATTATGACCGCTAACTGAAAATTACAAAATTGTGTTATTAGAATTTGGAGTTTGAGGAAAAAGTAATAAAAAAAAAATTGGAAAAAGAAAACCCATTATGAAACGAAACATTGATAGGGGGAGATTTTTTATTATTAGTTAACCTTTATAACATATAGTCTTCAGGAGCCTGTTTAATCAATTACGTTATTAGATGAAACCTAAATATTTGAATTAAACTGCTAATATTTTTTTCTGTTTATCGAGCCTTATGTATAATATATAATATAATGATTTCTTGTGACAAATGATCATTAAAAGTTATAGCTAACAATAAAGAAAATTGTAGCTGATCAAACCCAATAAATATAATATTATCCATGACGTGTTAGTGAGTTACTAAAGTGGGTTGATTGGAAGAAATCGCGAACAGGCGATCAATCCGCCCTTTGTGTGTAAATTTATGTGCAATAAAGTTTTTATTTATTTATTTATTTAAAGTGTGGCATGAGATTATTAACTTTGCCGATGCTACCTTCTGCATCCACAAAGCATGCTCGTCAATACTCGTCATCTTGTTATGTTAACATGTATATTATTATATTACTATATATTAAAACATGTGTATATGTTATCTACCCGTCTTATGGTTGGGCGTTTCAGTGGTCTTGATGAAGAATGCGGTCTCAAATTTACACTTTGCACTTCAAAACACCTCCCACCTCTTAAGTACTGAAATCACATTTTTCTACTAAAATAAAAGCAGTGAGTAGATGTTTATTGTTTTCCGATAAATTCCTCTTAAAATAATCTTGAAATATTTATTATAAGACGAAATATTATAGCACTCTCATTAATATATATTTTTTATTATCTTTTATTACATTTCCTGGTAATAGTAATCGCTCTTGGGGATAAAAACCGAGTATCGAAAATAACGTCCAATTATGCAATCTTTCTATTATCAGAATATATCTACATAGTAATGATTTTCTGAAAACAAAGAATAAAACAATCGTTTTATTATTTAATAGATAAATGGTAATTATAAACCACTAAAACAGAGTTGAGAACCAAAACTGTGTTAGTTAGAAGAGATAAATTTGCCCTGGCGTTAATTATTATTTTGATAATGTTGAATAAATTTGTATTATCGTGTTAAAAAAAGAGTAAATAAATAAATGTCGATATGAAAGGAATCACGCCATCACGGTACAACAGCTACAATTTATTAAATAATGCTTTAAGCTAAGATTTCATAACACACGATTTGAAAAGATAGTTCACAGTTTTAGTAATAAGAATATTTACTAGGGAGAGCTATAAAATCGCTTTAGAGCGATCTCTACTAGCTAACCTACGTGAATACCTAATTAGAGGAATTAGTAGTATTCTAATGTGTTTTGACATATTAAATACATAAATAAGTACTAATTCAAATGCCAACAAAATGCCACATAAATATTCAAGGCGGTTTTAAATAAGTTGCGCATAAGACGTAAAATTTGAGAAGCTCGCTCGACTGTTACAAAATTAAATATTTTGGAGAGGCGGAAAAAAGAGTATGAAGAAGATATCCGCCTAATTGTAACAGGAGCAAATTATATGAAATATGAAGAGCGATAAAAGATGTACATAATGAAAATTTACCCATCGCCTTTTATTATATCTTGTACAAGTGCCTAATAGATCCAATTAAACAAAGTGATTTTAAGCGTTCTTAATAAAATATAAGGTAGAAGTATACTTTCAACATAATTAAGATACGCAAGAAAAACAACGCGATGTATTATAATACAATTTTTTTGACTGAATGTTTTCTGTGACAAATGGTGTTGTTGCACCATATTTACTCCAGAAATGGATTCATACAAACTGAAAGAAATGAATGATTGCAAGCTCTGGTGGAAGTTATAGAAAAGCTCGCAATCTATGTTGAACCTTGAACTGCAAATTTAATTTTCTTCAGTTTTCTCACTGGTGCGTCAAAATAAATCATAAGCTCATTTCACATTCTGCAGGTTTCGTGCTTTCAATTTATATTAAAGGTCGTTCAGATTTTTCTTCCTAGAACCACACTAGAACAACAAATAAAATATTTCTAGACAAAATATTTTCATATTAATGTTTTACTTGGTATTTCGTAATTACGATCTGTTTATTTTTTTGAGAATCTTAGAAGTAGGTGTACCTCGTGGAATTATGTAGACATTTTTTTAAAATTAAATTCGACAATTATTTGCGAGAACTTGGTTTTTTCGTTTTGTTTGGTAAAATATTAATAAACTGTCCTTTTTGAAACCTCAAATATTCTGGATTGAGTCATGTTTTTAAAGGTATCGTAGGTAGGCATCGTTATTGACATTACGTAACAATATTTTTAGAACGTTGGGATTCCAAATCGTGGTCTTTACACGTGTTTGTGATTTAATAATTTGAAATGAATCTTTTAAATGATTACATGGAAATATAATACATAAATATTTCTTCAAGCGATATTATTTATTTCTTATCAAATTTTATGAAATAAAAACCAGACGAAGTTACAGGTTTTTTTGGTAATTGTCTCGCCGTAATCAATAATTTGTTTGTGGGCGGTACAGACAAAAAGCTGCTTCTGAAAGAAAAACAGAAAGGGATTCTGATCTCAGCATGACAGAGAAGGAAACAGTTTGAAAAACGATCACAGTTTTCTATATAGTTTATTTTATAGTATGTGGCGTGAACTACTAATTTTAAAAAACAGATGAGTCTAGACAGAAATTGAAATTAGCATACCCAAAAATTCGAGCAAGAGTATAAAGCATTTGTCTCGAAAACAAGAAGTTTCGATAAGAGAGGGTCATTTCCAAAAATATTCCGAAAAATGACAGCGATTCGACCGAATTAATATATCAGTAGAAATTAGAAAGTACTCGTAATTGGATTTTCAAAAGAATTTGAGTACCAATCATGTGAAGTATCTTTCAAGGACACCAGGTCTTTCATAAGAAAATATATCTAATGATCGTCTAAAATAACGTAAATAACTCGCTTACAAAGCTTTAATGCCTCATCCACATGCTGTCCGACCTTCCACGAGTCCCGCACGAATGAGTAAAAAGGCGTCAACCGTCGGTTACGTATACAGTTCAAGACAATCACCTCGTCCGTGCGTCCTTTACTCATTCACACAAAACTCGTGGAGGGATGCCGAGCGTGAAGCGGCCGCATAAGAGTTTTTGTTATAAATTCAGGCTTCATTGCGATTCTATAAAAACATATATTTTACAGTTTTTTCCTCAACCTTTATTTTAATAGATCGGCATTCCACCTATAGGAAATGAGTGATCAAGCGTATAGATAAATAATTACTGATATACAGCAGATACTCGATAATCCGAACCCCAGCTAATCCGAACGACCCCGCAACCGCCGTTATATCAGTCTCTGTCTCAAATTGAGGGATAAAGTATTTTCTATGTCGCTAAACAGTACTCGTTAAAGCACTACATATATTTGGATTCCTTAAAAAAGTGTGATTAATAGTCTCGTATCTAACATACATACTCAAATAAATACTTTATAATGTAAAATATTTTTGTTTTATTTCGAAAAATGCCTTTCAAAATGTCTACATACTATAATCCGAACGCTTCGTACATCCGAACAGGGTATAAATTTTCGGTGTTTGGTTTATAAAGGCTCTGCTGATAATATAATGTAAGTCGTAGGAGATACGTGATCGTGATCAATCACAATAGGGACAGACAAAGGAAAACTTGTTCACTGGTTTTACTTCTAATAATATTAGGAGTATATTATAAAGATGAATAGTGGAATGAAAGCAGATGAGACCAACGTGAATCTTACTTCGCGGATGATAGATTCTGGAATATATTAACATAATTTTGACTATAACATTTATTGTTGGAATTTTAGAGCCTTGTACGCAAATTACGACGTTTATTAACAAAACTAGTTGGTACCTGCCTGTGAAAATTCGCAGCTTTATGTACATTCAATATTTATCTTACCGAGATTTGGGTTTATTTTAATACGATATTAGATGGCTGTATAATATTTCAATATATATATACTAGTATTCGTAGTAATCGTAGATTACTTGAAGAAAACCTATGTAGGTTAAGGGACATAATAATTATTCATTCATTGAAGGACTCCCACGGGCTTCAGGCCCTCCGCATCCCCGGGTAGCACAGGCGCATATAGCGTCCTCTTTACCCGCACTTCTTGGCAAAATATTTTTAAGAGGTGAGCTCAGGGTTAGCCAGAAGGGAGCCCCCCGACAAACCCCACCCCTAACTTACATTCCTTCAGTGTTCTTGTCCAAGGATGGAAACATATTTACAATAAATATTATACGAGTATATTCCGTAGTTCATCACGATCCGCTTGACTACGTAATATGAATTATCCAAGAAAGTATTTGAGTTTGCAGGTTTGATCAAGGCCAAATCGTTTTGTTTTAAAAACTCGTGTACTTATTGGCTTTAAAAGTAGGTGGGTGTAATTCACAAGAAATTATTCAGTGATATTTTTGGAACAGTTAACAACCAAGAGGAGAGATTTATTTGGAGAGAAAATATTTAGTCGAATCCAACCAGAAGCCGAACAAGAAAGATTTTAAACTTTGAAAAGATTTTCCTGTCTGTTGATTTGAAAGGAGTATTCGTTCATTCTCTGTAATGTTAAAACTTAATATTTCGTTCCTTCTTAGACAGTCCCGCAATGTTATATATATGTAGAGTTAAGTAGGATTAATTTCAATAGGATTGTATCCATATTATTAATATCCTATCAAAATGTGGTATTTTGTAGTATAAATTGTGACGATGCGACGTAATTAAAATGATAGTCCCATATAGTGTCACATTTAGGTTTGATATCAAAATAGGTATGTATTGAAAAAGTATATAATTTCCCGATGCTACATATAATATATACTTTTTTATAAAGGTAATCACGTCTTTAGACGGGTAGTCATAGTATAGTATAAACAATATTAATTCAAATCGTAGAGCTAGAGAAGCACAAAACATGTCGTAGAAGTTCTTAGTTGATAAAATAGAGAGACATGGATACCTGCATATGCATAATGTAACAAAAAATAGTTAATTTCTGTACTTTGCAGAAAGGAGTAATCAGCGATAGAAAGGATTCACGACACAGGATCAATTTTAATACAGATATCCACTCGAACACAATTTAAATAACTTACATAGAATCCCCCCTGTGATATCTCCAGATATAGAATAGCCACTTACGACTTTCCTGTAAAAGTCAGATGTTCGCAAAAATTCAGTAATGAGGTTTTCCATCCACTCTAAATGCCATAAAAATGTTAGTGGTAACAGAATGTAGTATGTATAGAGTATTTACTGTTGGCCCCATCACTTGTTTGGATGTGCTACGATGGCAAAGTAGTATTTTATAATTACTATATAGGTATTTTACAAATCACCCTACATACACCCAGGCTTACTGTTTGATATTTAAAACGTGATTAGTGAGTGAGGCGTAGGCGTAAAACACATTTTATAGGTACAACTACCACTAAATTTATTCCATAATTTATACGTAGGTACATCACAGTATACCTACAAAAATATTGTTCCCAAATTTACAACCCAAACAAACTTTGACACGATGTTTTAATTATGGAGCAATTATTTTATTCTGAATTGAGGAGAAAAGTCTAGAGACAACTGCCTACGGAATTTATTTATTTATTTATCAGCAAGGCACACTTACAGACATTGAACACAAATTAGCCTAAAGAAAAACATTACATTAAATACAGTTCATTCAAAGCCCTATTACAGTGTACACAAAGAATTCATATTATGGGGACAAATACTTGTTGAAAATATAAAAAACTACCTAATCTAAATTATATTCTCTTAACTACTTTTTGAATGGAATGAAGCTATTCAAAGAGTCGTTTTATTAAATCGCAATGTATATTTTTTTATAACACATTTCACACGATCATAACAGGAAGCCTAGAATTATTATCGGAAATATTTATTTTGAAATGATTTTATTGCGTACGTTAAAATTAATTTGTTTTCAATGTGTCATGGCAAATACAAAAAGATATTGGAATATTATTTATTTACCGTGATTTAACGCATAATTAATAAATGTACAAATAACAAATATACTGAACTACAATTTCAATTTATTTAACTAAAATTGTTGGCGAGTGTAAACACTTACATATGAAATGATCGGAAGATTCCAGGCTGCAGCCACCAGACCTTCGCTGGAGCAAGTGTCATCAGGTCCTATGAAGGCCACAGCACCTCTGTCTCTCATCTGAGTCATCGCACTGAAAGAAAAAAAACACAGTTAGCGGTTAGTTTCATTATTTAATCCAATAGAAACAGTTTGGCTATGAGAACTGCAAAATTTTCTCAGGAAAACTTTTATAAACCGTCTTGATAACCGGCGGTCTAATAGGTGAAAGTTGTCGAGCAAAACTAGCCTTTCGACAGGTTTACAAACTTAATACGCATTATAAAGTAAGCAAATTGCTTGTTTGACGATACATGATATAGTCAACACGGAGATTTGAGCCCAAGACGACACATTTGTTGTCTAAATGATACTTAGGAATTTTATAGAAAATATTAATGTATGAGTATAATGTAGGGAAAATTAAATACTCTTTGGCCATTCTGTGTCTTAACAAAATGTAAATATATTCCGACGAAGTTAACATTCGGGTGAACAGCCTCATAAAAATGGAAAAATATTCTTTTACAGATGAATAATTAAACAACCGTCTACTTCATTTTATTTACATTATTTGATGAATTCATTGATGTGTCCATAGAGGAACCAAGAAGAAAAAATTAATGACTTATAAATAAATAATCACGATAATACCTCAATTTCTACCGGTTTGGTTCCTAAAGTTCTTTCATACAACGAAAAATTTTGAGAATTAGTCAAGTCATATCTTCAAAACCTTAGTTGAGTCGTAGAAGCCAATGGACACTTTATGACAAAAATGAAAAACAGCAAAATACATGAAAATAGTACAAAAATATCAGGTGTATTGCACCAAATTGCACCGTGGAAATCTCCTGCATGTTTCGCATATGTTGACAACTTCAATATCATAAAGACAAACTGCTCATTTCAGATCTATACTTTTCAAAGTTAATGTTTTTCTGAGCCTTGACAATTACCATTACAGAATTGAACTTTCTCGGTCCAATTCTGTATATAACTTTGTATTGGACCTTCCTACTACTCGTATGAAAAAGAACATTTTTATTTTTAATAATTCCGTAATAAAAAACTCGTTAATTGAGAACGCACGTATTTCAGTTTGAAAATTTACAGAATTGGGCTTTTACTGCTTTTGAAAGATGTAAGTTAAAAAACGAGAAATTTATTTTTTTAATATTAAATTGAAATGGCATTCCACAACGCTTAGGATAAAAACTTTCAAGTGTAAATTGGATTAAAATTTGATTCACACATTTCTTTGTTATTAACGTGGGTAGGCACTTAATCATTATAACCAATTTTATATTTGACGCTAACATTTATGAAATTAGAAAGAGCAAGACGTGCTTGGAATGTTAATTCATAGAAAAGGGACTCCTTGAACGATTACATTGTGCCATAAATGATTTAATTAATTTTGTTATATTAATAAAGGCGTAGTACTATTGTGTACGTACTTACTTAAAACACTTTGTTTACATATTAGATACAAAGCTTTCAAAAATACTTCTACTGTTGTTGAGGTTTTAGTTTGGGTAAATGACACATTAAGACATTCACTTGAGCTTTTGACTTATTTATAAATCACTTATTTTCCATGCACTGCATAGGACGGTATTTTTTATATTAATATTGAATTTATTTGTTAAAGATAGTTAAGTAGCTCCTTGAGAGAACAGACAAATGTCAAAATTTGGAGATGAATAAGGAAAATGGACACTGACTAGCTTATTAGATTTTCAACCAATTTTTATGATACAATAATAATCCCTATTAACCATGATTCATAAAATGAGATTATTTACGTATTGTGTGTTATACTATGAAATATCTATTTTGAAATGTAAAAGCAACTTATGTTGCGTAGAAACACAAATAAATAAGTAAATTTCTAAAATGCGTCCCCGGTGGTCGGCATTCAGTGTGGTATTATAATAGGTAGGTAGGTATGATTGATAGGTTTCTATAGTAAGAAGAAACTACATAGTTACATTGAAACATTTTTAAAGTTACATACTAGTATACAGGAAAAACTTGTAGAAAAACGGCTAGAATACTAATTGAGGGATATGAATGGTTCGAGTGAGTAGGTAGTATAAAGGAATAAAGGGAAAAAATAAAGAAATGAGATTAAATCGTTAATGGATAGAATGTTGAGATAGAAAAAAATAAAGAATAAAGACGCATAGAAAAAGAAAGCTTTGCCGTTAACATTCAATAATACAAAATGTATCTGAGGCATTTATATTTGTCACACTATTTCAACTGTGAAAAATACTTTAAGTAGGTATGTAGGCTTTTCGGTATTATAATGTTAAATTATTGAGGACACATTAGCACATTTCGTTTTATTATACCATCTAGATTTGACATAATAATACCTTCTCGCACATTTCAAGATACCGTTTACGAGAGAAGCTTTTAATTATGATTACATAATTTTATTTGCGGAAGTGAGCTCTAAAGTCAAATTATTTTTATGGTATTAGGCCCAAATATTCAGATTTAAACGTAGTAATTAATATTAACAATATGAAGTAACGTTTACCATTCAGTTTTCCTGTTGTTCCTTAGGTTAGTGTGAGTAAAGTACAAATAAAAACCGTATTGGATATTACTGTCTTGATAGATACTTTTATTTATTGTGTGCTACTTATAGTTGTATACTTATGTGTTATAATTGTGTGCTCATGAAAACATTTTACGTTTGCCCAAATAGATGTTCACCAGATCAGGTCGGTCATGGTTAATGCTCAGCAACTTGTACCTAGGTTTCCAAGAGATCACTCTTGAGTCTTCATTTACGAGTATTTTAATAGTACAAGTACAGGTACGTGGAAAACATCATACCCAATTGAAGTAAGTAGAAAACTTGACAGTAATAAAGAATGTTCACTTTTTTACCTTCGGAGTATTTTTTGAGATCGTATCTTTATTATTACTGTCAACGATCATGGAGAGTCTACTTCCAGGTTTTACTTGAAAATATAGGAATCTTATTATGATTAAGTTTTCTTTTTTTTTATATGGCACGTTTCATTTCATTTCTTATCATCATTTTTCCAATACCAAATACCGATGTTTTTTCTCTGGTATGTTTTTTAAGCACTTTGAATAGATGTATCCATCAGGAATTTTGTATTGATATTAGTTTTTCCTACTCCCCAACTTAACGCATCGCTTATTATGAGAAATCAATAACAATATTATCGTTAAGTTGAATGTCAATGTTGATGAGTGTTTTCATAATAATATAGAATTCGTTGTTGATTGAATATATGAAAGGATGAAACGAGATACCTAGAGAATTGTTATTATAGTAATAAAAAAGAAGGCCACTAGTATGAAATTATTTTAAACTGGCGAACGTAGTAATGAGAAGGAACGACTACCATCTTTATTCGCACTTAGGCCAGAGCTATGAGTGCGAATAAAGAAGGTAGTCGTTCCTTCTCATAACTATCTTCGCCAGTTTAAAATAATTTCATATTAGCAATTTAATTCTAGTAATTACATCATTATAAAAAAAAATGAAACTAAGTATACAGAAACCCAGATACTTTCCTACAGACTTCACAGTACGCTAAAAGTGTGTGTCGTGCAGAATACTCCAACTAACTACGCCAACAATAAATAGATTGCTTGCCATGCCGGATAAAATTTTGCGTCAGAATAAATTCAGTATAAGTGCTCAAGAGAGGTGGAAATCACCGTGATTTTCATCTATAAGAGTAACTGAAAGGCTAATTACCTACGCCTCGAATAAAAAAAGATAAAATCTCGATAAGGATATTGAAGAAATAAAGTCGGATGAAAATCACAGCACTTTTTACGTTCATGCAGAGGTTCTTAAACTTCAAAACACTCAGCCATTTCGGGGGAGAGTATCTCGAAAATATTTCCCGTACTCGTATCTTTAAAGTTCGAAACCGCGCGCACTGAACTGCGGATTACGGTTAGAAACAGCTTTTTTAACGATTTTTGAGGCTATTTTGAATTATTAAAAAATAAACGAGTATTATACTTAGTTCACTACATTTTATTGCATATTTTTCATACATCTCACGTATCTTTATCTTCGCAAGACACAAAATATCTATTTATACTTAGGCCGGAGCGCAGGACGCCTTAGATAAAAATATACTGGTTGTATTGTATAGTTACGAATATCAAAACCACTTTGTGGACTTTGTGGTGGCTTTCTAACATTGAGAACGTTTGTTTTAATCTGAGATCATTCTCAGATAGGGTGAACTGTCTTACCTAAGGGTATAATGAGAAAAAAATGCTGAGCCAGAACGTAACTTATATTTTCTGAAGTTTCAAATTATTTTCGACAAATTAATGAATTGGGATTGGTAAGTACTACATGGAAAAACTATAATACGGGGATCGATGGCTTCAACGACGGCGACATTTTATAGATAGGTTGGCCTTTGTACAGGTTCCAAAATACTTGATAACAATATGAACTTTAGGCTAATTTAAAATTAATTAAGTTCGAATGAGGTGTAGGTTTTTTTATGGAGTTCAAAACTTTTTTCGAATATTATAATTTTAGAAGATCGTATTGAATTATATCTAAATTTAAAAAATATCTAAAAATTTGTGAGAGTTACAATTTTAAGTATTTTGAATTATTTAATTATTTTGATGCTACGCTCTGGCAACGGTTGAATTGATTGATATGGCTATGATCTATGAATTTAATGTTATTATTAATTATTGATGTGTGAGTACTGTATACGTATAGGTTAAGATAAAGTTTTTTATTGTGTAAAATCTCTTGTTGTTGTTGCTGATTGATGTTATATTGTTAATTTTATAGTAATGGCGTTATTGTATTAAAATTGTATTATCGTATATGTATTAAATAAATTAATAAAGCTTGTGGAAAGCCGCTCTTTTTGATACATGCCATTGCGTATATCGTTATCAGAGAATATTGAAAAAACTACTTACCTACTGTGCATTGTAAGCCTACTGTTCAGAATTTCAATCTAATTATATGATTATGACATCCGACCTACAGAAACTTTTGATTTAAATAATCATTCAGTAACCTAAAAAATAATCGCCAAAGATTTGAATAAAAATTAGGCGAAATATTCAGGCTCAATAATCTCCAATATTACAATGTAATTACACTTCTATTACTCCTTGAAACTTTCAGGAATGCCGACACAAGAACAATGTTGTAACTCATGGCTTATTAAAAAGGTTTTACAAAGTATCAGCGAATTGATTGCTGCTTTAAAATTTTATTATCTTATCGGCCTGCGATAAAATAATTCAAGTTTTTTTACGACACTGTTTTATATTCCCAAAGGAATTGTTCATTTTTCTTGTAGGTATACCCAATTTATGTAAACTTAAATCAAAATTTTAATACGTATCATAATATAATTAACTTACCTGATTGCTAAGGCTGCGAGCGACGAGTCCTTTCTTCCTTTGTTTGCAGCGATGTTTGTGCCAATATCCGCAGCAAGAAACTTGAGACGTCTATTTGGAAGAAGATATGGATCTCGATTCACTGCCGCTATTGCCAATGGAAGAGCTCCTAAGACCACCTGAAACCAATGGGACACAATAAGGTCAGATTTTGTAGCAATATTGTACACAAGTTTTCAAGTTATTTGCTTTCTCATACAGAGTATCAGAAAATCAGCGCCCCACGCAACTTCGCTTACTACTCAAAGTATACATTATAGTTCTCGTAATGGCGCATAGTTTTTGTTTCGGCTTAGTCGAAAATAATCATAAAACTAACCCACGTAAACAAGACATGATATGACGAAGACGTAAATTTGAGATCGTTTCTACTGATATAAAACTGAACTTAATTTTCAGCCAGAAAAATGGGAAGAACAATTTGCTACTACTTCCTTACTAGATCATATCACAGAGTTTGCTAATCCAAACATCTGGAACTCCGTCGGGATAATTCTGAGCTCGCTTTTCCAAAGTCCTCAAACTTCTCTCTAATGAAGACTGGTATGCTTTAAACGCTTTAGAAGTGATATGGCGCAGTTTAAATCATTCGATAATAAAAGTACGTGGGTCTTTAAAGTAAAGAAAACAACAAATTCCAAATAAAATTATAGTCTCTATAGATCTGTTGGTTCTGGGAATAATTATTCAGTTAGTGTCTCTTATAAACATTGAGTGGGGTGGATAATTATATCCAGATACAAGTAAGTACATACAAGTAAGTCCTTCGAGAATCAGAATACTTAGAACACTTCGTAATATGTATTTCGAAACCAAGAGAGGCGGTGATTCCAAAAATAAACATTCGTTCTCACTGCAACTTACTAATGTTAGATTGTTTTGTTATACTACTAACTTTCTATATAAGATTTGATACTTAAAAGTATGCATACCGACATTTCAAAAATTTCTAAAAACGGGAGACCTTATATCTCGACAACCGTTACTAAATATGCTTTGGAACAAAATAGGGTAGATGCATTGAACATTTATCTAGGGAATTACTGTAAAAGATTTTTTATATCTTGTATAGATTGTATTTTGTATCTTTATATCTTGTATTTCCCGAAAGTCGCGGAGGAAATTTTTTTTTGTACTGATAATATGCATAAAAATCTAGGGAAAAACCGTAAAAGTTTTTTGATAGACGCAAAATTAATCCCAAAAAATGAAAAAAAAACGCAATTTTTACCATTTTATCATGCGATTGTTCACGCGACTTTGAACCTTAATGCCGTGGGAAATGACTGTGACGTCATTCCTGGTGCCAAGCCCTTAACAATAATGAATTTACGAGCTGTGCGTAGATAAATGTTGAATATTGTTGAAAGATAAAGCAATAATGAAGAAGCTTTAACTTGTTTCTACTAGAATTACTTGTCTCCATAATATTATAGACAGTGTGTGTGCAAGAGAAATTATAATATCCGAGTATGAATTTTATACACGAGCTCTACGTGATAACTATTAGGAAGAAGGATATAATTTTGAGTTTAAAGTGATAAATGATGAATAATAAATTATAGCCAATAGCTCAGCAATACAACTATTTGGACCAGATTACCTAGAAAATATTAAGTATGTACGCAATTATTTTCAGGCTTAATTGAAAACAGCGTAGATCGTGGTAAAATAAAAACATCAACCAGATAGAAAGATTACTTCGAGAAGGCTCTGATGATCAGACTTCAGGAAGCACTACATAGTTCAGAGACCCTCAGGACAGAAGTTACGTGGATCAGTTTGAAATGAGATCTTTATAGGAATCATTGCTGAACATTGGTGATCAAATCTTTATAAGTATTTTATATTATACTTGTTAATCTATTTATTTTCCTGTTTAACACGTCGGGTACAGAGGCTTGTTTGAAAATACGCGTAATATGAAATGTAAACGCAATAGACTCTGCCATTCATGCGATGCGAGTACTAACGAACAAACGAACGAATTAACATTTTATTAACATTTAACATTTCAATGTCTCATGGATGCTTTCATAATTTTTTCATTTCCTCTTTATGTAATTACATTACAACAATTTAAGTCGGTTGAGATTATCTTTAGGCCATGTTCTGACAGGTGATAATATGTACCTACTACCTTCGCGGGCTAGTTTTCGAGCAGAAGTTTGATAATTGTGGAGGGACGGAAGTAATAAGCTTTCCTGACTCTGAAATATTCATGAGAGGACCGAACTAATGAATTTAGAAGAGTTGTTTCCCAATGCCCAAGAGAGAGTGGCTTTCACTTAAAGACGGAGAGGATTATGTTTCACAATTATTAACGTAGTTTTGATATATAAAAAATATTTACTAGGGCAAGCTTTTCGTGTCGTCGAGAATTCTTCTAATTGACCCATATACCTACCTATTTATGCTTTGGTCTGTTAAGGAAATACTTAGTGCAATTTGTTTAAGAAAAGGATTGTTTCATGGTTCAAAAAGTCTATGCTTATATTGACCTGGAAGGTTTGGGTATTTCGATATAAAATCTATCGTAGAGGTCATTAATCACTCTGGTGAAGATTATAATAGTCTTAAGCCGGTGTAGGAATTAGAATGTACTGTAGATTACGTTACTGATACACCAATTGGTAATTTGATCATTGGATAGTAAATTGATAGCCGGATTGATGTATCGTTAATTGAATTCCCATGTATCTGAATCGAGCAGGATACTCGTATATGTTGACAGCTTTACCAACTTGCGTGTTTCTATATTTTTACGCAAAAACTTGCCTATCTAGTAACAAATCAATCATTTGCTTGGCCAGCAAAAAAAAAATGGTAGAAAATATATTAGGTAAAATTATGTTTAGATAGATAAGTTTATAATGATCATCATACATATACCATATGCGTATAATTGAATAGCGCCCATGTGATGGATTAATTACACAAAAGAGCGCACATAGAAATACTCGTACCATTGAGATTTCTATTATGAAGTCATTTACAACTTGTAAAACTTCGAACACGTACTCGTAGATAGAGTGAGTGACGACCATATGACGAAAATAGTCTAGCTACAGTCCTATACATGGCTGGAAAAGAAGGTGTTACGGAAGAGGTTCCAACATAGATTATTTTGGGTAGCAGTAAATGACATCATTCGTACGCAGATTTGGGAATGCTTAGATAAACTATTCCAAAGATAGGTATGTGTAATATAATGCTAGGTAGGTATTTACAAAACATTAAATTCTGAGGATATTTTGAGATATATTTAGTAAGCGAGTATGTAAATGAAATTTAATGCCAGCAGTAATAACGTAAAATTGATTGAAGTTACTATACTAACTAATATAGTTGAATGTGTATGCTTCTATGAATCAACTTTGTGTAATTTATGTTGATTCAATTTTGAAACATAAAACTTTACATTCCATATCAATTATGCTATAAGCTTTTCTAAGAAATACTCTGAATATATTGAAGAGATCCAATACACGTGTAATAGGATATCGGGAAAGATGGGAAATCGTATGAAAATAAAGGATATTTTTAATAAACAACCCACTCACAATAGTTGTGCTATCAATAACACCAAATTTTTATTTTAAAAAGTTTGCACGAGATTGAAATTATTAAAATAAATAAATTAATTTTAGGCTTCTACGAAATTTACTAATTTATTGGTGGGTACATATTAATGTAGAGATACGAACCCTTCTACAGTGTTACAAAGTATTGTTCCATGCCAACCTTCAATGCCAACTTGATTGATATTGGACACTTAGTGGATATTCAATGATACAAACTTTAATCAACGAATGTTGAATATATTTTACTGAAATGTTCATTAATTATTACGGAGTGATCGAAAGGGTTCATTTTTTACCAGTTAGGTATATAAAATAACTTGGCGAACTAAAGGATGGGGAGCAAATGTACCTTTTTTTCGTACACGGCTAAAGGGATTTTTGTTAATTTTGCATGAGATGCTGAAAATCCGGAGATTTTAAAAACAAGAGAGAATTTTTCTGTACAACGTTAGATGGAAATAAAATTAAAAATTGTGTAACAGAATCACTCAATTTGCTGTGAAACTGAGGAAAAAATCGTTAGAAAACTCTTAAACTCCAAGAAAAAGATCATATTATCTCGCCATAGTTTGAGACTAATGAATGAAGTGGAACAATGTGGGACTAAAATTCCTAACGCTTTGATGTGAAAAAGGACAATGGCAAAACTTACTTTCGTTTTAATTTACCTACCCATAGTAAAAAAATATACATCTCGGAAGTTTTTCAAATATTTTGAAGATAAGAGACATGAATGTTTTTCATTATGTATGAACAGAGGGAAATATTTAGGTATTTCTTTTTAGAGTTGAATTAGTTTATGAATATTTGGAACCATTTCTGTGTAATGTGACAAACTAGTCCCAGAAGGAGTCTACATAAGTAAAAACAAACAAGACAGTCGCATCTCTGTCGTTTACGCTATCCTTAGCATATTATTAGATAGTCATATCGCAACAAAGCTTTTAATATTGTTAGTAAAGGGTAACTTTAAGTATAACCATACATAGAAAAAATACTGTTTAGCAAATAGCTCACGTTTTGATGTATGAATGTGTCCTCTTTAGATGATATGGATGAGGATTATTAGGAACAAATGTCGTTCGTAGACTTCGACGTGCGTCGGTTAGGTATATTCATATCTCGTGTGTAGAGTTGATTCAGTATATTATACTTTTGCGGCCTCACGTAATTTTGTTTACTTATACAAAAAATACAAATTATAGTTCTTTACATTTTATGATACTTCTCCATACATTCGTATGAAATATTGATATGAGTTCTTCTTCTTTGTCTCACTAAGTAAACATATCTAGATAAACTCTGTCCAGATTGAAATTTGTTTACACCTACGACCTACGACCTACACACAAAATTTTCAAAAGATTTTTTCCTAGTACTGTTTCTACCAAACTATAAAAAGCCCCATTGGTCAGGAAGTGTCATTTAGGGACTAAATAATATTTACATAGACTAGGAGACGTAGATACGAAGATATTGGATTATAGTGTAAACATGAGTCGCCAGCAATCTTATTTGTCGCAGGAGTCAATGAAATCAGAGAATAGTAATTAAATGAAGCATATTGTTGACACTAAGTATTTCAATACTAGGAATGAGAGTTTCATTTACATCAGACAAATACTGAGATTCTCTTCTTTTTGATGCTACGTGAGTTGATTAGTTCTTGAGTTATTTGTATTGCCGTTAATACACTTTTATTATAATAATTTCCCGTTCACAATGTGGGAAAAGTTACATCAAAAGTGCTTAAAAATTTACGTACGTAATCGAAGGAAATTTTAGTGCAACTAACTACATGTAACAATGAGGGGGTTGGAATAATTTTAATTGAATTGATTGTATTCTGGACATTAGTACAATTTTGCACTATCAAGTATGTCATGTACGAGTACCTCCATGAATTTATACGCGTTTGTATTTTATTTTACGAGTTCACATCGGTTAAAAAAACACCTATATTTTGAGAACAGGGTAAACTTGAGAAGGCTTTTAGTAATATTATAGAACCTTTAGGATATAATAGTGTGGATATAGGACATCGTGATCTTAAATCTTAATATCAATACGGAGCGAACCTTTCTTGCCGCTACCTCTTTCTACTTACTGGTTAGCGTCAAGCTTCATTAACTCAGAACATCGCAGGCTGATGTAATATTGTTAGGGTTGCCAGATTTCTCGCAAGTCAAACCGGGACCCCCCTCCCGTCGTCGAAAATTGTTTTGATTATTGTGTGTGATGTGGTGATATGATTTTTTTAATGTCATTAGCCCATCTTATCTGTGGACTTCAGAAATATAGTCGTCAAATAACGATTTCTTCTTGGCCAAGGTCAACAGTTTTCGTCTTTGTATAATATGGGATGCATCTAAAAATTTGAGCTCGTAATTTCTTCTGGGGAGAAGTCCTAAGACCTAAATCGAAAATTTTACGAATCGCTAATGCGTAACTTTATTTTCTACGTAGTTGTAGTAAATTACTTTATACATAAACTGTCAAAAATACCACAAAATGTTAAAAACTTAAGAATATACGAACATTTGCGAAAACCGGGACATTTAGGCGTCCCGAAAGGTTTGATCGAGACACCGGGACACGAGGCGTAAAACCGGTGACAGTCCCGGTAAACCGGGACGTCTGGCAACCCTAAATAATGTGGAAGGCTCTGTCTGACTATACCCACACTTACACTAGAATTTTCATGAATACGTAATAATTCACACAGTTTTTTTTAATACACTTGGGTTTTGCTTATATGAAATGTCTAGATGATAGTCGCATTACCTACAGACTACATATTACCTACTCCATATGTTTGTTCACTTCAATTTTATAAATTTCATCTATAAGCAATTTTTCAATGTTATCGTGGAGAGGGAATCGAGAGTCAACCGCTCCAATCTTTGCATATATATTTATGACCCTCATTCTGATGTCTAGCTGCTGAAAAAGAGTTTGTGACTAGAACAAGTATAAAAGTCAAATTACAATTAACGAAACAAAAACACGGGACAATTAAGTTGGATAATTACTAAGAAAATAAATGATTTTTAGTTTTGCATGTCAAAATGGTGAATTAATAGGGAAAGTAATCAGATACTAGATATTTTATATAATTAAAATGGATGTGGGTATGTATGTATGTATGTTCCACCATAACTCTGGAACGCCTGGAGAAATTTCGACCAAACTTGCTATACAAATACCTTGCCATCTGAAAACGAATACTGTGTGGTGGAAACTTCTGGAAATCCAGAACCTTCTGAAAATTTTTGCTGATTAGTGCATCCAAGGGGTGTGTGCGGTCATGTGTGGTATCGTATGAAAGGGCGTTGGAAAATAAATTCAAATCTTAGAAAATTGTAGAGATTAGTCGAACATTGTAGAACCCTTCTAGAAACTTCTGAGAATGAATAGAATTCGAACCTTCTGGAAGGTGAAACGAACTTTGTAGGACCTTGAAGAAAGTTGTGGAGATTAATCGAACATTGGTGAATGTATGTGTGTGTCATACTGTCGATTTACTTCACCGATGAAATTTGCCATTACGAAGTACAGGTAACTCAGCTAGTACTAGATATTATTAAAGACTACTTTTGAACTTTTTGTGAAGTTGCGTGTTTTACAAAGTATATATATAGCGAAATGTCGCACTCGTTTTGTATTGTGTTAAACTTATAATGAGTGTAAATGTGAATTATAATAGAAGTACCTGTAGTATATATAAAATAATATGATAATCTTGAAGTGATCTTGTATGCGTACCTATCTCTCTACCCTCATTAACGTTGATATTTTCCAACTTCATATAACATTTACTCATTCTAAGTATATTGAGTATTTATAGGATACAATGAGGGAGATGTGTGGGCAGAGCATACACTCTACGTGTATCGAGGATTATTTGATAATGTTATGTAAGGTACCCCACGTGGACTAAGCATAAAGTCAATGTTATGCAAATTTTATTCATTAAAATATACGTAAAAGTTTTTTACTCCATAATTTGTAAAATTAGCTTATGTCACCTTCCCTAATAGAGCAATAACCTTGTGTAGATCTCAGTAACGAAGGGTGGATTTCTGCAGAAGGGAAGCCGGAGCTAATATTTCTCATTGGACTACGTCAAATTAGATACTATTATTATTCCTATCATTGAATCCAAAAGGTAACTCTATGGGAATCGTGTTCTTAGGTAGCTTCGCGCTTGGTAGATCTACTACCCACTATACTCGTGTACTTACCCTTCGCGAGTTACAATTCCTCGAGAGACACAGAGATTTCTCGAAGTAGAAATATCATGTTGCGCTATAAACAAATTCCTCGATTAACGAGAAAGAAAACCAACGGGTTTTATATAGGTACGTGAAACATTCGATGATGGAAATCTTATAATATTATTCGTAATAATCTAAGTGATGGAGTACACGTGATTAAATATCTTTGTTGCCATCCTGTTACTAGCAATTGAGGCAACGGTAATCTTTCAATTAATATGTAAAATAAACTGTGTAAAATCTATTATTGAGAACGAAATAGTTAAATGATACGATGAGATGAAATAGTTAAATGACGTAGAAAATTATGTACTTAGAACATTTTTCTCCATTCTGAAATTTACAGGTGAGATTTAGATATGAATCTGGTGTAGGCATATTCAAATCTTATTAAAAAGGATAAATGGCGGTAATAAATACACCACACACTTATCAACTAACGCATGGAAAACAATTCTCACTGGCACGTGCAAGAGAGTATGGAAATATGTAAATTTAGTATTCAATGTTTGAGATGTAGGTAGATGTAATTAAGTAACACATTGTTGTCTGTATGTCGTACCACGAGTGTGAACTTTTTGCCAAAGTATCTATAGGTATAAATTAATACTCGTGTATCCAGACACGAATTATTTTACTGCATATTAAATTTAATTAAAAAGGATACATTTCGTGCACTGTGTTTTCGGTTGAATAAAGACATTAGCACTTGCAATTGTGCAAGCCTGATGAAAAACTAATTTCAAATTACTTTATATAATTCAACGAACCCATTTTATTTCTCAATTTGAGATAAGCAACATTGAACCAGTTGCAATTCGCGAAATATTTTTCTGCTCCATTTTTATTCAACTATGGGTACATGGGTTAAGATTAAACTTTGCAATTGCGCACTCTGTATATTCATATTCAGTTTATAAATTTCCGTTTCACGGCCGGAGGGCTTATTAAAAACAATGAATTATTAAATACTAGCTGTATTTCCCGTGCTTCGCAACGGCTAAAATTGTGTACGGGTGGTGAAGTTACATCGTCTTAGAATTAAATACCTAATGGAATAAATTTTTGGCATATAGGAAGGAATATATTTGTTTTACCTAGTAAAATTATTTTTTATGTATATAGGATTCTGCTAAATTCAAATTTCACAAAAAGATAGTAAAAAAAAGAAAAAAAAAAGCGTTGGGTATGGAGTGGGATCGAACTCGTACCCTCGCATCGCATAACACTCAATTTAAGTTAAGTACGCTAGCCCCTACACCACGCGAGTCAAAACAGATGACGACAGAAAGCGCCGCGGAGCAAATGTCAAAACTATTTTTTAATTATTATAGACACATTTTTAGTCATACAGAAGTATTTGTAGAGCAAAAGCATTGTATAAAAATAATCCTTAGATGTATATCCTAGTTCTAGATTATGTAACGACGCAAACAAATTTAAAAACCATATTAACGGGACTACTTTAAATGGCTTCTTTCATTTTCATACTAACTTGATAGAATTCAGTATCTTGGGAAAATTGATAATTTTACCAAACCACGATACAAATCATATATTTTAATAGCCTATGTTGAAGCCGAGATTCCATTTATAAGTTTATTTAATAGATGGATGTCTAAAATCGTCTGGTATTAATGTTTACTCCGGACGCGAATCGTCATTTTTTTCAGGTTCTTTCCCGAGTCATTTATGATTCATAGATGGCGGTAGTGATGTTTTATAAAATCAGAAATGAAATAAAAAATCATTATAAATCAATAATTCCCTTTGTTGCACATATTTTTATCCAAAATATCAATACAATCTCGTGCAAAGTCAGTGGCGTATACGAATATCTAATTTTTGTATTGTACGTATATAATTAAAACAAAATTAAATTAGGTGCAATGCGAAATGTTTTTTGTAAACAGTATATATACAATTTTCAAAATAACGTTCCGATGTGATTGTGACGGCGTTTTGTCAAATACTCAACGCTGCCGAAAATCCACAATTATTAAGGAGATTCAGATACCTGTAATCCTGCTGAAGAATAATATTTGCGATTCAGGCTTGTTTGTATAGAATATCAAGCCAACTCCCACAAAAGGCCATTACCTAATTGTAAAATGGATATCAAATTCGTTTCGCCGAATAATTTATTATGTATTATTTTATTTTGTTTAGAGAAATAAATCTCATTTTATGATGATGAAATGCCCTTTTCCAATTTATAATACTAAGTTTTGAACTAAACAAAATAGTAAAGATCAAAGGTCACTTGAAAGGTTCTCAAAGTGCACAATAATAAAGTTTGAGAAAACAGAACTCTAAAAAAAGTCAAACTTCAAACTATTCAATAAATTGCCTAAAATCTTTAACATTTTGGAATGTGTTTGATGTGTTGGTCGTTGGAACACAGGGAGGTTACTAAGCATCGCCAATTCAAAGTGAATCCGTACAATTATTGCAGTTAATCTCGTTCAAGTGATCCACTCTCTAACCTTACATATATCAACCTAGCTCAAGCGTGTGAGTGGCAAGATTCTTGGCAACTTTTGATGGCTTCTCTTCAAAGAATGACTTACAATGTAACGAACGATTCCGCTCCAATACTAGGGTTCGACGTTCGATAATGTCATCAATAATCTTAACACCGGCACGGATGTCCTTTATTTATTTATTAGGGATGGGATTCAGGTGTAAATTTCGCCCTCACAGGCCTTACCGCAAACCCAGCACCCGACACACGCCTTTCTTATACCTTGTAGTGGATGTGGCCCCTCTACAGAAATGTGGCACCTCCACATTCACACATTATTTTAGAGCAACGAGAAATTTGATTGGCGGAAACTAGTGTCACGCCGGAACACGAACTCAAGGCAGCTCCAACTAGCGGCTACCCGCCATTCCTTCACGGCACGCGATCAGACGTAGTCATTACATCTTGCATAAACTAGTACTCTCATTTTATCTTGCATAAACTAGTACTCTCATTTCATTTCGCATCTAGTACGATTATTTCATCTTACGACTAGTTCAATTTGCTCATCTTACAGCTAGTTCAATTCGCTCATCCTCTAACCCATTTATGTAATCACTCTTCTCGTCTCACACTACTCGCCAATCGAAGTTCATCGTACGCATTAACTAGCATACAACTGTAAGTACTCACTCATCATTCTAGTACATATTATCTTTCAATACAATATCAAAACTCTTTCGCTTTTCATTTATCTTCCTATACAACTTCATAGAGTACTTGAGATATGGGCCAAGACTCTAAATCTACATGTAACATTTCAACTCTCGTAAGAGAACACACCATCCACACCAGATCTCTCCACTGGTCAACCCCGTTCTCTTCAACCTATACATTTGAGGATAAATAAGGGATAAATTAAATAAAAATGTACAGTTTCATAGCTACCAACCAGTAGAATGAAATTGTAAACCTATTAGACAAAACAATTTTACCATTGTTTCACATGTAGAGTAGAGATTAGTTTCTCTCGGCATGGATAACAATTTAAGGCATTAACCTCAAAGCATTTAATTCAGTAAATAATAATTCAGTCTGCGGATTAAGTAATTTGGCTTCCATAATGTTGTTCTGTGACTTAACTGACTATGCTCAGCAAAAAAGTAATTTATCTCTCATGTAAAATAATTTGACTCGACAAATATTAATTTACCGACATCTCGTGTAATATTATGTTATTGAAAACTTCCCCTTTATGAAATGCGTACCTAGCAGAAGTTGCAAAGTTTGTAGTAGTATACAGGGTCATCGAAAAATATGGACCCTATTTAAAAAGGCATAACTTTGGAACCACTCATGTTAAATGAGTGATTCTTTCATTGTATGGTAACTGATTAATGTAAGTTTTGTTTTATGTACAATAAAATGGTGCAGTTAATCTGGGCATGCGCCAATGTATTGTATTGTATATCAAACAAAACTTAAGCATTCATCAGTTAAGATACAGTTAAAAAATCACTCAATTAATATGAATGGTTCTAAAATTATACTATTTTAAAATAGGGTCCTTCTTTTTCGATGACCCCGTATTAATGCGATAAAGGTGAATCCAACATTTTGCAAGTTTTTAATTATGTCGAAAATGAAATCTGTGTTTATTTATTTATTTAGTCACATAAGCACAAACAGTTATTACAGCACATATCAAACAATTCAACAAAAACAGCAAACCAGTGAAAGCCCGTCGATTTTACCAGAAAAATACGAACACCGAAAAACAAATACAATTTTAAAAACTAGCTACATGTAAAAAACATATATGTAGGTATAATTTTTGTTGTATAAAGGACACGCTTGAAATTTTATGAATATTTGAGAATGAAGATATTTTAACAACTGTAGCAAAAAAAAAACTATGTGAAAAAACATACCTAGTAATAACAATACAAAATCAAATAAAACTTCGAAGATCATTTAGGGCAATATCTTTTTAAGCTTATTCATAAAAGCCTAATGGGGCCGCTTCACGCTCGGCGACCTTCCACGAGTTTTGTGAGAATGAGTAAAAGGACGTACGGACGAGGTGATTGTCTTGAATTGTATACGTAACCGACGGTTAAAGCCTTTTTACTCATTCGCGCGGGACTCGTGGAAGGTCGGACAACATGTGGATGAGGCATAACAAAATCATCTTTTTAGGAGTATTCTAACTATATTTTATATTTTAACCATTTTCCTGTGGACTTTCTGATTCTGTTGAATCCTTTTTTAGAACATGATTCAGTTTAATTTGATTCTCGACTGAAATAATTGTATCTGAAGTAAAACCGAATTTACTGTTTTTGCTAAAACACGACTGATATTTCTGTCGCCCTCTACATGAGGAACCATTAGTGCGTGAAGAATTGAATAAATTGTACAAGGAGACCTATAAGTTATAATGCCTCATCCACATGCTGTCCGACCTTCCACGAGTCCCGCGCGAATAAGTAAAAAGGCGTTAACCGTCGGTTACGTATACAGTTCAAGACAATCACCTCGTCCGTACGTCCTTTTACTCATTCACACAAAACTCGTGGAGGGTCGCCGAGCGTGAAGCGGCCGCATAAAAGTTTAGAATTTTTGCACGTGTTATCTGAGAACTTAATTGAATACATAAATTTCACACCAAAATATTTTAATAGGTACGATGTGTGGTTACACCCTAATAATATTCCACTCTGAATATTTGCTTTCCAGGAATTTACTTTGTAAACTTCGTACAAATTATACCTCGTTGTGAATTTAACGTAACAATAATATAACATTACGTAGCGTAATATTAGTACGAACTACAATCTATTCATAACAATAACATTACTCGTGTAAAACTCAAACAGTTTTGTTTACAATATCATAACATTGAAGGACTCCCACGGGCTTAAGGCCCTCCGCATCCCCGGGTAGCACAGGCGCATATAGCGTCCTCTTTACCCGCACTTCTTGGCAAAATCTTTTTAAGAGATGGGCTCAGGGTTAGCCAGAAGGGAGCCCCCCGACAAACCCCACCCCTAACTTACATTCCTTCAGTGTCCTTGTCCAAGGATGGAAACATATTTACAATATTATTTACAGATACATACATGAGTACAAAAAAGAAAAGAAAACAGTAGAAATACAATATCATAAAAAAAGTTTTAATAAGGATGCTTATAAGGTTTTGCATCTGAAAAAAAAACATCTATCTATCTATCAATACCCTCACGCCACGTCCCTTGCAGGGTAGGCAGAGAGGACAGAGGGCCAGACAGCCCTATCCTTACACACACTCCTAGCTTCCGTCACATTCATGCAATTTGTCATACACGCTCTCCGATTCCTTTTACTTAATAATAATAATACTTGGACAATTTTGGGCGCCGTTTAGCGATAAAATCGCCCCAAGGGCGCCTTACATTTTTCTTTTCACCATATAGGATCGTCACAAACAGTAAAAATGATAGAATGATAGATTAAATCACCACATAGGATCGTCACAAACAAAATAATAAAAATTAATGAATCTAATCAGTTACTCAAAACGCGTCCATCCTTGAGGATCTGGTCGACATGATCGGACCAGGTCAGTTTCGGGCGGCCGCGCTTCCTGACCTCTCTTCGCTCACTCAGATATATTTTTTTTGTCATCCTGTCATCATTCATTCTCTCAACACGCCCAAACCATCTTAGTTTGTTTTCTTTCATTCTTGTCACAACACCAAAAAAAAACATCTGATAATATAAATATTGTGAAAAGGGTAAAAAATATGACGAGATATCAAGGTAATAGAGAGACTTGTTATGATGATGCTGAAGATACTGTTACTGTCATGGAAATACATGTCAGCAAGAATAGCTTAAACCTAGTAGTGGAGAAATGGCTGATAAGGTAAAGAATATAGTAGTTCCAGCAGTCGTATTCGGAATTGTATTGGGTGATATATTTTTATTTTATTATACTCCGATACGCACCGGTTCATTTCATTCGACCTATCACATAAAAGTTGTAGGTATGTGCAGGTGTAACAGTAGTGCAGGTACTTCATGACTCATCAAAGTATACAATCCAATAATGTGGAGGTAGGGCGTACTGACAGAATAAAAAGGCATATATAATGGATGACAAAAGTTATACATATTTATTGGTGAAAGATAGGCATGAGAAGGCAGACAGATCCTAAAGGACGGAAGAGTCTTGAGTAAAAGGAATATGTCCCTGACGTCAATGTCACTGACGAAATGCTAACAGGGCCATTTACACTCTTTAGCATTGTTCTTGCATTATTATTATTACTATTGGTTTAATTGCTATAAATTTGATTATGTATGTAAAACTGACGAGTCCAAGTGCCCGATATAGGGTCTAAGGACGATAAACAACAATAAACAATAGAAGAGTGCGTATGACGAATCGAATGGGTAAGACAAAACCAAGAAGTGTGTGTAAGGATAGGTGCCCTGTGTTTTCTCCCACCTTCCTACCCCACGAGAGAGAGAATGGCGGCCTTCATTGCTGAATTTATTATAATTTTGAAATCATTTTGACTGTAGGATGGTATGTACTTGTTATATGTATGTATGTATGCGAGACCGTCCTGTCGTAGAGTGAAATATTATAGTAAAGATATTTCCAATTGTCCGCCTAGTATAGGACAGAACATTTTATATAAAACTAGCTGTATTACCCGTGCTTCGCTACGGAAAAATTGTGTGGATCCCCCCCCCCTTCGTGCCCCCTTAGTGTCCCCCTCCTCGTACCCCCTACCACACTAAGAACATTCCCTGGGGCAAGCACAATAATTTTCCAAAGTTTCATCTCAATCGGATGAACGGTTTAGGTGTCTATAAAGGAGAAGGTGAAAAATGTTAGGTATATACCATAGGTACGAACTAAAATATTTATTATTGGGAATCATCACAATCTGTCATCTAAATTGTCTGAATTAATTAATACGTATCATCAAAATTTATATACCTACATTTTTTTCTGAAATTAACAAATTAACAAAATTACGAATATTATTTTACTTAAAAGTTTATATTTTGCAATTTAAATTTCGCGCCGTTGGTGTTCCAACGGGCGGGGTTAATAATATGTATTTCACAATCGATAAAACACACTATGCAATATATTATGTATGTAAAAACAGACTGATGACTGTGTGCCCACCTGTGTACATAAGTATAGACGTGTGTAGTACGGTAAAATATAGTATAGTCAGTCCAGCAAAATAACAACTACTACTTAATATTTGCGTTAAATATTCGCAAATGCCTTGCTATATGGAAACCAATACTGTGTGGTAGAAACTTCTGGAAATTGAGAACCTTCTGTGAAATTTTTTTGATGAGGGGATTCAAGGGTTGTGTGGAGCATGTGTGGTATGGTATGAAAGGGCGTTAGAAAAGAAATTCAAATCTTCAGAAAGTCATTTTTATGCGTCCTCAGACCATCGGGAGACACAGAGTGATCGAGAGAATCCAGTCACCACATACCACATTGTTTGGTGTCTCATAAAAGAGCTTCACAAGTAGAACTTGGCTAGACGGGCAATGCTGGGCAATACAGTTAGTACGGCTTATGAAAAAAATACAATTAACGAAATTGCAAATATTTTTTTACTCAGAGTCCATGCTTCACTGAGCGCATAACAATACACTTATTTCACCACCTATAAAAACGTGTATATATTCACGTATACAGGAGAGTACTTATATCAACTAACAACTATAAAAGTACCCTTTTCATGCCCTTATCCTCAATTTTTGATTAAACAATGTAAGACGAATTTTTTTCATTTTAAAAGAAGTATGCAACTGTTTAACTACAGCTTTGTAGCTTCAGTGTTTACCGAGATACGTTACTATCAAAGCAAATTTAATCCCACGCCCTAACCCTTAAGGATTGACTCTTTTTCTGGACAGAATATCATATTTTGACCCTTTCTTAGGAATCCATTTTTTGGAAATTCCTATAAAATTATTTTTTACCGTATTAAGAGGCATTTAAAAATCACCCCTTTTCTTTATGTCCTTTTTCATCCCTTTAAATAAAAATTTAAAAAAAACGGCGAAACAGCCTATTACTAATTTTAATAGTAGAATCTATGTGCCAAATTTCAACTTCGTACAATGTCTGGTTTCCGAGATATTCGCATACTCTGAAAAACTTTCAACCCTATTTTTCACCCCCTTAGGGGCGGAATTTCCAAAAATCGCTTCTTAGTGGAAGCTTTTGTATTAAAACCTATCTGCCTTCAAAATTTCACTTCTCTAGGATTAGCCAATTCGGCTCTGCGTTGATGAGTGAGTATGTCAGTCAGTCATTCAGTCAGTCATTCAGTCATTCATTCAGTCAGGCACTTTCGTTTATTATTAGAGATAATACATTAAGAAAGACTGCGCACTAAAACTTTATTATTTACTGAGTAGAGTGGCGAGTGCCTCTGCCTTTTTTACATTATTATCTTGACATACTAACTAATTCACCCTCCACTAATAAAAACCCTTTTCTATTGGTTTATTGGCTGTCAATAAGTAAAAAAAAACTGATATGACGCACAGAAGAAAACGTCTTTTTAGTGAAAGTAATTTTTTACTAAAATATACGAGTGATTTTTTTTATATAGTAGTATGTATTCCGTGGAAATTGTACATTAACAAGCTTGGTGTATTTTTCTATTTTCATATTCTGTCGTCCATTAGGTAACTCCGGGCAATTTAAACAAATTGTTTTGCCGAGATGGAAAATCTTGCTGTTTTTTTCGTTGACTATGTTTTCTGGATTGTTCCTTCCATTCTGTTAAATCGTCTATTTGAAGCAGTACTGGAAGTGTTTTATATCACATTTTCATTTCATTAATACTGAACAATTTGTGTATTTTTTTCACAAATTACGTTTTTGTGAAAACGGTGGGTTTCAGGTACTACACTTTTGTGGTTGTAATTAATAATTCTGTAGCCAGGTATCTCAACAGATGTACACCATATGATGGTTAAATCCACAGCTCCGAACTCGACGTGAACCGGGTTCAAACCCCATACGATTTTTCGGAGGTTCTCATAAAATTTCACAGCTGATGGTAGAATTATAGGCAACTAATGACTGGTACTTGTAGAATTTTGACACATAAAAGCACAAAACAGACAACAGCTCCAGGTAAGCAAAATCATTTCTTCAAAACGATTAGTCCATTCATAGTTCAGCTGTCACCCTTAAGCACGCGCCACGCGTACGAGTATACGTTGGAGGAAGTCTTACGAATTGCTAATGTTCGTTTTCGGGAATCGTTAGAGTGAAAAAGTTTTAAAATGAATAACATGAATATGAGAGTTCATAGCATGGTTTATATCAACTACCAACCGGAAGGAAATGTGTTTCCCTTGAGATGTATATACCTACAGTGTAGGTACTCATTTTGTCGATGGGTGTAGGTCCTACACCCATCGACAAAATGAGTCTCCTTGATCGTGTCAATGATCAATACAACTTATATACACAAATAAAAACATCACTTTATTAGATTCTTCCGTCGTATGGTGAAAATAATATATGAAGATAAATCGTCTGATGGTTCCATGCTCCCGGAAGATTCGCTCAAAGTAAGAAATAAATTACATTCTGGAAAAGCATTTTATTAACATGAGAAAGTCTAATGACACCAAACAACATATAATATTGCATAATCAGAAGGGTTTTTGTGCCTTAGGCAAAATTATATAAGAATGTAAGTAACATAAATGTATCTTCGATACGTATAATTCTCTATGAAATGAGGTTTGTTTCTAACGTCAGAAGTTTCTGCGCTTTGGTTGGATGGCGGTTGTAGTAACCAACCCTAAGATAATGATTTGTGCAACTAAACATTATTTTTGAGAAAAATCTTAACTCCAGTTCAAGGTTTTAATATTTTTATTACTACTTCAGGTTTTTGATTACATCAAATAAACCAAGGCTTTGAAGTAAAATTTAGTGATAGTTACCCCAATACATTCAGTCACCCGAATAACTAGGCATTCGACAATATTGGGAATACAACCGGTCACTGTGGTCTACTATAGCACCACACTCACAGATGTCTTCCTCTCTGAGACAATTGACAGTTATTATTGTAATACACACATATGCACTCAAATAAAAAAAAATGAGATATTTTGAAACCCATATCAGCTGAGCTTTGAAGAAATATTCCAATTCCATGTACGATTAAATGTATTTTCAAATCCTTTTTTTATAAATTGGCTGTAGCTGTTAAATATAAAATAAATAAAATTCACAAAGACAATGAAGGGTCCGTCCATTTGAACGGGTTATCGCTTGTATAATAATGTTAGGTACATTCACGACTTCATTTCATTATTGTACTACGTGTGTGGATTTCGTGAACGTGTCAAATTGTTATTGAAAGTTTGTATATTACAAAATCGTGAGAGGATTTTTTTCCAGTACATATTAAACTCAATGAAATTCGAGTTCGACAATAATCCAGTGTAACTTTTTCTACTAAATTCTTTTCTGAAAACCTTATTATCCCTGTGTAAGAAGACTCGTGAAGTTTTTAGAGTGGTATAAAATATATGGTATAAAATATATAAAAAGAAAGTGATCAAGTTGAGATGGTTGGGACATGTGCAGAGAATGAACGATCGAAGGATAACAAGGAAAATTTACCTGGATGAAAGAAGAGGTGTAAGGAAACGCGGCCGTCCAAGAACCACATGGCTGGACTATGTTGATCAGATCCTCAAGGACGGACGTGTTTTGGGTATAAGTAATCGTAGAATGTGTATGAGGAATAGCCTGAATGTGACGGAAGCCCGAAGTGTGTGTAAGGATAGGAAAGTCTGGCGATCCGTTCTCTCTGCCTACCCCGCAAGGGAGGTGGCGTGAGGGTTAGTATAGTATAAAATATATTACCTACCCACTGTTCATATATCTACAGATGTACATTTCCTTTTATTTATTCATAATTTAATTTTGCACACAACAACAGGGAACAACAGACGATTGTAGTAGAAGTACCGACAATGGGCAACCAATAAACCTTTTAAAAAAAATTAATAATGTTTACATAACGCTGAACCATTAAATTAAAACTTATAGAAGACCAATAAATGTAGAAGAAAGAAAGTATAAGAAATAATTTATTCAACCACTATTGGAAAAGTTTTTCAATTTGTAAAGATCAATTTTACTTATTTTTGAAAATCACAATTTATGTTTTCTGAGAACATCGGAATTTTCTACATGTCGTGTAGTAGTTGAATATAACAAGTATTTATCCCAACTGATATACAGCAAAGAATGGAATTAGTGTATATATGGAAAATATGCAAAGAGATAATCAGTCTATATAGTCAGGGAAATATAAAAAATGGTTGGAGCGTACGCTAATATAGTAAAAAAGCGTCAACGGTCGGTTACGTACACGAGCCAAGACAAACGTTCCATCCACACGCCTTTTCACCCAAATACACAAAAAAATGTACACGCTCGCCAGCATGTGGCGGCACCATCAATATGTATATACATATACTGACACGTTTCTTCTGGACTCAACAATTAGCCATTATCGTACCACAGCGGTAGAATACCGGCTTGTCAGGTTGGAGGTCTGGGTTCAACACCCGGCCGCAACAGATGGATGGACTGGAATTGCTGAATGTTATTTAAGTGTAAAATGATCACATTAAACCAGCCGACGTCCATCCTTTGCTTATATCTGTTGAGAAAACTACTTTGAAAAGTATATAGGTCATCTGTAAAAGATTAAACTGAGTCGATGCTCTGTGGAAACTCGTTTCATTGGAAAAGAGTTTGAATTTTATTGTAAGGTATTTATACCTGCATACAACTGTAGCAACACAATATGGAATTCCGAGGAATAGTAGATTTACTCCATAAGGATAAATAACTATCCTTAAATCCTTAGGAATTCAGGATTCTATGTAAATATCTCAGGGTAGAAATTCATTGTGTGTAACTGTGTAATAGATAAATATTTTATTCAATAGATAAATTTCAAGATGGATGATACTTTAAGAAAGAGGTAAGTATGTGGATCTTACAGTGACGTTGGCGTATATAGGTTTTCATTTACGGGGGGGGGGGCGATCGAATATTTGACTTTGGAGGGGGGAACTAAGCTTGACTATTCAATCAGGTGTCATATCCGGTATTTCTTTAAAGTTCTTAAGAAAAAAAAAATGAATCCTGAGGGATGCAACAACTATTTTAACATAAAGTATTGTAGTAAAAAATAAAGAATAGCACCGTAGGCGAAACTTTTTCGTGAAGGTGAGTGAAAAAGATCGTGTTTTAGGTGGATATTAAAATCGTCGTCTACAAAAATGCGCGGCGAGTGATTTTTTTTAAAAAGTGGGTGTAGTGATGAACCTGGGATCTTTCAGTAGTAGATGGCAAATCGTTGTTTTATATATCTGTGGGGGCCGGGACCCCTCAGTCCCCCCTTAAATACGACTTTGCCTAATCATAATGTATATAGGACATAAGTGTACCAGGTACCTTCTATAAACTTAAACGACCTATTCTTCTTTGTCGAATCCTATTTTTATAGGCTATGGGGCTCCTCCAACAGAACACCTTATTTTATCGTCTGAATCTGAATGTCAACTTAGGTTATTGTATGTAAATAAGTATATATGTCTACATATAATAAAATGAATTTATCAATTCACAAAACAATATATCAATTCTCGTTTCTTCTAACTATTAAATAAGTAATATTAATATATCAACATACATACATGAAACGTATTTGTAATATTAAATATCATTCAAAATAATATATAGGGCGCTATTTGATACATGAAATTACAACATACGAGATATTCTTAGAAGAAATTATCTCTCTGATTATTGCGACAGAAAATATATCAATACACAGCGATAATTTTTTCAGACAATATATTGAAATGTTGACAATGTGAAAAAGAATTCCGAGGAATATATTCATTCGCTTTCCTTTATTTAATTCTTTCAGGCTTGTATGTGATGGAGATTTTTATGCCCGTCGGCGTATTGTAGGCATGTAATATGACAAATTAATGAAACAGTGAGAACCTACCTTAATAAATAAAATAACAAACAAAAAAATCTACTGCTACATTATCTAAGTATCCATTTATTTTTATTATTATATCCTGATGTAAATAAGTTTAATAGATGACATTTTCCACACTTTTACCACCCCCTCACGTCGCATCTTTTATTGGGTAGGCAGGGAGAACAAAATTGAAGGCTTCCCTATATACTTACACCCATTTCTTGCTTCCATAACATTCATAATAATAATAATGGACAACTTATAATGCGCCGTTTTTTGGATTTACTCCACTTCAAGGGCGTCTCCTAAATATTATTATTAATACACACATATCTTAACCTAGTTACATACATATGACCTACCAAACAAGTGAGTTTTTAACAAACTCTTGAACCCAGCAAGAGACTGTGTCTTCCGCATATGTTCCGGAAGATCATTCCACATAGATGGTCCAGAGCTGAAGGCTCGGAAGGAGTACTTCGGTCTGCCTCTTACTTTGATTTCCGTCAACCTGACACCGGTATCGCAGCCTGATCGGAGAGTGGCTTGCCTTTGATTTGGGACCTTTCATGTACCTATTATAGTTTACATACATAATATTGTATACGTCTTGTATTAAACGATTGTTTTATTGCATTTCATTTCTCATTTTAGATGTACTACCTTGTTACGTCGAGCATAAAATTAAAATATACATAAATATGTATTTTTATGATGAGAATAGCATCATCCCTTACGGAGAAAAGGGAAATAAATAACAACGCAGGATAAAATTTTCTGCTCCAGGATATTTTTCCAGTCAATGGAATTAGGTCAAAAAATTCTTTGGAATAATTTGTATTAGACTAGCTGAACCCTGCGCCGCTTTCTACACCTAAAAAATCATAAAACCATGAACCCCAATACACTAATTTGTTTAGAAGACATGTGAGCCACATAGCTATTGCAATTCCTTCGCGGGAGTGTGGAGAACAACTAACCTATGTTTCATCTCAATTGGATGAATGGTATAGGAACACATAGATGACAAATGCGGACATCAGACACGGAGACTGACAAAAATTCATTTTTATAACATAAGATTTTTTTATTTTAAACTTTGCAATTTGAGTTTACATGTATGTCTGAATTATTTTTTTAAAGACGGATATTGTTTTGAAAAACAGAGAAACCGCGGGGAGCTTTTTTCAAAACAATCACCTTATAAATCAGCATCGGTTCGTGAAAAAAACAGTATTAAGTATCTTCTTAAGACTTTGATTTATCATTTTGAAAAACCTTATTTTCTTCCGAAACGAGACACTGAGATAATTGTAAATTAGCAATTAGTTTCGAAGACAATATTATCTATATAATAATTATACCTAATTTATTTGAGAAACGGAATCCAATTAATGACATCTAAAAGCGTTGAACGACTAAGCTGCTCTAATAATTTAATGATTGGTTGATTGGCGCTGTCGTAGAAAGCAATTAATTTATCTCAAATTTGCAATATGAGTCATTCGTTAATATGAACCCATCTGTTGTCACTCAAGAATAGATTGGTTCAATGGACGTATTTTCGGATTATAAATATAATTTTCCCTTCAGTTTCGTCGAAGAAGTTGCCAGGGCCAAAATTAATTGAAAACGTAATGAAAAACACATCCACTGACTTCAAAATCATTATTAATTGTGGAAAAATAATTAATGAGGAACTTGACGTTACCTTATTCGTTCTAACCAATTTTAGAATATTCCGGAAAAGCCGGAAAATTAAAATATAAAACAACACCTCATTACGTTCACGAAACGAAAAAGAAAATAATTTTGTGTATTTGGTGTTTGTTTCTAAAATGATTTCATTGTGTGAAGATGTTTCCGTTTTCACATGAGTACGAATATTAAAATTCCATACACGCTCGAGTGGTATTAAAATTTTATAGGCCTAATTGGAACATAAAAGAGATTTATGTGGAATGGATACAATGACATTATTTTATGCCGACACATGATACAAAATACACATTATTTCGCTAATGTCAAGGTTATGAAATACCAAACATAATACAACGCAAAGCCAAGGGATGTTTTGTTACGTGATAACAAGTTTCAATAGAACGGATATAAAACTTTTTTTCTTTATATTAATCATTTGATTTCCGGTCGGATACGGAAAAAACGGACGGAAGAAAGTGAAAATAAAAGTCTCTAACGATTTGCAATTGAGTTCCGGGATAATGAGAAAATACTCTTTTGTACATTTTTTTTATTGAAGGAAATAAATAAGAGATTGTCACTATAAATGCAGTATACAGTGTACACTAATATTGAGAAAATACTAATGTACTACCGTACTCGTAAACCGTTCGTATGAACATAAGATCAAAGCGTTAGGAATGAGGCGAGGAGAGGAAACATGGAACTACTTTGAATGTAGGGGCTTAGCTCTCTGTGTTCTCAAGTGGAACGTAAAAAGCGCGAAGTATGTGTATCTTTTATCAATCTTTGGTTTATATAACTTCTTACTGATTTACAAATAAACAAACTTTAAGGAATTCTTATTGGCACTAATTTTATTTTATAACTTAAAACATTCCTTTGTTAATATTTTCAATGACTTTTTAATAAGATTTTATTGAAAGCATAATTGATATTTCCCGTACCGACGATACAAGCTGAGCTTTTGTGAAAGTTTTAAAGTACATCAATTTTAATTACATTGTCGACGAGGCCTATGCTAACCTTTTAAGATACTTCTAAAACCTTTTTAAGAATGTGTTTCCCCTAAATTAATAAACAACTTTTATAAATTGATGAAACGTTTCATTAACCAAAGAAGCTGTATAAGTTACAGAAGAAAACCAAATAATTATAGTGAACAAGCTATGACTTAAATCTTTCAGTTTTCAGAGATTTATGTATCACTCCTAAGGATTTTATATCATTTACAGAATATGACTTGGCACCAGGAATGACGTCACAGCCATTTCCCACGGCATTAGGGTTCAAAATGGCGTGAACAATCGCATGATAAAATGGTAAAAATAGCGTTTTTTTTCCATTTTTTGGGGTCAATTTTGCGTCTATCAAAAAACTTTTACGGTTATTCCATATTATCATATTATCAGTACAAAAAAATACTCTTACTTAAAAAATTACGACTTTCGGGATACGAGTTTCCGTCTTTTGGAAAAAAGATGAGAGGTAATTTTCAATTTTTTAATTGAGAAATATAATCATGATATAAAAAATCTTTTACGGTTATCCTGAGATAAATGTTCAATGCATCTACCCAATTTTGTTTCAAAGCATATTTAGTAACGGATGTCGAGATAAAAGGTCTCCCGTTTTTAGAAATTTTTGAAATCTCGGTATGCATACTCTTAAAAGTAAAAAACAACCCTTTCAATCATATAATTCATTAAAACAATGTTCTTGTCGCTTTGTCACAAAAGGAGAACACTTATTTGATATACATTGTTGTGGATGGTATCTGGTCATCCTAAAAAATAATTCTGTAAGTGAAGGTTTATAATTTTATGATAATTTGTGAATAATTCAAACATTCAATTACATTACGATTTTTGTTGAGGAGTGAAGAAGAAGAGTCTAACAATCTAAGAGAACAAAAACAAAGAATTTCTTGTATCAAATCGTTTAGGGAAATATTTTGTCATTTTTTCATGCGTGATATCCGTAGTAGTCTATTAAATGCTGTGAAATAAAGTATTTTATTGAATGAAGATATGACTAAAAATATTAACAATAAATGACATATTTATTGCAGATATTTATCATCCTAAAACATCACATTTACATGGAAAACATATTATTCAAAATTCACTAGCGTCGAGATATTTGGATATTTACTATTTCCTTTTAAAAGAAACAGCCATGAAAAATCGTTATATTTTCATGTTGAAAATAATAAAGAACCTTTTTAGGTATAATTTCTACCGTTATTCTGAACTTTGGCAATGGACAACATTCTTACACAACACTTGGAATATTCATTAAATTTATTAAAATAATCTGACTAATTACAGCCAGAAACATATCGTCTATCCCAATTAACAGAAATATCCTACCTACATACTCGTAGATGCGCTGAATAGTGAATAGTGCCATTTCTAATTCGATTGTAGGCTGATACCATCTTATACGTTGCATCGTCCCAACACGCATATTACTGAGTATCTTCTATCGAGTTGACTGTAAGATATTGCTTTTGTAATAAGCCCGCCTTTTGGCACACTGCATTGTCTTGTTTTTGTTGTTATATGTATTTACTGGCTAATAAAGATTTATTTATTTATTTTATTTTTCACACTCGAGTCTAAGTAAGAAGACTCGCAGCCCTAGAGATGGATTTGTATTACACATAAATAACAAAAACGTAATACATGTAATTAAATAACGAAGGGTAAGGGTTTTAACCCACTCTCCAATCGTTGTACTTCATTTAAAGAAGAGTGAGTAATGACTAATGAGTATGGGTAATAAAAAATATTTTCTTAGACTTAAAATGAAGTATGAGCAAAAATATATTCATTTATTAATAACAAGTAATTCACAATGATTATGAAGTAGGTAATAGGCAACGGTTATATAAATTATCACAATTATTTGAAACAGCGTGAAATTAATGTTAATAATTAGCATTTCAATGTATGTAATCAATATTGATAGAAATTACTGTTCAAGCGAAACATCAATTTAATATGTTAAACTTGGGTAGAAATCTATTTCCATGCAAAGCTTTTCACTTTGTCAGAATAGTTTAGGTATCATATTTCATTACGAAAATTTCCATATAACTTCAATTCAATATTACACAAGGATGTAGAAAAAATAATGAAACTGATAGGTACTCGTATTTTGGGACTACTATATTATGCTGGATTTCACCAACTTTTTAGCGGAGCCACCTAGTATAATTTTTTTTATGAAAAATAATGAAAGGTGTCTTGATCCTATCTCCGCTATTTCTCACCTAAAATGTTGGTGAAATCCAATCCAGCATTAGTGACCAGCATTTATAGATATCAGTAAATTTAAATCAATTTCTGTATGTTTTATTGTTCTTCCTATTTTCCATACAAGAATATGTAAGTATAATGTATTACCTTTTGATATCTTGACGTAATATAATATAGTACTAGTATATCCTTCTACTTTACTTCAGTTGGAAATATCCTGTTTGAAATATAGATAGCTTCGTTAATGGCCTTGTTTGAAATAATGACAGGTAAGCGTATTATTAATATTATGTATTATTGGTAAATGTATAATTAAATTTTCCGCAGGGCTTACATTTTGGTTTATTTTTCTACGTACAAAAGGCTTTTACATGTTTCGCATGTTAGATTTTTTATTAAAATCATCAAAGAATATTTACTACCAAGATTTTTGTATGTAGACGCAAATCGATGATAACTCGCTTAGTCGTCCTTCCCTCTTCTGTGACACTTTTCCCTTGACGATTCCCACAGACCACGAAAAGAAGTTAAATTAAAATTGTGTTAGAATTTTCAAGAATGTGGAAGGGATAAAATGTCCTAAAAACTCCACAAAGTTTTATCGAGGAACCTTCTCGTTTTATTAGCGAATAAATGTGAATCGCGTATGTACATTATTAAAGTAAAGAGTTACATTTATACAGCGGCGTTTATATACCTATTGGGGCATACTATTGAGAGTTAATGTAGTCGTTTACGAATCCATTTAACATTTAACCTATGTATATTCAATTTATATGGCGTTAAACAGACATCCGCCGAATTCACAGGCGCTCATTAGCAGACTTACTTGATCGCTGAGCACAAAACATCTTATTTAATTCCTCCATTCAAAATCAAACTTCCGACTATGTTGTTAACCGTTATATAGAACCAAAAATACCTATTTAAAAAATTGAACCAACCTACAAACACTTTTCTCGAAACCGTACGAGCGGCGAAGAAAGAGAAAATTGAGGCCTACGTGCTTTTCCACTACATCTCAAATTTATTCATCCCATTTTTTATTATCCGATTAACTATTCTATAAAATATTGAACTATGTTTCGTTTAATAAAGAAGTATAGATGACGTAGTTTCGTAGACAATGACGTGCTTTGTCTATCAAATACTTTCATCTGGTATATTTTAATGTATTAAAAATAAACTCAAGAAACACAAAATGAATATTACTAAGTGTCTTACCTTATCACTCGAAAAAAATCTATAAGTACAATATTGTGTAAATTTCCAATTTCAATTATGTCAATTCATATTATTTATCTATTACTGATCAAGTCTGATTTTGATGAATGAGAGCTTTTCTCTGTACGTTTAAATAAATCATATAATTTTAACCTGAAAAAATATTAGTTTATCAACACGTTATAAGATTTTTTTCCAACGAAATATAAATGTGAAAAATAAAAAATACCTATAAAAAACTTATTGTTTTTGTTAAGTTCCAGAAATAGGTACCTACCTACAGGTAAAAATGCAACATTATTATATTAGTAATACGCGTTACAAATTAAGAAGTGAAAAAGGTTATTGTTAGAATCCAGAATTTCTCAAACTTAAGGAACATCAGTGTCGATTATGTCGAGACTGATTAACAATTTTAGATTTTATCAAGGTTCGAAATTAATAAAATATTTGGATAATTCTGCTTTTTGTTCTAGACAGTCAAGAGACACCTGGAAATTCACATATCATGTTAATGCAAATGGAAACAGAAAATTCTTACCTGAGTCGTTCCATAAGCTCCCAGAAATCCAATGGTGATGGTGTCATTGAAGTCGTGCACTCCAGTTCCAGTTAGATAATCATAAAGAAACTTGTAATCATCCACTGTTGCACCTTTTTGATGTTGCTCCGTTCTCAAGGCGATGACGTCATAAGTGGCTTCGTAGTCTTCTTGCATGATGGTCTCCTCCATACTATTTGCACCGTAAACGTCAACTGTTATGTTATACTTTTCCTCTTCCTGTCTTTGTCCAGAAAGGATCGGACAAGTTCTATTCGGGGCTGCTTCCGACATGACAACGACTGTCGCAAAAATTACGTTTATGATGACGAAAATCATTCTACTCACACGAATGTCGCGGACAAATTTGTCTAAACCTCTCACTTGGATTACGAGATCCATGATGTAGGGTGAATTAATTCGGATCGTCTTTTGATTCACTATCCATTGTTTTTCTTTGAATTAATGTTTATCAATTTCATCATTCACAAAAGTTTGTTGTAACATTCTTCCGACTAAAATAAAATTAAACACTAAAGCTTAAAAAGGGTTTGCAAGGGCATATGTCAGGTTCAAATATAAATATACTATTTGAACAATTTGTACCAATTATAAATTATTTTAACTTTTATTGCATGAACTGTTGTTATCGAGTTTTGTCTTGACTATTATTTTGTATGGGCTGGGTAGTAATCGTACTCATTATAGGTCACACGATGTACTACCTATTGTTGATCATAGGAAATCCGAAAATATTTGTTTACACCTGGTTGATTTGGGTTGTTGTTCAGAATGGATTGTCCAGCAAACAGTGCTTAAAGATCACAAAACTCAATTAAGCATAATAATGTTAATCGGGCCACTTATTGGCGCCGTTTAGCAATAAAATCGCCCCAAGGGCATCCTTAAATTTTCTGAGTATAAATCACCATATAGGATCGTCATAAGCAGTAAAAATAGATTAAATCACCACATAGGATCGTCACAAACAAAATAAAAAAAAAAATATAATCAGTTTTGGCTAACTCCCGTTATTAAGAATAAGAAGCTTGACACAAAATGGAGAGAGAAAATTATATCACGTGAACTCCAAAATATAATTTAGAATTTAAGATAGGCTCTGTGTCATAATTATCCACAGGTGATGAAAAACAGAGTTACTTCACCGAAAGTAGAGATATTTAAGACATTTTATTTTCCCAATTGGTGGACTTGCGTAAATGAGAAAATAAACATAAGCTATCATTAAAACAGCAATAAATAACACTATAAAGGTACATTATACGAGGTGCCTATTTAGTGACATAAAATTTTGAAATATACAGTAGTACGAAGTAAAAGCCACCTGCTGGATACGCCTAAAGAAATATGGAATGTAATTTTACTTTGCATCCAGCTCTATAAAAATAACAAGAAAACATTAAAGAAAATTAATCTCATGTAAAATATTTCTGAAATGAAGTTAATTTAATATCAAAATAGAGTAAAGTTCTTTTCAAATGCTATAAAGAATTTTTATACACCCTCGAAATTTCGACATTAGCATATAATTATCATATTATAGCGACATTAAAAAGGCATCGGAATATTTATATTTGTAGAGTCCTGGATTCTATGTACGTAGTATTTATAAGGGGTGTACCCAAATCCGATTCCATTAATCGACAATAAATAGAATTTAAGCAGTCAATAGATATTTACAATTTTTTTTAGTGTCTGTTGAAAATTTAATATATGTAAGGTCATTCTTAAAGCGGGGATATTGCATTAAAATTTCCAAATCTGTCACTTATCATAACTGATAAAAATACTTGATAGAAAATGGGGTGAATTTGAAGCAGGTAAATTGAGAAATAGGGTTAAAAAGGATGGTTGTAAGGATAGGAATCTGTGGTACATCTATGTACTCGTACACCGTAATGGGCTCCACTCCACACGATGGGTATTGAACTTATTTGAACTTGTTGAAATATTAGTAACGTGTGGGAGAAGTAGAAGACGCTTCTGGAGGGACCATGTTGACCGAATGGATGACACAAGACTGGCAAAGATAGTAAAAACTGAAAACCCCACTGGTAGAAGATTACCCGGAAGGCCACCCAAGAGATGGAAGGACAGCTGGACCTCCTCATCCCAGGACAGCCCGCCGTCACAAACAGGTCACCTGACCTAGGACAAGAGGAAGAAGAAGAAGAAGAAATATTAGTACAGTCCCAAAGTAGAGTCGAGCTCAAAAGCCAACAAAAACTTGAATCGTGTTCTTCGCGCACATACTCGTATGTATGTAAATATTATTCCAAAGGTTTTAAGTCATGATATGGTCGAAAGCTTCTTTAGTAAAAAGGGATTTGAATTGGCACATAACTATAAGCAAATCGGAATCATCAATTCATAACGCAATCGCAATCTGAAAATTAATTTAAGCAAATCGTGGCATCCCTTAAATTAGGTATGTTCATTGAATTGTTACTAATGAATTTATATTACAAAATTCCTCTTAAATAAACATTTCAAGAGACTCCAAAATATCAAATTTAATAACACTTATACGCGTGCTTATTTACTTCTTAGCAACAAGTCAGACTAGACGGTTCCAATACGAGTACAATAATGAAGTGCAAAAACAATATAACCAAGCAAACTACAATATCCACTATACCTCATCACGTCTACAATATAGACGACATAATTATGAAGTACTTTAGCATCGTAACCTTCACTTTCAATATGGAATATTATGATGAGAAAAGTCACCTTGTTTCATCGCATGTAACTGCCTATAAACTGTAGACTCTCACTGGCGTTGAAAAAGAATATAGGCATAAAATTAATAAATAAATTATGGGGGAATCCATGAGGTGACGTCAAAAGCAATAGAATATTTGAGAAATATTGACGCGGAGCTTTGACTCTAAGATACACTGTACAATGGTCGCTCACATACGAGAGAAGAAGAATAAATAAATAAATATTTATTGGCCAGAGAAAATGCGCATAATTACAAAAACAAGACAATGGTTGTGTACCAAAAGGGGGACTTATAGATACTTAGAGATAGACATACTTATAGATATACATACAATACAGCTTATGTAAAAATCTGTAAACTTCAAAATAAGGCCGAAATCGAACCCGGGAGGAAGGATGTCCTGGATCATTCATAATGATGTGCATAGTCCATCACTAGCTGTGTATCTGTTGAGATAACTATCATGTTTATATTTCTAAATTAATGTAGGTATCTAACTGGAAATATTTAAGTTGTGATTCAAATCTTGCTTTCTAATACAAGGGTTTATCTTATGTTACATTCTTGTCACGGACCAAATTCAACGCAATACAAAATGTATAAGAAAAATAGTAAATGAGTCTTTTACGATTTGACAGAAATTTCTACCTTTAAGTACATTTAGTAAACAGATCTTGTCTGTCTGCCGTCTAGATGTTATTTCTAATATTTCGCTCAAAGTTCATAATGAACTTACTAAATTCAGTACACAGATGATAATATCAAGAGTTCAAGTAGTTTTCCCATGTAATTTGTTGAACTTTGAAAGTATTTTTTCAACATAATTAATTATTCTATTCACGCTTTTATCTTCGCGAAATAAAATATTAACATTCAATTTTATTTACGATATTTTTTCCTTTACCGATTTCGATATAGGTATATTGATTAACAATATGGCAAAAAAATATTCCCACGGAGTCATCGTACTCGGATTAGAATGATTTTTATTAATATTTTATTACAATCTATAGAGACAAATCATATACTAGTATGATTAGTTCAGCATTTGGTTGAGGCAGTCTTTTTCATTTGTCGTGCACCCTTTAATAAGGTATTAATGCATATCTGGTTACTTCAAATTGTGGGAATAGATGCGGAGTCAATAATATGAATGAATAATATGAGATATTTCAATAACTGGGTGGTAATTTTTGCATTCTCCAGTATGAGATGATCGTTATTGATCAAGCTGTTATAGTTGTATGAGAGTTTCGATACGTCTGAACAAACTTCGTATTAAATACTACATAGTTTTTCTTACGAATTGTTTCAACGTAATTCTGTGTAGGAGGTATGTTTCCTTTGAACTTATTACTTTTTCTTGCCTTTCAGAATCATGGATTGTTCAATTCGCAAGAAAATTGCCGAGAGTTTGTGATTTTAAAGGGGTAAAAAATACAGAAAACGTGATTAGGTTCTTGCTATCTGTCGCCGTCTATTGTCTGAAGAGTTTTTGGTTAGAGTTAGGTTTTGGTGAGGTTTTGTTATTTTTTCATGAACAATATCAATACGTCTAGTTAACTCAACATAATATATGATGTATTGAATATGTACATATGTCCCCACCAAAGTCATCAGAAAGTTCGTTAAATAAACGAACCGACCAGTTGGTTACGAATCAAGGTTGATAAGAAAAACATGTAGTGGACTGGAATATACCTACTTTGCTTTTAACTCTTTTTTTTGCTTGATATGGATTTGCACTCAGCGAAAACAAAAGCTTTTGAAAAAATAAAAGTTTGTAAAATGCTGTTAAAAAGGGATTTAATTAAGTACAAAATTTGAAGTATTATGTTAAAAATTTTCTATTGAAAAAAATAAGTGAATTTTATTTCCGTTTTCGCCTAGGGCTTGTTATATAAATAAATAATCACAGGGAAGATTGTGAAATATCGTATTATTTGTTACTGAAAAAGGTCAACTCTGATACCTACGAATGCTAAAGAAAGAAAATTACGAAGGAGAATGTGAAGAAAAACTATTTTTGAATAAATTTATTTTTGGCCTTCTTACCCTGTAGTAAACATGTAAAACAGACAAATTAATATACAAAATAAGTACTGAATAAAAACATATTAGAACCTTAGGAATCTACATAAAATATGTGAATAATATTATGTTTTCCTTTGCGGAAGCCGGTAGTAAATCACGTAACATCGGTAAGACATGTTTGTCCTTTGTAAAGAGGGTATCAGAACTCATCAGGAGACTAAATTAACAAGATATTTACTTTCATTTAAAGTGTTTGAGATACCTCTTATTACAATTTGTTAAGAATACAATATACTTAATGGCTATAAATAAGAATTATTTGATAAACGATTTATCAAATTTATACCGTAGCTATTGTTGTAAAACAAGTAATACTAATACTCTCTTAAGAGGCGTGTTGTTCTCCATGAAAATTAATTAATAGGTATTTATATAATAACAGGGCCGATAGGGATAGACGTATTGTGATGGAAAAGATGGAAATTAAAACAGTGGGGAACTCTAACCAAAATAAATTGGTTCGTTTAAAGATGCAACAAATTTAATAACCTTTATAATTTAGGGTAACCCTTCAACATTTTAGGAATTGTTTTTCTAATTTTAGTCTCATTTAGTCTCATTATTTTTAGCAACGAAGTTTACATGACCCTTTTGGAATGTTTATATTTAGGATTAGACTAGGCGGAGTGTGAGTCATTGCGATGATAAGTAAGGATGTGTACTGTGTAAGGGTGGGTATATATGGACGTAAGTATAGGGATGGTTGGGTATATTAGTTATGGCTATCAGTCTATCCAGACGGAGAATAGCCAGACGTAGATGGCAGTGGCAAAAATTGTATTTCTGTAAAAGGGATACATTTTTTTACTGCATTAGTCTTTTTGGTGCCTGTTATTTTATCAACCTTAATCAAAAGGCAACTCGATGGGAATCGTATTCTTAGGTAACTTAGAGAGTTCTGCGGTGACCGTGGGACATGAAACGAGGAATAGAGCAGCCTTAGAAAAAATGAGCCGATGACGTTGTCCAGTTGCGGGTAATGATATTGGAAAAGATTAGAAGACGGGTCTACATCTAGCAGTGAAGAGAGGGCTGAGAAAGAAAACAATAATTTGTGGCGTAGGCACCAATACCAATTTAAAATGGTCCTACAAAGATTTCATGTTTCCATCACGCTAGTATAGTAATTTGTCATGCAGTCTCAGTAGGTTTATGATTAGTAGTAATTTTTTTTTCACTTTTCTTTTGACTTTGTAACGAAATGACTTATTCTGAACCAACGAATAATGTGGTCTGAAAAGAAATTTCAAGATTTTTAAGCTTACTTTTGTTGTAACAATGACGTGTATTGATCTAAATTCTCTCCTAAATAAATATTTCTTCTATGTGTCCAGTTGTAATATATATATATATAAAAAAACTATTTACCATTGCTCCAACAAACTGGAAAATTAAACTTCTACTAGACCATTATTCGGTTGGTCCATTATGTGAGTGAACAATCTACTAGAATTGCGCTACATAAATTTAAGTAAAACGAACAACACTTTAGCTTCATTAGTCGTTAAGTTGGAACGATACGATTACCTTTACAAAAGAGTGGAATACAATAGACTCAACAAAAAAGAAACGGGGATTAAAATATCCAAGCGATCATTTACGAAAATTTAAGCAAACTCTATTACGAAAACACAGACAGTAATGTTGACCTCTTTTAAGCCATTAGCTTCAGAAATTTAATGTGACGAGAAGAAAATAAAAACTCCATTAAATATTGTCTATTCAAAAGAACGTAATTTTTCACACTGATTTTTAATTCGATAAAGTTCGGGTGAATGGTAGATAAATTATGAAGCAAATCTCTTCTGAATTTTCGGACATGTTGCATTCGGATTGACTAAACAAGATATCCCCTATGTTTGTACTTTTTGTTGTAATACGAGTATATTTTTTGTTTCATATTATGTTTATTTCAATAAGGTTTTAGTTACTGTTTATTAATTTTGTAACTCGATTACCTGGCTTACAAGGATACTCAAAACGATGTTTTATTTATTTGATAAGAATGGTAGAGAGATGAAACTATGTTAAAATTGAAATTTAATCCCTGTTAATAATTACCTTGTTCTACTAAAACAAGGTAAGTGTCTAATATTGCCTCCCTTTCTTCAAAATGCTTGTTCTTTATTATTCCTAATAATACTTAATTATAATATTGCAAAATTGTAAAATTAATTAACAATTACAATTAATTTTACAATTTTCGATATTTTCCGAGAATCAACTGGGTAATATAATATAATAGAGAAGTTTGACCCATTCAGAAGTTTTATTTAATTAATAAAATGAAAGGGGATAATTGATTCAATTTCTCCTGTAATTTATTAGGTACCTCGATATTATGTATGATTTATTATTTAAGGAGGAAAACCTTGTGAATGAGGCGTGAACAATCAATCTACAGTGACAAGACTCCGTCTGATTCTGTGATAAAAGGAAATGGGTACAAGGTTTCACAGCGGTTTCGTGTCTGTGGAACAATGGAATTATAATCAATTTCTATGTCATTTTAATTCCATTCTTATTCAAAGAACAATTCATCAACATGTAGGTATAAATTGTTGGGAGCGTAAACATTTATTCGCACAACTAAAATACATGAATGTTTTAAATCAGTATTTCCCAAACTATGAGTCGCGACTCACCAGTGGGCCGCGAGCGAATATTGAGTGGGCCGCGAGGGAATATTAGAACAAATAAGGTCCACTACTCGCCACTACGGAATCTGAGCATTACCAATATTAGTGCCCTCTTTAGACTCAAAAAAAAATTCGCCTGCGGCGCTAACTTCTTGGTGCGTATTTTATAAGGTAAAATTTTCTTGGTGGGGGAAGGGCGGCGAAAGCTCAGTGAGTGCCTATACCGAGAAAAATTGTAACTCTGGCGCTAGTACCCCCCCCCCCCCCCGGTCTTTTCGTAAGAGGTGGGTCGCAAGATTGGAAATTTTTGTTAGATGAGTCGGCACCCAGTCAACTTTGGGAACCACTGTTTCAAATAAATACATTATTGAAAAATAATTTCAAATGGCGGGTTTTATGCCGTAGGCAATGTCTGGCAATCAACCACTAAAGCTAGTTGGTATAAAACATGCAGATATTATCTACGATGGGTAATATAAAAATCTCGGGGTATATTATTCGGAAAATTCTTTTGTTATTATAAAAAGCCACTTCCAATAAAAAGGGTACGAGCAGATGTACCCACTATCAAAAAGGCTGAACCAATACGTTACGTTCCTTACTTTCAAATTAAAAGAAAAGTACCTTTTCATCGTAGCACGCAGTTCGATGTTATTGGTTGTCTCATGTAAATTTATTTATTTATTTATTTAGTTACGGCGCAAGCCTTTAACATTAACAATAGTTTTGTACAAGTATAATACAAGCAACAACAAAAATAAGTTACTTAATGTAGGTACATCTGAAACACTGACAAAACAAAAAAAAAACATAAAAAGCCGATAGAAGGACATTTTCTGTCCTAAAACTGATGACTTGGGATAGAATTATTACGCATCAATTCTAGCGTTGATCAAAATATGCTGTGAGTAAATACAAGTTTGAAGCATAACCCGAATTTTATTATATTCATGCTATAGAATGTAATACAAGAGATTGTAATAGATATTTATTTTCGTAAAGGATTACAATAGAACAATGAGAAAGGAAGGAAGAAGTAATGATAAAGAATACATGTAAGTAGGTAAACGTATACATTTACATACATAAACACATATACTGTTCTGTGACATGTTGATAGGTACAATCAAATTTGGCTTTTTTGAAAAAATAATGAATCATGATTTTCTAGATTGGCGAGAACGCTGTTCTGAAATCTATGCATACAGCCACTGCCACCTAGATAGTCTTTATACAGCACTACACATTAGCATTCAATTTGTAACTATAACTTATTTGATTTGTTTATATTAATTGGCGAAATGCTTTTCAGAGCCGTTTACGCTCAGAAAGGCATCGATTTTTTCTTAATGTTACCTAGAAATAGTAGGTAATATTATTTGTAAAAATAAAACACTGTTTTTTACTTCCACTATTTATTTATTTTGAGTACATACACCAGAGATCTTTCAAAGCTAATGCTTCATCTTCAGTGGTTAACTATGAACTATGTTTACTAAGTTCATAGTTAACCACTGAAGATGAAGCATTAGCTTTGAAAGATCTCTGGTGTATGTACTCAAAATAAATAGTGGAAGTAAAAAACAGTGTTTTATTTTTACAAATAATTTTACAATGTCTTTCCATAAAGTTAATCTTCCATCAATAAATAAATTAGTAGGTAATATTAATAATCCTTTGCTAATGTTTCTTAATCTCCCTTTTAATTCAATGTTTGTAAACAAGCCCACATATCCGAATAGATCTGCGCCTATGTCACAATAAACAATTATAAGAATTGAGGGATTGGTTAGGTAAGGAGCATTTTAATGAAACTAATACAATCAATCCATCGTAAATGACGTAGTTGGTTGAAGTGCGTACCATCGTTATGTGGAGGATATTGGAATTTGGGGATGACGTGAGGATGACTTCTGAATTACAAGACGTATGATTCCTGCGGCTATTAAATTTATAACCACAAGCGGCATTGAATCGACGGTTTAGAAAAAAAAATCACTTTCGAATTATTGTGTAGTAAATTCATTGTATGAAAAGTACAAAGAATAATTTAATCGGGTAACAGTGTAGGAAATAGAGTCCCTAAATGACGCCTAGATTTAATAATCTTGCACATGGGTTTTATTTAGTCAACGATTTTTTTTTATATATTACGTAACTCATATTCTTTTATGAAAAAAGCCTTTGTTTATTTGACCATACTAATATTATTACTTTAGTATTTACCACAGCCTCGGATAATTGTACCTACGTTTTATCGGCAGTAAACTTTCCTCTAATTTCATAATATAATAAAAACAACTTACTGTAAAATAGCTACTGCTACGTGTTGCAAATAAATTAATAAGCTACACCGTGGCGTAGCATAGAGTACTATAATTTAATAGCTCGTAGAATGAATTACGTAGAAGTTCTACGACTGAAAATTAATTAAGACTGTTTGATTAGATTAAGTGTAGATTCACACACAGCAAAATCTCTGAATTTATTTTACCTATGGAGAGTACAAAACTTCGAACTAAGCACACAAAATAGGGCTTTCAGCATATTCATAGCTCGCGGAATAAAATCAGGATTAGTTACAAAAAAAGAGATGTCGCGATAAGCTCGTCCTAGTGAACAATTCTACGAAGATGTTGCAAAATAAAAATTCATCACATCAATTTTACATAATATACGAGTAGAATTAGGTAGTTAGTCTAAGGATTGTCTCTATAATTGCTTAAGAAGTAATTAGGTATATTAAATTAACGTGAAAGGGTTTAATGTAATTAGGTCCTTTTGTATTGGCAGATTTTGCATCACCATGACTAGTTGGTTACTTATTGAAGCAAAATCAAATACCTAAATAGGAAAAAATTATGACCATCTATCCCCAACATTTGAACAACAAGCACACAAAAACAAATACAAAATGTTTTTCTCTCAGCGCACTCTGCATTGCACGAGGTTTGAGGGTAGGTACAGCATATTTTGTTGGTAACTTTTACCAAATTGCTAATCGAAATAAACCCAAATACATGTTTGTTAGGAGCTTCACAATAAAAATCTTGTGTTGTGAAGCTTATTATTTTTGCTGATACTTTTCTGGATAGTTCGTTTTTAAGCTTGCTTACAAAAATCATCAATAATGAATCTCAAACTCATGAGTTTACGACTATCTTTTTGAGATAATTATTGCAAAGTACTACAGTAGGAATTACTTTATACCCTTAGAAAGAGGTTTAGGCAGTAGAATAACAAATAAATATACAAATTTCTTACCAGATAAGAGCCTTAACTAATATGAAAAAAAATATTCACGAAAGAACAATACATAATATAAAAAGTCTACCTAAAATGTTTAGTATATTTTTTGTGATAAATATGAAGGTACAGGTAAGTAGGTATATAAAAAAAATACAATAACAATTTATAAGCCCACACAATATTATAATATGAAACAATTTCAAAACTCGGTAAAAGCAATTTTTATAAGTGGGTGCAAATGTATTTTGTAATATAATGTTAATTTTTTATTTGTTTACGTTATTAAAAACCACGCAGACGAAACATCCGATTTTGTATCGTAAAAATGACCGCTACGCGTCTACGCTCCAAGAAAGTTATCGTAGAACTGAATACAGAAATGAGAACAACCCCCAGCAGATTGTTATGAATCGACTACGATGGAGTATACCTAGATAGATATAGGTATAAGTTAGTAATACACCCGTAATAAATGGCTAATAGTATAGCAGCTGTCTACGCGTTCTTCCAGTGAGGCAGGGAGAAATAATAACTATACATCTTATGGAACAAATTAATAAGTGAAAAGTTTCTAAAGATCTTTTTACGCCACCGCAGTTCCAATAAATTTTTATGGTTATGGTATACGAATATTTCATAGTTTTAGTAACTTACTGACTGTATATCATTATCATCAAACGAAACGTTCAAAAAAGAGGATCACAACATGTCTTTATTCACCACAATTGTTTTATTTAGTGGTAGTCTATGGTAAGGTAATGCACAATTTACATTTAGATATATTTATAGTTGGTTACCTCACATTGTGTAATACCCCAAGGTAGTATAGATAGAAAAATGTCTCATAAAAAATCAATGCAAAATGTTCCATTTTGATTTTTTGTATTTAGTATTTACCGAGGCAGCTTTGTGTTCTTACTTGCATCTTTGAATTATGTTATGCTCAAAATATTATGTTGATATTTTAGGAAAGGCATGGTAAGATATTATGCAGTATTTTTATAAATTGTCATTATTTTGCATGGGGGTTGTCAGGGGGGGCAGGGGGGCAGCTGCCACCCTTGAGATTGGAATAGGTATATGTTTTTTCATAATAAATGATAACAAAAAATCACATTATTACCACACGTTTTCTCATCATATCATATTTTTTCTAAAAATGAGTTTGAAAAACCATTAAAATACAATTATTTCATAAAAAAATTTGCCTGCGGCGCTACTTTTTACTTATTTTTTCACGAAAACCATTTTTCATACATATTATTGTGCAAAACATCATAAACATTTTTAAATTAACCAAACCATATCACGACCTTCTTCACTATGTCTCTAAAAAAAACTATTTATGCGTTCCAAGTGCTGTATATATTTTTAAAAGAAAATTTTCCCCCCTCCTAGCTCCAAGGCTGGCGACGCCCATGTGTATTTGTCTATTTGCATGGACTATACCGGACGTGAAGCTAATTGCCAATATTTATGTCGTTACTAGTTTCAGTGGTCAAACACAAAATAATGGTTTTATGCACACACAAAGTAATGTCAGCATGAGGAAAATTTAATTACAATTCTGTAATTATTATTCGTTACTGTATTTCTAGATTACAAATATAAATTATTTCAAAAAAACGTACACTTACCGTTTTCTGGTTGATTTCTGCTACAAACCGCAAATGTCAATTTTGTGAGTGAAATTCTAAAACTTTAAAGAGATCAGTTAGTGAGATGTTTCTTGGATTATAAATAATTGGAAGGGTTTGTGTTAATTACAATATTGCTTTGGTCTTTTTAATGATATTCTCTGTTGAGAATAAGGCTCTAATGCACGCTTCACTTTTGCGGATGACTTTCGCACGCAAAACTGTATTTTTTTATTTTTATTTATTTAAACTTAAAGTAAACAACAAACACATATAAATATGCAAAATGGACATAGTACAGATTATAAAACGTTGTTCACTAGGGCGAACTTATCGCAGAACTGCGATCTTCTACTGGCGTCGGCGTCGACGTTTCGCCATTGAAGACGCAGACGGTTCGCCATTGGATGACAACACTTTTGCATTCGCTATTCATCTGTAAAAAAAAGCGTGTAATTTCAGCCTAAGTTGTTGTTTTCAGATCCATTGTATTTTTTGGCGTTGTAATGTTTTGCTACTCCAAAGCATAAACATCTATGAATAAATAAATAATAAATAAAGTGTAAATGAATATATCATATTTTGTCCATAAAATTGAATTCTTAAGGCTTTTCATGATTTTTCCTACATTTATAAAAGAAAAAAATATTACAGACACGTATTAAAGTGTTACAAACTGTAGATTTTTACTTCAGTGTTTTTTTTTTTCTAGGGAAATAAAAGGTATTTCAATTGCTTGTAGTTAAAGTTATTCAATAGGTATTATAATAATTGGTGCGATGAATTTATTATAAATTGTAATTTATGTAAAATTGTAATGCATTCAAAAGTATTTCAAATTGAAAACGCGTTTAATTGAAAATTTTAAGTTAGGTATTTATGTTTGCAAGGACTATAGAAATATAACTACTGCACACGAGTGACCTCTTTCTGAAAAAATACGTGTTTCTGGTGTGACGTCATTCTGGTGTCATTTTGATGCACAACACGGAAGACGGAAAAGTATTTGTAAGCTCGAATGTAATCCCCTATGAATTCTATGAAAGTCGGTAATAAAATAGCTTACAAGATGCAATATATGTTCAAATACAAAATGTATTGTCTTCAAGAGTGTGTTAGTGATGTACCTTAACAAAATTGGTCTACGAAATAATAATACGAGTATATCTCACCTGTCTGGTCTATGTTGACGGAATAATAATAACATCTTTTGAACAAAGCAATATCATACACTTTATTTTATTCATATCAACGGCGTGAGCCTTTTCACAAATTATGTTATGAAAAAAAAGAAAAATAAACATTACATGATTGAAATAAATAAAGCTGAAAAACAGTTTTCAGTTCGTCTCCACACAATTTTGTTAATTTATTTAATAGGTATCGTAAGTACGTGTACGTGTCAAACGATCAATAATTTAACAAACCGATATAGTGAAGATGGTCAAAAATATGAAGAGATGGCAAATTAGCCAGAAACAGAGGAGAACGGTAGCATATGCGAACTAACTCTTAGATTCCGACGAAGACAGATTGAGTTGCTCAATATAAATTTTGTATAAGCCAACTATAAAAAAGGCAAATCACTTTTTTAAAAAAAGATCTGGGCTTGGATACACAAACCCAAATACTTTCCCTCACACTTCGCACTAGGCCTGAATCGCAAAAAGAGTGGAATACATCGCCAGTGACTATACTCATTTCTACATACTTACATGAAAAAAGAAAGATTTATGAAACATGCGTACTTATCATCCCTGTGAAAAAAAACCTTCATCCAGCGGTGGAGAGATGCGTAGGGAAAAGAAGGTACAAAAATGAGAAAAAATAATGTTATTCAAATTGAAGACACCATAGAAGTGTAGGCGAATTGTAGCTTTACCAAATTTTAGAGTAGGTACTTACTTATACAATAATAATTTTTATTGACAAAATTTCTTGAAACTTTTAAATGAATACGTGATTTCGTGTCGTAAAGTCTGCGTCAAGAATTAACTAATAATCTACCAAATTACAAATTCATTTCAAAAGCGTGGCGAAAATGAAATAAGAAAGATTTTCATTGAAAACAACTGTGTATACGTAAGTGCTTTTCCCTTTTCGTGAATATTAAAAAAAGATCAAAGTATCTGAGTGATTTTGACAAGTCGACATTTGTGGGCTGAAATGAAAATAATAATGCGGAATCTGAAATAATAATTACTTTTCATCATAAGAAAATACGTAGTAATTGACAAGTTAGCGACGTACGTAGCTCTCTACATATTTGGAGAGTTCTTAATGTTTTGATGAAAATTTTATGTTGATCCCCAGATGAGGCTTGAAAATTAGTTGTTATGAAAATTAAAGTAGATACTTAATATTATCATTTACGTGTACGTATTTTCTACATTCTCTTTGATATGAATCCAGACAAAAAGACGTGGAAATTAGTGCGACATATTGTGGTATGAGAAATGTTCCGAATAATGAAAGGCTCGCGTTATTTAGAATTATAATTTCTTTTTTGTTTATTAATTTTTGCAAACACTTGTTTATGAAAAGGAAATAATTGTGCGCCCATTAAAATTGCTCCTTCTGTTTCACATGTAAGTGTCATACATAGTTCCTAAAATCCGCATACTGAATAATCACAGGAGAGTACGTTTCAAAAACTTTGTAAGTATTTAAAATTTAAAACTTCTTTATTATTGGAAACAGGTTTGGAAAAGACTGCCAATCTTTATTTAAAACTCTTCTGTGTAAAACTCAGAGGTAAATTTATAAATTGCAATGGGGAATTTTTTCAGTTCCCCAAAAGGCAGAGTTCAACGACCGACCGCTGAATGAACTGTGAGCTTCTGGAATGGTTGAGAACACTCCTCTTGTTGGAGTTGTAAGAAGATGTGCATAGAAAGCATAACAAATAAGAAACGATCAGTTGAATTTGACATACCAATTCTCTCGTGTATTTTCTATATTATTTACAAAGTTCAACGGGCGGGCCTAGCCACAGGCATTGTAGTCAATGTTATATTTTTAGATAAAGTTGTCCAAACCAAACAAACAATACAATTTATGAGATACGTGATACTCTAACTTGAATAACATTATTGTACATTCTCAAAACTGAATGAATTCTGCAAAAATATTTATGTTTGTTAAGGAGCAATGACGTCGTCGTACCGAAACTATTCAATCTAATAATATGAACTCAAACTATATCTACAATCTTTGTAACATCATCCTGACTCAGGGGAATTGAATCAACTACTGAATGATTACAGTATGTGCCTTCTATCAACCCACGTTTTATTTATGATTCAAATCTGTAAGACTGATACGAACGACAGTATTAAGATTACCTCTAATTTTCTTATAAAATATTCCACGCTTTCGTAGAAATGTGATAAAAGCTGTATATTATTACATTTTCCAGATAATATTCTCAAAGAACTAAAAGATGCGCTAAATTTAAAAGGTATTCTATTTTAATTGACAATAAATAACTTAAGGATTTTGCATTCATAGCTAAGAAATAAATGGGATTTTTTTTACTAAGTAGAGAACAAAAAATAAAATATTCCTTTGAAATCTATTGTCAAAACCAAATCTACACCATTTCCTTTTTAAGAATAAATTATTTTTGAAAACATGCTGGTGATTATAATTTTTAATAAAAAATATGCCAACAGCAAACTGTCTTAATTGTGTTAAAAAAATCTGTTGTTAAGGCTCCCGATCTAACTACACGGTAATTTCCCATGGCATTCAGGTTTAAAATCGCATGAACAATCGCGTGATAAAATGGTAAGAACAGCGTTTTTTTTCCATTTTTGGGTTGATTTCGCTCCAATCAAAAAACTTTCACAGTTTATTCCCCAGATTTTAATGCATATTATCAGTACAATAAAAATAATTCTCCCCGATGTCGGGACTCAGTTTCTATCTTTTGGAAAAAAGATCAGAGGTGTTTTTCACATTTTTTTTTAGTTTTCTATATAAGATACAAAAAATCTTTTACGGTAATTCCTTACATAAAGGTTTAATGCATATTTAGTAACGGTTGTCGAGATCTAAGGTCTTCCTTTTTTAGAAATTTTTGAAATGTCAATATGCATACATTGCATACCCTTAAATTACGTCAAGAATTTCTTTATTTTTATCAAACACGTGCTTAAGAATAAAAATGCTGTTAAAAAAATTAATATGTAGGTTGGTAAAGCGGATTTTATTTTTTATTTGAAATAAAGAGGGGGAATCGAAAACACCTGTTTAATGATCAAAAGATTGAATGTACCTACTGCCTCGATGTATTTTTTTATTTATAGAAATTGAAAGAAAATTGCCTGTGGTTTAATAATTTTGATAAACAATTTCGGTATATCTACCAAGACGAAGTCAACACTATATACTTTTGTTTTCTATCTATGATGATTCCTATCCAAATTAAAAGGAAAAATATACTTGTGTCTCACACCAGTGATATCTTGACGCTCCTTCGATCCTATTGGTTAACACATCTGACCAATCACAACGCCTCAGATTTCAAGGGATATTTTTTTTTGGAAATCCACTGTTTGTGAAGTGCATGTTTGCGTTTTCACTGTTGCTATTACAACGAGGATGTTTTTTTTTAGAGAAAGCACTTTAAACAGATTTGTCTAATTTAAGTGGGCACCTAAAGGACACCAGAACCAATCAGGGCTTGAAAGTAAGTCTTCTAGGTTGCGTACGTCTAAACTTCACTTGAAATCTGAGGCGTTGTGATTGGTCAGATGTTAACCAATAGGATCGAAGAAGCGTCAAGATATCATTGGTGCGAGACGCATGTAAAAATATAACTTATAACGTTGTATGTGAATGTATCCCAGCTTAGATAATAACTCACATGAAGTTGTGAGATTGTAAGACAAACCTGGAATAAGATACTCGTCTTATGTAGGTGTGTTTCAAAGTAAGTCGGGCGATATATTCTTATGGGAAATCAACGTGTCGCTCTAATATTTCAGAAACTAATATACAACTTGTGAAACTATGATATAAGATGTCAACTCGAATAATATGTAAATACTTAAGTTTGTAGGTACTGATTCTCTTCCTATCTACATTTTCTCCCAATCTTGGTGACATCATCATCGCCAAATGTCACATGTTCCGAGCCTCCATGATAATGTTACGCGGGCCTCGGTCAGGATAATATTCTCTACCGAATCATGGGATAAAACTGTACAAGCTTTCATTGTCATTCAATAATGCACTAGCGTACATATTTATAAAATATGTAGTTAATATTTAGTTTTAGTACTAGATATTACATTATATTCTCATCAATAGATTATTTGTTGATGATTTAACTTTATTCCCATATAATCGCTGGATTGTGCAGTGTTATCTTATCTACTAATAATACCTAAATTGATAGGTAGGTACACGTTGATCATCTCGAGGGACGTAAATACGCTCAAGTATCATCGAAACTATGTTCTAGGTACATACGTATCTTTCTAGTTTCGAGATTGATGTAAAATCTTTGAATAACACTAGTCACAATTCGCGCTACTTATATTTTTCAAAGGGAGAATAACAGAGAATAAGTATTTACGTTTTATTTATGATTTATCACTGTTTATTTTATAATTGCTACGAAACGTAGGTAAAAAATAGTAATTACTCTTGAAAAAAATAGGTGTATTATTTAGATTGATTTTGTGCGATTTGCATGCTTTCTGAGTAATTTAACTAATACTCGTACTTGGAACTTTTGGGAACCTATGCGAACTGTCTTTTAGAGTGAATGAAATTAATTTTGTTGTCGTCTGTAGATAATTTTTTTGTTGACATATCTAATGGTTTATCCTATATTTAATCATTAATGTTACTATATCCATAATAAAGAGTGACATATTTGAAATTCACAGATAAAAAATGTCACAAACGATGTGAATCATCGATTTAGGATTCGCCTCGCTATGCGGTGTACAAATAACAATCGTAAATAACTTTATTTTTATGTTGTTATATATGTATTTCATGTTGCACATTTTGCAGTGCAGTAGGGGTCGCATCAAAGCGTGTAAAATATATGCACATGCTCTAGAATTCAATAAATGCAATAAGTGTACGACAATCGTTTCCTAGAATACAAAACTCTCCGAGTAATTGAAACAAATGGAGAAGGTAAAACTGATAGAAACGTGCGATGATGTTACAGAAGCTCAGAAAGAGCATTGCTCTATCTGGCTCAACGGTAATGGTTATCTATTAAATTACTTAGGCTTTAATTGCTTCTCATGACAATATAGGAGAATCAAATTATTAGGTATTGTTATACAGTTCTCAGGTGCGTTGTAATCATGGGCGTCGTCAGGGGGGGGCAGGGGGGCTGGAGATTGGAATAGGTATATATTTTTTCACGTAAAATGATAACACCTCACAAAAAATCACATTATTTCGACACATTTTCTCATCATGTCATACATTTTCTAAAATTAGTATAAAAAAATACATCAAAATACAATTGTTTCAAAAAAATTGCCCACGGCGCTGTTTTTTTTATTACTTTTTATAAAAATCATTTTTCATACATATTATTGTGCAAATCATTATGTAGGTATATTTTCAGATAAACCAAACCATATCGCGATCTTCTTCCTTGTCTGACAAAAAAAATTTCGCCTGCGGCGCTACTTACGCGTTTTTCATGCTTTATCACTTTTTTTTATTTTTATTGCCCCCTCCTAACTCCGAGGCTGGCGACGCCCATGGTTGTAATACTATAGTGATTATATTGTAGCAGGTTGCGTGTTATTCATATAATAATAATAATAATATTTATTTATTTCTCAGCTTTTTTAAAGCTGAGATGGGTGGAGTGTAATATTTATTGAATAGTAATGATTACAGATTAATTGGCATTATACTTGATTTCACCTAACTAGGCTGAGCCCGTATTATTATTATGATATCAATCAGCATGGCATGTATTTTGTTCAGTGTTAATTGAAAAAAATATTCAAAAGTAAGTCTGCGACTTTCTCTGTAAAAATGTTCCCATTAAACCAAATACGGAATGTAAACTGCACGTACATATACTGTGTACAGATTTGTTTATGTATGTATGATTTTTGTTATGTATATGTTGAGATTAATATATAAATAAATAAATATGTAAATGAATAAATATAACATTATTAGTGCATTATTATTTGGGCAATGTGTATTCAGAGAAGATACTGGTTTAACAATGTACTGAGATAAGTGACCTAGCTGTAAATTCATGCATCATACGGGCCCCCCCATTTAGCTGCGCGTCAAAAAGAATGGGATTGTAAACATTTTGAACTGGAATATTTTTCAAAGACGAGAGAGTTGTTCAAACTAGTGGAAAATTCTAGAAAAAATACATTTATTCATTCATTCATTAATATAAATTGATAAAGTTGGTTGACGCTACTCTCTATGTTTTTCTCAACAATGGGCACTTAAAAAAACTCCACTAAAAATACTAAAAAAAACTAAGGGCGTGTTTATCGTAGCTCTGCGTAAAAAAAAACTAGACGATAAAACGACAATGACAACAGAGCCGGTAACCAGACAGAAACTCACAATGACAAAATCTCAACTGTCAAAAGGGTAACCTACTATTGATTGATCGCAACTCAACACCGGAAAACCTGTTGCCGACAATTTCAATATTGTTGGGTTAGGTTCGTTAGGTTGTTTTTTTTTTTTGCACACAAAAACAAATAAAAAAAAACAACGGCATCAGATTTCCCGGTGTTGAGTTGCGATCCTGTCAATAGTAGGTTACCCTTTTGACATGTGAGATTTTGTCACTTGAGATTTTGTCATGGAACCAACAGAGCCATAGAATGACATAGAAAGATAAGACAAATACCGTGCTCAAACTTGCTTCGTGTGCCAGGGCCTCGTGCCCTTCGAGAAACTTTAATGGACGAAGAAGTAGTAGTTTTTTAGGGCTAATGGGGCACAAGCAAGCTTGAATCGGGCCCTGAGTAGGTCTTATCACCGCACACTTGACATTATACATTATCAGCGTGAATAGTGTTATGAGTCGATACTAGATATATAACTGTACTGTATACAAAAATATAAACAATCAATAATATTATACAATAAACATTTATTTGCAAATGGCAGTAATAAATCCGAGTAGGTACAATTATGTAAAGACTCATATAATCCGTACAGTTAAAGAGTTTTGGTAATAAATCCCACGGCGATTACTACCACTAGATAATACTGGGATGTCCCAAGGTTTTGTACCTTTTTGTCACAAACTCTGGAACATCAATTTCTGGGCTTAGGCCTCCCTTGCGTCTCTCCATCTCTTTGTGATTTCAGTCCCAGATATCCATTGTCCCTTTATAGCTTAAACCATAGGCATGCCTAAATTGGAAAAAATGGCATAATTATTATTATTATTTACGGGGTTACCAGCAAATACTGTGTGCATAGAAAACACTATGCGCACAACATATGCGTGTGGGTTAATTTGAGGTTTCGAATGGTTGGCAAAACTCATAGCTGAAGCGAAGTACCTACTAAATGTGGAAAAAGTACCTACTTCGAACTCAATTTGATTTAATACCTTCCTATGTTAAAACATATCAGACATATGGGGTGGCGTGGTAGAAAAAATATAATTAATTATATATTTTTATAAATCCATATTAATTTGTGTACGTATTTTACGCCGGGTAAATAAGCTAGTTTCGTATAATATCAAGTGGTCTCGTCAACTTACCACTCACAATATGGATTTAATTGAGTTATGTGTGATGAGTTGTTTTTAACTGATTTAGTATTCAATTGGTGATCGCGTGAGTTAGTCCGATCGTGAGCGGCTCTTCGTAGAATTTCACCTGTGAATCGTGTCAAGTGCTGATTGACATCGCATTTATAGATAATACTCACAACAAATTAAGGTACCTATTCCTACCTGAAAATGATCTATTTTATTTATACAAAATTTTGTGCCCGGCTTTAAAGCCCTTCTAGCTAAATAATCGTACATTAATGTATCCATTGACACTACTACGATCTTTTTCACTAAGTGTGGTTACCAGCTACAGGTGTGCGATTGTGTATACTGTATATTATCACATTTACAATAATTCTTTCAATGAATCTTTAACGCTACCAAGGCCTTTATCAAAATGTGAGGTAACCAGTAGCAGGTATGCTGAAGTGCATTACTTTATCAAATGATTGCCTACATGACTGCATATTTTACATTATATACCTAGTTAAAATTTCATCCAGTCGACACGACGACCAGTCAAAAGCCCATATTTATTTACCTATCCTATGTCTACATTCTTTAATGAGATATTTTCTATACAAATTCAAGAGGTAGAAAATCCAATCTTTTTCATAAATACCTAGTCATTTTATAGGATACTTATTAGGGTGCTTCTTAAAATTGAAATTTCGAAATGTTAACGGGACACCCTGTTATTCTGTTCTCCTATGTAAAAAATGGAACTACATTTTTTTTCTGAATTTTTAAACATGGTTTAGGGGTCGCTACTCGGTGTTGAAAATTTCATACTTATATTAGTATTAAAATCAGTTTGATACACCGGCCTGGCTGGGGTACGCCTAGGGAAATAGAAACTCAACTGAAATAATGTTTTATGTTTGTTGCTGTATTCGATGGATATAAATATAGAGAAAAAAAAATAAAAAAAAAATGTTTGAAATTTTTTTTTTCATATACTTATTAAATTTTCTTCAAGTGGTAGCGACCCCTAATAGTTGTTGAAAAATTCTAAAAAAAAATCTGTAGCATTTTTTTATAGCACAGAATAAAAAACAGGGGTGTCCCATCGAAATTTCAAAAAAAAATTTTTTTCGACCATATAAGAAGCACCCTAATACTTATGATTTAAATTCACCTTATAAATATCTTTGTTGTAAATGTCTTATTTTGGTTATTTATAGAATATTACGAAAATTCCATTTCCTTTGAAAGTGGCCATACTGTTAATTACATTTCCGGGTTTGTGAAAATTAGCGCCATAATTAAAACTTGAACCACTCAAATTCTTAAAGTTTTGTGCGATAAATATTATTGTACTTTTACCTGATAATTATAAAAGTTACCCTGTACAAAAGATCTAAGAAATACCTCAGTTATTCCAATTAGCTATACCTACTTACATAAATGTAAATTGCAATTTTGGAAAATCACAGAACCATTTATTTTATTAACAAGGTGGTTTCCATTTTCCAAAATGTCTATAAAACTGCTCTTAAATTAATTATATTGAATATTATTTTCGAAATTTCGCCTGCGGTTACGATTGTTTTTGTATGAAATATAACTAGGTAGCAGTGGCGAAGGGTGGATTTCTGCAGAAGGGAAGCCGGGGCTAATATTTCTTATTGGATTACGTCAGATTACACACTATTATATTTAATACAAACGGTAACTCGATGGGAATCGTGTTCTTAGGTAGCTTCGCGCCTGCTAGGTAGGTACCTACATCATTTTTAATGGTTAATCTACTAAGAATAAATAAAATATGAATAAAAGTTATTTGTTTCAAAATTACTCGAGGCGCTAAAGGTATGATTATCATGTTTTTATGGTTATTATACTACTACATTTTAGCAATGATTTTTCCACATAGGAATGTAGGGATGTTTCTAAGCCCCTGCACTAAGGGTAGTTTTACGCGGTCCCTACATGTATTGCTTCTATCCATATCGTTCCTAATTCAATATTATTTTTTGTAATAATGAAGCATAGATAGAATTATGGCCTTTTGTATAAAATTTATTGATACATTTTGTAAACCACTTGTAATAAAATGTGATTTATTACTATCAGCAAATTATATTAATGTAAAGCAAGTACTTTTGTTCTACGCCTTTATTTCTTTTTTCTTTTATGTAATAAAGTTTTTCAATTGATTGAAAGCCTACTTATGCGTGACGTCATAGCATCTACCGGCGATTTTACTGAATAAAAGGTTAATGGATCTTGGCTGAATAATAAGAATTTTCGATACTTAATGTAGCCATAATTGCAATTACACGAAATTAATTAATTTTCTTGATTTCCTTCGCGTATAATTGCCCCGCCTATGTTAATTTTTTTTATTAGGTAGGTATCTAACGAAAAGGAAGTTAAAGATAGGAGTTTTAACTTTACTTCTCAAGGATCTTCTTCTTCTTCGTTCTTAGCCATCTATCCACTGCTGGATGTAGGCCTCTCCCAATTTTTTCCACTCTCCTCTTCTTTGGGCTTTCTCGAGGAAACAACATTGTAATTTTTTTGAGGAAAAAAGTGAAACAGAGCTTAAGGACACGTCATTGATGCTATCAATGAAGAGATAAGCCAAATATTTTATTGTACATACTCGTATGGTGCACTTTAGGAACAAAATAATTATAATTTAATAAGACTCTATGACAACATCCGTCACACTCAGCACACTCAATGGTGGTGGAGAGTGGAGTTCTGTGGAACGGAAGCCGGGACTAACATTTATTATTGCATTATGTCAGATTAGACTTATTATTTTATCATCCTAAACCAAATAGCTAACACGATTGGAATCGTGTTCTCAGGACCCTTCGCCACTGGTAGCCAGGTAATGGCAGGTAGGTACCAGTGGTGAAGGGTGGATTTCTGCAGAAGGGAAGCCGGGGCTAACATTTCCGTGGATATCATTTGGGATTACGTCAGATTAGACACTATTATATGTACATATATTTTTTTCCATAAGGTAACTCGATGGGAACGTGTTCTTAGGTAGCTTCGCGCCTGGTAGGTACCTACTATAGTTCTCAAAAAGCATTAAGACCCGTGCAACTTTCTCGTGTTGCATTATTCCAATTCAGTCACCTCACGTGAATAAACCCAACAATAATTTATTATTATGATAACATTGTCTTCTCAACATAATCCCACAGGTATACGTACGAATTGGAATAAACTATACTGAAATATAATCTAGATCCGAAATGGGTTTTCAAAAACAACATAATCTGAACAAAATAATGATCTCATCATCATCATGACAAGGTGTAGTTAATAATTTAATGTAGTGTTGAGGTTCATTAACATAATTTCAGCAACTAAATAGGTCACCATTTTAAATTTAATTTGCTAACGCAATATTTGCAATGAAATAAAATGTAGCACATTGAAATAATAATGATAAACAGGGAATTCTTCCGGAATATAAATTAATTTTTATATTATTTTTTATGTTTACTTCCGTATTTTAATTAAAAATGATAAATTAAGTCCAAATATAAATAGGAATTTGTTTTCATAATTGTTTAAGTACTTAATCTAGTAGGCTTTTTAAAATTTTCTCTCTAAGCAGAAAGCACCAAATAAATTAAATTTCATGCATGGTCGTGACTAAAGTGAAAAGAGTAGTGTATAGTCATAGATACGTTTTTACTTTCTCTGGAGTTCCTCCTCTCGACCTATGGTCGGCGTTGTTGTTGGTGCCCCGTCCAAAAGCCTTCTGGAAAAGGAGCAGCCACTATTGATTCCGTTCGTCTAGAGGACTAGGACGCCTCACAGCACCCTGCTTACTATCCCGAATGTATGGTCGCAATTGTCTCTGCATTATGCGGTTTTTACTTATTGCACTTCATTAAATTACATGCTATAAAAGTGGTCTTGTAATGGATTATGAAGCATTGTTCTGTAGGGCGAACATATCTCAAATCTGGGATTTATTCCAGTTTACCCCCTTTTAGTTGTTTCTTCTTATTCAGGCATCCCCACGACTAAAAATTGACCTTTTTCAAACGTTTTGTCTTGTTATGTGTCTTGTCATTTTAATTTAGCTCTGTCTATACTATCCACGATGTTAACATTCTATTTTTGTTCATTTCGCTGAACAAATTCCCTTTATTTTCAGAATGCTGAACGAAATTCCTCCCGTGAAAGAATTACTGGAGAAAGTCAAAGCAGAGTTTATCCGTCAATTTGATGAAACTCCTGTAATAGCAGCCTGCGCTCCTGGAAGAGTCAACATAATTGGAGAACATACGGATTATAATGATGGATATGTGTTGCCTATGGTAAGAAGCAAGTGATTCATTGGGATTATTCAATTTTACTTAAACTTTAACTAGTCACTTCGTGTAGGTACACAAGCTTTTAACAGCAATCGTCAACTTTTATCATTAAAAAAATATTTTGGAGTGGGCTACAAGAGGCGAAAATAAAACATCTCATAAAATTCGACAATGAGCACTCATTTTTTATTGCTGTTACAGTTGTAACGACTTGGTGAAATCATGTGTGTACATACTGTAAATCTTACCTATTTTACATACAAAGCTGCTACTATATAGTTCTCCAGTATTGAGGAAAATACCTTGATGATACAGATAAATGAGTTATGTTATCCAATTTTTGTATTTATGAAAAAATACTACGCTTTTTTTTTTCTCCATTCATTATCATGATTAATATATTGTACGAAATGATTCAAGTGGATTCCTTGCGTATCGACCTATTCAATCATTAATAAAACGTTATTCCTTGTAAAGGAGAAGGTAATACCTTACCGTATTAGGGTATCGATCCATTGTGCCCTCCTGAAACCTGTACAATATACGGTGATTGATCGTACGGTTGACCCCAAGACAGATTTCATTTATTTAGGTAGTGTGAATTCATTTCATTCATCGCCATTTCCCTTGCCTATTCAATATTCATGATCGTATTGTTGATAGTCAGGTTCAACCACAATGGAATTAATAGGCATATAGTTCATTGAATTGTAAACGTAGCGAAGGTTTATTACGCGGAATTAAGTACCGTATTTAAAGCGCGGAATTAAGTACTACCGTATGTTACATTATAACGGATATGCTAGATGAGAATATTACTAATCCGAGAGAAATAATGCTCCTGACTGGGATTTGGGTACCGGGGAAGACATTATTTGGTCAAAAAGGTGTTATTATAACAATATTTGGGTGGCGCAAATAAAAAAACGATCAAAAAGGGTTGCGTATTAATTTCGATGTATTTATTATTTACGGAATTACTCCGAGTTACATAGTGACTGCATAGTTTATGTGTACGTGTATGACTAACTTAGGGTAATTAACTTAGACTAAAGGTAATTGCAAATGCTTATATAACTACTACAAATTTATTATTAGTGCCGTGTGCTTCGGCTCTGCTAGGAATTGTCTCATGGGAACTGATATATTTTATGTCATTAGCAAATAGTTCCCGGTGAGAAAGGAATATTAATTGTAGGTATATCGTATATACATTCGTATATACGCTACATTATTTTTAAAACCTGCAGATTAGTTTCTGGCAGAAACTTTTGATCCTTATATAATGTATATCACGGCAGTGGCGTATATAGGATTTCATTTCGGGGGGGGGGCCCGATCTAATATTTGACTTTTGGGGGGTGGAGGCAACAAAAATTTGAAGATAGACGTACAGTATCAAAATTATAGTAGCGCCGCAGGCAAAATTTTTTCGTGATTAAAGTGAAAAAGGTCGTCTTTTATGTTGATATTAATATTGTGTGTAGAAAAATCAAAGAAGAATAGCGCCGCAGGCGAAATTTTTTTGAATAATGGGTGAAGTGATGAACTTGAGTAACTTTCATGTTTTCAAAAAACGTTTTTTAAAGAATTGTTCAACATTTCGGGGCGGGCCCCCTCGCCCCCCCCCCTATATACGCCACTGTATCACGGCGATCCCTCTGGGTGGTGCCGGGTTCTAATCTCAATGATGGTGATGTATTTTGTACGATACGATACGAAATGATACGAGCTTTACCTTACTGGGAACTGTACAGAAAAAAAATATAAAGGGAGGGGTTTGTCGGGAGAGCCCTTTTAGCGAAACCTAAGCCCTCTCTAGGACTGTTTTGGATGATGCAGGAAAGCCAGTTCCTATGTATCCAGGGTGAGTGGGAGAAAGCAACCCTTAACGGTGTACAGAAAAGTATTTGTGGTTTGTCTAGGTAGGTACACCCGAATATATGGGAACATGGGATATTTATTTTGTATGGGAAAACTTTAAGGTCATAAATTTAGAGGTCATTTAGCAACAAATTTTCACTATCAATAAAACAAGTTTTTTTTCTTCCACATAACATACAAAGGTGGTCCAGCCTAGACTACACAGGCCCAACACTATTATTAAAAAAATCTGTGGATGCTTCCCAGCATAATCCGATAAGTTAGTCTCTTTGCTTCTTGAAATAAAAGGTATATCATGATATTGGGATATTGTAGAGTACTGAAATTGTCAAATCGTTTCCAACACTTCATTTCAAGTAGGTATTTCGACTAGACTAATAATTAGTATAATCAATTCAGAAAGATGAAATAAAGTTATAATAATATTCATCATTAGTTACCCGTAGTTCGTAAACTTTTGTGTTTATTTTCAATTATCTTCCGAACTTTGCATAACTTTGTTATGAACTACAAACTGAAATTAGTTAATGAAATACTTTAAGAACTTCAATAACGATTTAATAATGTTCATGATGAGATCTTTCCGTGGATTATTTAGTTTTACTTTTACTTATTAGACAATAAAACTGTTTTCCTGGGCTGAAGATACAGACGTGTTCAAATTATTAGACTAAAATATTTTTTCAGTAAATAATGACTTCATTTACCTATGAATAAATACAATATTTTAATGGACGATTTGATTATGTACCTTTTTTACACTTTTTTATATCATCGTCATAGTGCCAGATTTTTGAACTTTTTTATTATGGGCACTAATTGTGGTTAATGTCATTTTTATGATTAACCATGGCCCACAAATTCTCAATCAGTTTCATGATTGGGCTATTTCCTGAGAAGCAGTTGTGGTTTTCCTCCAAATACATGTAATACGAAGATATTAAAAAAAGTTTAGTAGTATCAATGTCTACAAGAATAAACATGTCAACGGAATGCATACAAATTATTAAATTCGAAATTACATACTAAAATACTGCCAAATCATTATATGTTGAATAAGCTGTTTTTAGTCTAATAATTTGAACACCTCTGTATAAAAAAAAAAACACTTAAAAACGTCACAAGATTTGAAACTAACAACCCTTAGTCTTAGTTTAGCTCGTTCCTTATATAATGGCTTTAGGCAAAGTAGTGCCAATATATGAAGAAAACGTAGTATTTTAATATGTACTACGTTTTCTTCGTACATTGGCGCTACTTTCGTAGTCCTTTCTAATATTTTAACACACCTACGTCTTAGGTAGTCTGTTTGTCTATGTAGTTATGTGAAAGGTTGTACTGGGTCAATGATTTTTTTAAATGAATCTGGGTTTATCGAAATAAGCCCAAATACATATTTGTACACTTCACAGAAAGCTTGAAAAGCTTGTGTTGTGAAGTGGAGTTAGTCGGCATCGCCGGATTAACAGTCGAGCGCGTTACCAACCAGGCTACCGACCACCTCGTTAGATACATATTTATGGAGAAATACCTATTTATAATATCTTGCATGTTTATCAATTGTATTGTAAATATTAGGGAGTTTATAAATATCCTTATCACATTTCATAATATTATAATGAGAAACACGGAAAGGAAATAGTGTAAACCACCATAATTAAGAAGGGATCGCCTGTTTATTGTTATTTTATTAGAAATATGTTATACTCGTAAGTATATGTAATATAACAACAGATACACCAAGGTTCTTTTGATAACTAATAGTAAACAATATTATTTTGATAATAATGTATTTTGTTTAGAGTTAGGAATAACTAAACTAGAACTCTGATAAAGTTATCGGTATTAAATTCTGCAGTAATCTGTGCATAAAATGTTTGTGTCAAATTCTGCAAAAAAGAATTAAACTTTGTATGTTTTAACCAGTTGCAAAAATGTAATGAACCTGATATATGTCTACAAAAAATATTTTATTGGAATAATCTTCATTTAACATAACTGCTAATTTGAGTATTTATTTCCACGACCACTTTATTCGAGAGCATCAGAACCTCACATCACATCATCAGGTGCTAATTCTGTACTGATTTGTAACACTTCTCAACTGATAAACAGCAGAGGATGGACTTTCCATCAGGCTTATGACTGATCGTCGGCTGGCTTAATGTGATCACTTTACACTTAAGTAACATTCACCAATTCCAGTCCATCCATCTGCCGCGGTCGGTCTGCCGGTATTCTACAAGGAAGGTCCATCCTCTGCTGTATATCAGTTGAGATATAACTACTTGTTAAAATTTCAACTATAAACATGTAGAAAAATTCGTTGACCTCACAAAGAAATTGTGATTTCAAAAATAATGCAGATATTATTAAATTAGTAGCATATTTAACAAAATTACGTTTTCCTGTGTCTATTTTAAAAAATACCAAACAAATACCAAATTCATCAATACTAATTTGTCTCGTTAACTAATACTTAATAAAAATTGAAAATTGTTTTGAATTTGATTGAATACAAAATAGACTGAATCATTGAAATAGAGCAGAGGTACAAGGTACACCAAGCCTTATAATGATTATATGAGCTTCCACCAAGCACACCGAAGAGGTGAAGGAAAATTTTATGTCTAAACAATCTATCAAGGCAGTGGCACTTTTTAACATTATGAATGACCGTGAATGTGCATTAAAAGTGCAGAGTCAATTCTCTCTTAGATACACAAAACACCTACTACCTATTAGCTTAATGAAAGAAAGTATGAAACAGGATATTATGATGAAGGTAATATTATAGAGTTCAGGAGCAAACATTATGGCAAGCGACGATGGAGAAATAAATGTTTGTTTTCTTCTACCATATTATGTACCTATACTCGGTCACTTAGTACTTAATAAAATGGAGACGGTAAATGCTGCACTTGAAGCTTAAATGACCACTTTTTCTACAATGATAGCTCACTCCCAGGAGTCGCAAACTTATCATGGTTATTTAAAAAAGAATTGGAAAATAATACTTTCCACCACTATTCTCGTATAAACTTTCGCAGCGTGACGATTTCATCAGCTGTTTAGTTTTTTAGGGATTTTTCACGGCGTGTATTTTTCGATTGCTCTGGTATTCGGTGTCAGTGCTGTAGGTATGTAATTCAGTGGCGAAGGGTGGATTTCTGCAGAAGGGAATCCGGGGCTAACATTTCTTATTGGGTTATGTCAGATTAGACACTATTTCACCTATCGTTTTTTCCAAAAGGTAACTAGATGGGAATCGTGTTCTTAGGTAGCTTCGCGCCTGGTAAGTATGTAGTTTATCCTGAAGATGGTATCAACATTGACACTGAAAGCTAGAACAGCTCGAACGAAAAGTATACTCAATCCCAGAAAAACACACAACCGATGGAACTTTTCACCACAATTTTAAAGTAGGTATGGCGAAAATGCAAAAGTTGTCTTGAAGTCCAGACCATGTCCTCAGTATGACGACTCGAATTTAGTACCATCTAACTGAAATATCTTTCAGACTGTCGGAAATCCAATGGGTATTCAAAGTTACCAATGTCTTAAAACGCATCAAATTCAAATATGTTTTACAGCTTTCACAAACTGAAATATTTTCATATTTTCAGCAGGTACCTATCACAATAAAGTAGGTGTAGACGTTCACAAAAAATGAACATTTTACAGTTTATGAGCATCGTAAAATATATACTTACGATAGATTTATTTGAAAAGGTTCCGTACCTCAGCTGGGGAAGTGTTTATTGAAATTTTCCATTAGAGAGCATGGCTTAGATAAATATTTCAAAGGCAGATGCACTTACTTTTATTAGAATCGAAGTTTCTCGATGAAGGATCATTATATATTTAGTACCTATCAAACTTTAGGCTTAAATTTCACAAATTTTAGTTACGGTATTACTAATTTCTTACTTTATCTGAAAAGATAAGCATAACGATGCGGTGGCCGTGAAAATCGAGTAGGTTTCTTACTTTTATGTATATTTCAGTACGCCGCGCCTCCGCAAATTTCCAAGGTCACCCTAAAAATAATTTGGAACAGGTAGGTATTTACTTAGCTTAAATGTTCGTTTTCCTAATTTCCGGATGAACAATATTTGGGTCTTATCTTACTTTATTCTCCGAGTGAATTTGGGTTAGTGAAAAACCGGAAACTGAACTGACGATATGATTTTTTCCAGGCTTTGCCACTCGTCACCGTTGTTGTCGGCTCCCCAAGCGGAAGTAGAAGATGCACAGTGACAACTCTGGCACCAGTTGGAAACGAAGACACCAAAGTTGTGTTTGAAATCTCGAAGAAATTCCCGAACGGAGAAATGTCGTTACAACCCGGTGAACCACAGTGGGCCAATTACGTCAAAGGAGTCGTTGCAAATTTTAAAGGTTAGGGAAAGGCAGAATCAATTAAAATATGAAAAATTATAAGGAGAGTAATTATAAAAAGGAAAAAGCTGGGAAAGATCAAGATCAGAATAAATTTAAAGCCCTTGTCCAACTGGGGATTCAAAAGAAGGTGCCTGTTCATAAATATTCGAAAGATGGTGAAGTTTAATTAATTCTGGAGAAGTCTATATGAGTACCAAGTTTCTGCAATTGTATTAACTGAGAGAATATTTCACAATAATCTTTTAACAATTTCCAGACCCGATTGGTTTCAACATGTCAATATGTACCAGTGTGCCATTAGGAGGTGGACTGTCAAGCAGCGCATCACTGGAAGTGGCGACGTGTACATTCCTTGAAGCTCTCACAAAAGCTCCACTTCAGTAAGTATAAACTTGTAAGATTGCAGTCGATCGTTTTCAGTATCTGAAATGCCCTCGAACGTCTTTACCTAGTACCTACATGTTAAGACGATGATCTGAGAAATCAATGGTGACGATCTTGAATAAATCCAACATACAAGAAGATATATATCATAATATATATCAAGAGGTATATATCATAGTTGATGATAAGGAAATTTTACAGTTTATTGTTATTTTTTCAGACCAAAGGACAAAGCTCTTCTGTGCCAGAAAGCTGAACACGAATATGCTAAAATGCCCTGTGGCATAATGGACCAGTTTATATCGACAATGGGAAAGAAAGATAACGCACTTTTAATAGACTGCAGGTAATCTTATAGAGCAATTTGAGTTATAAATACTTTTTTAAACTCACATAAATCCTTGAAGATACGGAGGTTCCAATCTGGACTTCTCATTTGAAAGATCAGTCTCCCGTTGATAATCATAACACTAACACTGATATTGTTCCAGATCGTTAGATGCTATGTTAATACCACTTAACGGAGAAGAAAATGTATTTTTAATTACCAATTCCAATGTCAAGCATAAACTTACGGGAAGCGAATATCCCCAAAGAAGAGCTCAGTGTCAAAATGCAGCTACGTTGCTTGGTGAGCCGTCATTGAGGACGGTAAACCTCGAAGAATTAGAAGGTAAAAAAAATGGAAACCTCTGATTAAATCGAAATCCTAAATAGCACTTAAAATGACTGTTGAAATCTTTGTTTCATAGCTCTTGAAAAATTAAAGGTGGATGAGGAAACGATAAACAGAGCCCGCCACGTTATAAATGAAATTCAAAGAACTGTTGACGCAGCTGCAGCATTACAGGCTGGAGATTACGAAAAGGTAAGCTACGAAATAAAAATATTTTAAGGTGCTTTTAAGAAAACGCTCGGAATCAATATTTATTTTGTTGATAAATCATAATGCATGGAATCCAATCAAGCAAGACAAGGCATAAAACAATTTTGTCTACCATTGTCCTTTGGCTTTGATGAGAAAGCAAGTTTCCAGACTTCCGCGACCAGCGTCATCACAACACAGTAATTATTCCTGTTGGATAGGCAATATAGTCATAATACATATACGTACCTACTTAGATACTCCTGTACCTAACTATTTTTACCCCAAAAGGTCCAGCTTTCATAAGGGTAGCCGTGGTCTAATGTTCATTGAGCAAATTTGTATTGGTTCCAATATTCCAATGCAGCTTACCATTCGATCAAGAAAATAACTACCAACTTAAAACACCGCTTTGCTTGGTTTATATTTTTAGTATCTGGCGTTTGTATTTCTATGAAGTGCATACTTCTAATAAAGTTCCCTTTTACAGATGGGAGAGCTAATGAACGAGTCTCACGACTCTTTGAGGGACCTGTTTGAAGTATCATGCCCAGAACTCGATTCACTGGTGGATGCAGCCAGATCAGTCCCGGAAGTTTTGGGATCCAGAATGACTGGGGGTGGTTTTGGAGGATGCACAGTTACTTTGGTAATTATTTTTAACAAAAAGAAAAAAATTCCCAGAGACGCTTCTTCTGATGTGAACATTTGCTTTTAAAATAAGAGTTCATCTGATAACTTGGCAGATGATATCAAAAACTCTTTTTAAGAATACATAAATACTACATCACTGAATAGAAAACTTTAGGCAAGAGCTGGATGTAGACCTCTTTGATCCCTTTCCATTATTTGTTTTTTGTGCTTTTTTGCCTCCGACAGGGATGATCATCTGCCTATATGTCTGAAGCTGCCTTGTACATATTTTGTTACTCCACGTCCTTAAGACTCTGTGTGCCCAGCTGTTAGTTCTGTCTTGCAACAAGCAACACTCAACAACCCATTCCCACTTAACTTAACCAATACGAACAAAGTTCACGACTTTCACTTACGAAAAAATATCTGATTAATTTTTCAGGTGAAGAAAAATTCCGTGAACGAAGTGATGAAGGTAATTAAAGAAAAATACAAAGGAAAGCCTACCTTCTACGTCTGCTCACCTTGTGATGGTGCGAGGTTATTAAATTTGTAACATAAAAAAGAACCATAAAAAACAACAACAGCTAGACTATTCTGTAATTGCTTGATAAACTCAGAAGCAACTGTACTCATATGTGCCAAGTCCACCTTTTGGCATATTATTTGTACAATAAAGCGTAATTTAAGTAATTTAGTTGATTTTAATGTTTGCAAGCTACAAGAATTCAGAATCTGGCAGTCCAAGGGCAAATTTTATGCCCCAATAAAGTCTGTAATTTTAAAAAGTAATTTTTAGACTATATACGCCAGATTATCTGATGAAGAATTTCAGTAGATGTATGTCAAGAAGAATAAAGACTTTATTTCAAAAGAGACTTTTACGTACATTCCAAAGAAATTATTTTTTTAATACTCGGTGACGTAGTGAGTTCAAATACCACTTACATTATTATTTTGTAATTCATATATGTAGTAAGTAGTTTAGAAACTATCAATAAATTCTATTGACAAAAAATAGGCTTATAATTTCACCTTTTTATAAACCTAATTCAGTTTTAAAAAACATTTCATTCACCACGAGCTTTTGTGGATTGCCATAACCCAAGTGCAACGGAATAATTATTTCATACAGTCAATATCCTACTTTACCTGGAGGTAGATACTAAAAGAAACAGTGCTGAAGGTAGACTATACAAATCTCACTATATAAAATAAATGGCAATTGTTATGACTCATGTGTGAAATAAACAATAATAAACTAAAGCATTAGCATCAATGATAATTTATCTGCATTAATTTTAATTATAAAAACATTATTATTATAATGATAACAATCATCTAATTATTTATGTTATAAATCATATTAACTGCTATGATAATAATTTATTATTTAATGTTATCATATTTTGACCTAAAGATTAAACACACAATTTTAACAATAAATCTGAATTGATGCTAAAAAAACAAATTATTATTAACTGTCGTCAAAACAGTCACTTCACATAATTTTATTATTGCAAAAATTCACACACAGTTGCTAAGCTGCACATTGCTGTGCACATCTTTTATATTGTACGGAGTTTTGAGTTACCTACTTATAGACTACCGTTTACCCACCAGACGGAATCTTAGCGATATAAGGATACAGGAGTCAATGCACAAAACACCGCATGTTAATTAATGCACAAAGAGTAAACCATATGTGTAAATATACAAATAATGAAAGTACTCACACAAAGTGAATTTTTTAAAATATGCCCGATACATCATTTCAACAAAAAACAATGAATGTCTTTGAGTTGTTTTAATACATGCCTAGGTTGCTACGAACTGAATTTTGAATTATTAAATGTAAATTCTCACTACAGGTTGCTTATTGTTCTTTACATCCAACTCCCATTACACCAATATTAAGATTCAATGAGCGTTATTCCAAAATTACCCACATTCAAGAAGTTAATAATTGAACAAAGAATATAGCGGTCAGGTTATAAGATTGTGACAAAAAAAATACAAGATTAAAGAAAATAATTTAACTTTATTACAGAAAAAAAGTCAATATTTTGCTACAATAAATAAAAATACATTTGCTACAAAATCAATAAATAATAGGTATTTGTAAAACATACCTAGCATGATTTTATAAAGATTTAATTAAAGTTTAAACACTTAAATTATATATACAACCTGATATTTATCATTACATTACATAAATAAATAAAATAATATTATAAAATGTGTAAATAAAATATGAGTGAGTGTATATTATATACAAATCATTTTATAATACCTAAATTTCTAAGTTCCATTTTGAGAAAAGATTTCATATATGGATCTTGCACTTGTTCGAGTATTTTTTTCGCTACTTCTGGGTCAGCTAGGGCCATCTGTTTAGACAGAGCTTCTGCCCAGGTGATGTACACGCAGTTACTGCAGCCTGACATGCAGCAGGTTGTCGGAGGGTTATTTATGGATGCCTGAAATTACATAAATAAAAACAATATTCATAATTTGTGTCACAGAAAAGAAATCTGTATGAAACAAAATTTTGTCTGAAAAGTAGTGAGACATAAACTGATAATCTAACAGTTTTTATTTACTTAATTTTTGTAGCAATCACAAAATAAATAGCAAAGCACATTATAGTAAATAGCTCGTTAATCAGCACATTATGTACACATGAATTCTTTCACACAATAAAGTGTGCATTTTTTCATAAATAATGTGTCATTTGGCCCAGCGTAAAATTCAATAAGTTGTCCTTTAAGTGGCAAGTCAGAGAAACACATAGGTGGTTCAATATTGTGAGACAAGCCGTCACAGTATGAAAAGATGGATATACGAATGCCTAGTTGTTAAAAACATGCATCATTTTATGTTAAAAAACCATTAATAAACTGTTGAGAAAATCAGTTTTCAATCAATTCTCAAGCAAGCTAAAGTATGTTATGTATATACATCGGGAGATACGATTCTCCAGGTACCTGGGACTAGGAAAAATGCAGAGACGTAAAGTGAACAAAAATATTATACAGTTTATTTACTTGGCAAATGTTGTCAAAACTACCTGCGTAATGCACGATGATACAAGTTATGTGGCATTTGTTGTTTACACTTCACTATTGTTGTATTCCCCTATAGATATTGATGTTTGTGTATAATTCAGGTTTAAACATGGAAACCGCGGTAATTTAAATTCGAAGAGAAATGATACTTTTGGTCATGAGCCTTCTACGGAATTAGGGATGATTTATCGTACCTCGGCAATAAAACTAGGTACCTAGGGCATCGAATCTACCGATGTATAGTTATGCACTATATATTACGTTTATTTAATAGAGGAAATGTTAGGAACACTCACAGGATTCTTTGAGGTGTATTCAGTATGAGGAATTGATTCATCTTCTTCAAGGATATATTGTGGATTAGTGGAAGTAAACTCAACTTTGGATGTGTCAGTACTGCAGTTTGGATCGTCAGGATTACATTGAAGGTTAGGAGGCAGGTATTCAGGATTATCAGAGTTATTTTCAACACTTACAGGGTTATCATGAGTATACTCATTACTCACTGGATTCTCTGGAGTATAAACAGGTCTCTTACTCTTTTTTTTGCCACGTTTTTTTGTTTCATCGCTAAATAGTCTTATAAATTGTATCGTCGCTGGATTGAAAACATTCTTACAAGTTCTCACATCTTTGGCAATAAATTTCTGCAAAAAATGCTGTTAATGAATGTTTTGTTTGTTGGCAAAATACAGAAAACTGGTTAAATTCTCAATTAGATAAGAAACAGGGCTGTAAATAAAAACATGACCTAAATTTTAGAAGTCATTGAGGTCAGTTCACATAAACTTATCAATCAAATCATAATTAGTAAATCACAAATGATTTTTGATGGGACCTGTTACACCATTGGGACCCTTTGTCTAAAATGTTTATTTTTTGTATTCATGTCCTAAACTAATAACTATAAAAACATAAGTAGACAATATTGCACAAAATAAAATGACAGGTTATGTAACAGGTGTTTACTAACACCTACAGTACTAAACGACAAATAACTAAAAATAGAAGCCAAGTTTACTTGGAAATCTTTTGAATATAATACAATGAAAGAGTTTGGGTTCAATAGGTTTAAATTAAATTAAAAATGCTAAGATCTGAGACAATTTTGACACTTACAATTATGTGAGACATTAAGGAATTAGCTACCTACAATCTTGGAAGATGAACACATGATTATAAAAATTATTGTTTAAGTTAAATTTATTTACAAAACATTGTTAATTTATTTGCAAAATATGTAATAATACAAAATTGCAAAATTCACATCGAATTTTCGTGCCAAAAATATCAATAAAACTTCAATTTTCAAAACCAAAACATAGACAGTGTTGCCATTAATCATTATTGCATAGTGTTCGTTATAGGATCCTTTGGTTCCTTAGTGTTCGCAAAGTATAAGAAATTCTGGAGGGATCACACAATTTAACTATAATTTTAAACGATTAATGAATAAAAAAATTGAATTAGGTATCAATTATCTTAAATACGATAATTTTAGACCAAAACTTAATAATTACTAATGGTTGCTCGTAGATAGAGTTCAAATGGATATTTTTGATGGGTACATAGTACACATGAAATTTTAATTTAATTTCGTTTATTTGTTTGATTATCCTAAAAACGGGTGATAATTTTGACGCGAGACGCAATTTGGCCGCTTGGGAGACATCCTTGGCGACGCTTTTAGACAGCACATTTTGGGCAACACTTTTAGGCGAAACATTTTAGGTGACAATTTTAGGCGACACATTTTGGGCGACATCTTACGGCGATAAGTGTTGGGCGACAAATGCCATGAATTTTATGAACATAGAAGATAGTGACAGAAAAATAAAAAAAACCGTTGCTTATACGAACAGGCATAACCGGAAACGTACCGCCCCGTCATTTTTTTATTCCAGAAAATAAGATCTCCGTTTCGCCGCGACGGCCAATTTCGTAGCCTTTTATTTTGTGATACCTTTTTAAACATATTCAGGTAAGTCAGACCAATATTATTGTAGGTTGAAACTTTTCATTACATGAGATAATTCAAGCCGAATGCAAATACGCACTGTCACTTCAAACTTTCATGGCTTGGCATTGTTAGTATGGATATGCCGGTATATGGTATCAACTGAAATGAATCATTTTGTAAATTAACATACGTAGATAAGGGATCTCGACTGGGCTTCTTCTTTATTGATCTATATCACACGTGTCGTTAATTGGTTACAAGATAGTCGAGTAGTATAGTATTAGTCATCATTAGGAGTTCTGGAAATAGAAGAGTGAGTAAAAATACATAATTATTACAGCAATGTACAATCGAATGCACTATGTAGTAGTTGTACACAGACCATTAATTTTAACAGCTAAAGTTACCGCATTTCTCTTAATATTTGTTTGAAGTTCGATTGTGAAAGGGTTTGTTGGAATAATAAAATCAAGTGCTTAAAGAGTAATGCTTTTTTGTGTCTAAAAAATGAACTCTTCCTTGTAGTTGCCAAAATGTCAAACGAAAATGAAGTTGCTGTTACTCCCGATGAAGGAGAGGATGAAATCCAATCTACTTACAAACCTCCACCAGAGAAAACCATTGAACAAATCATAGCAGCTGATCAAGAAGACGAATCTTTACGGAAATATAAAGAAGCTCTACTGGGTCAGGCGCAACAGGGACAAGTTATCGTTGGTATGTGAAATAGATTATAATATCTTTAGTTTATCCTTTGAACCATTATTTTGTTTGCCTTCATTAATATTATTATCAATACGAAACTAATCCAGAGTATTAGTATTTTGTTAATTATGAAGATTAGATAAATATTTTTTGTGTTTTGATAAACATAATGTCCACTTTTCTGTTATCTACTAAGATGAAATGAATAATTAATATTCACCTAATATTTAATCAATAATACAGTCAACCCATACAGTTCTTTAACCCTTTCGTAGGCCGTGGGAAGAGGGTTTCCCAGCGGATACAAAGTACAAAAAAAATCATTAGAAATCGGAATACACGTATTAGATTTGGAATGATCTCTCTTGAAACATTAGAGAAAAACTTTTTATAAAAAAAATATTTTGCCGACACTCTGATGCCTTGTTATTAAGCGGGAAAACTGACATTTGACAAATTTCATCTCAGTGCTTAGCTTTTGCTGTACTTTTTCAATATTTCTAATTTATTTCTAGTTTTTTGCTTTTTCTAAGCTCTAAGTGTCACTTATTTTACCAAAACAACATATATACATTAATTTAAAAGCGTAAAAAAAAATTTGAAAATCCATAAAAAATTGTATTTTTCTATAGGAAAATTCATTTTTTATGCCAGCAAAAGTTCTGTGGGAAGCATACTTCCCACCTTGTGTATCTTGTAAACCGATGACCGAATCTTTTTATTTCTTTTTTTAATTTCATTAAATAAGTTAAACTGAGCGTATCACACACAATAATTACGGATAACACTGCTCAAAAAATTTGCCCACGAAAGGGTTAAAGTGTTAACATTGAGTTGGAGTCCATGTTCTTCATTATAGGCAACCACTGCCACCGAATTGTGTGAGGAAATTTCATGTAAAATGCGAGTAGGCTTTAGTGGGTGGACACAGAGAGACAGAATGTAGGCACATTGCGCCAGTCCATTTTCATTTATGTTTATATGACAATTCTGTAAATATGCTTCTGGTGCTAATAGTCACGCCAATTCTCTAAAACAGTTGAGCTATGGGTAGTCGCTAAAAATAAGGAGTATCTCGTTATACTGTTAATGGTACACTTTGTTGGATTATGTGTGTAAACTAGTGCTTGTGAACACTCAACTCGATTCAAAAGTCAACCATGTTAGATAATCAAGAGGTGCCTGTACAACATTTACTACTAATAACATCTTGGATGATTGGAAAAATATTGCTTATTATTTTGGTCTTGGACCAATAAAGATTTATGTATTTATCGATTAATCTTCCTAGGTTCCGGTCATAACTGTTCCTTTCATCTACAACTTTATATGAAGTGTTTTTGTATTATTTTCTGATGCATGTGTTGCGTTTTGTACATTCCAGATGCGACGGACCCGAGGAAAGTGATTGTTAAAAAGTTAGCTCTGTGTGTTGTGGACAGAGATGACCTAGAGCTTGACCTCACGGGTGACTTAACAGAATTAAAGAAACAGGTCCTTATTTATTTTGTTTATTTCATTTACTAACTCTAGTTTGACTTTGATGTCTGTATTTCATTACTTTTACAATAATATCATTGATAAAATGCCATCCTTCTATCGATTAAAAAAAACAACACAACTTTTCACAATGAGGGAAAATCAGCGAAAGTGCGGGATGCAATCGTTTATCAAAATATGGACGACAGATACATGCGTATGCATTGACAGACACATTGCACAATTAATGAAGATTTTCCATATTTTTAATGGAACCTAATTTCTAAGCTTTTTGGGATGTTGCTTTATTTATAATGTTTTTAATTAACCAGTTACGGGTCAAATAGAAAGCAGTCTGTCAAATCTGTTCATTATATATTCTTACGGAATCAGTTGTATGTTTCCAATTTGGTAATTACTATCATTTTAAGTTGCCCAACTATAAAAATTTAATTGTTGCACGTAATACCTTCAATGTAATGTACTGGTTTTACTATTAGTTGACCATCAGTAATAAAACGGTTGTGAAACTGTGTCGTTACATAATTACTACTATTACACATTAACACAATGTGTGCTTATGGTGTTAGTTATAATTTGTATGTATGTACTATTACCTATTATATACCTCATTGATTTATTTGATTGTATGTATGGCGTTACAGGTATTTACAATTAAGGAAGGCGTCCAATATAGAATACGTATAGATTTTATTGTACAAAGAGAGATTGTTCACGGATTAAGATATGTCCAGAAGACTTATAGATTGGGGGTACCAGGTATGTAAACTTTTCTTTAGTATATTACCTACTTTGTTTTTTATTACATAAGGAAATATCTAATGAAGAGGTTATGGTTGTACAACATGTGATTTTATGCACATGGTTTATGATAAGAGTATAACATAATATATTCCTACTAGTAGGTACATATGTAGTATTTTAAACCACAGTGAGAGATAAGTGTAATTAAATAATTACCAACAATCTCCCGTTACTTCCTTTTTTGTGTTTTATCTAAATTATTTATTATTCCGGTGTTTTGTAGGTATTTAATCAGTTGTTCTAATAAAAGAATTATTATAATTGTAGTTCTCTATTGTAAATTAATAGCACACTTTTGCATCGTTTATCTAATTACAAATCTTTGCACCACAGTCTGTGATCTGAGAACAAACATTATGTATAAATGAAATACGTACTTAGAATTGAATAGATCACAAATAACAATATGATTGTTTGGCAGATTGTGTTGCCTCACTAGATTGAGTTTGTTGTGAGCCTTTTTCGTATGTAGTAGTATTTCAATTTGATTCATTGTGTGTGTAAAGATTATGACTATTTCACTACAATTAAGAGGGAACTAGGGTGTTTGTTTTTTTTTTATTTTAGTTGTAGTAATGTTCATTTATTGATATTATTTGTTTATTAGTTACTATGTATATTCATTAACCAGTCCTCTATCCAGCTTTTCTACCACCTTAAGCAAAAACTGTTGTTGCTGACCTTTATAATACTATGTATATCTATTATCCCTATTTTATGGAATGTAGTTCTGGTTTCTGATATAGTATTTAATTTTTTAAATTTAAACAATACCCATCAGTAATGAGATGCTGTGTCTCTGTCCAAACACAACAGATCCTTTTGGTTACCTACTTAATTTGTGTCAACATTTCAACTCATCAGTAATATTAATTATTGAATATGTATTATATTTTTTTGTTTGTTGCTTACTTTGGGATCGGTTTATAGGCCCTGGTATGTAACACTATTAATGTATTCAATATTTTTGTTATATGTATATGTATTATATTATATTCAAATTATTTGTCTTATTGTCTGACTGGAATTGTAATGAAGGGACATTGTGTCGTTTTATTGATTGCCAATGAGAATCTTTGCAATATTTATTCTTTGATTTGAATATTATTAATTCTCTTCCTCTGATGTACCTCAAGAATCACAGAGAGGTTACATGGCTTCATTGTTCATTGTAGTAGTTTGTAAAATGTGTATTAACTCATTCCTACTGATCTTAACGCATAGGAACAGTTAATACTAATAAGGGTTCTCTTTAGGTGCCTGGAATCTTGTGGGTTGGGAACCCGTGAACTATAAATGCACAATGTACACATGTTGAGGCTGATTAAATAAGTTGAATAACTTCATGGAGCTATTCCCACCTTTAAAATAAGTACTGTATTGCAGATATTCATAGTATGTATATTGCAGAAGTGCAGGAGAACAGGGTTTGTTTGGAGTTTATTTGGTGTGTCTGAATTGTTTCCAGTCGTTTCCAGTCGTAAGTATTGCATACGTGCCTCGTAGTGGTTGCAGTGATAGTATATATTTAAAACAATAGTGCATACCTGATACGGAGACCACACACCCATATATAGAGAGAGCATGTTTTACATTACCTATGTTGTCAGACAGGTGTTTTACATGTGTGTGTGTACTTAATAAGTAATCATAATATGATTAGTAATAACTATGTATGCTGAAATTTCTGGTTTCATAAAATATATAGAAAATCTTTTATCATACACTGATGCTGAAGGCGTTGTACATAATATTTAGAAAACGTTTAGGAATAGCAGAGCTCTGTGACTGCAGGGTATGGTTTCTGTGACCTATCCACCAGATATTAATTGAATAGTTGCTGTAAATTTTATCTATACATAGGTCACCTCATCCTTACTTTAAGTTGTGATAATAGAATGAAGGAAAGAGTTGTTTGAATCATGGTGACAAGATGTCATTTCAGTACACTTCAGTGTTTCTTTATCTTAATGATGTAGTGTATAATAGTACCACTATTATAGTTACTACTTTAGACTAAGTATTGCATGCAACTGTGTGATCTAGATCAAACGTTTATGAATGTTATTATTGAGGCTATTTGCGTATTTATTACACGTCACCCAAGGATTTTCATTATAAGCAAATATGCTTATTGTTGAATTCCTCCAGGTGCATTTAAAAATGCATTGATGGAGTTTTTGAATACCTCTTTGCTTTATGGGAATGTCGTAGTGCAGTTGTAACATTTTTCTTGCATTGCAGTGATTCTCTTGGTAGGTCCATGTTTGTTTGAGGCTTATAAAGGTGATAATACTATGTCATACATATGTATTTATTATTACTATCCTCACCAATCTGTTACGTAGTATAGCTAGAAAAGCTGTCTTTTTATGTAAAGATTGTTAAATTAGTAAAATTGATAAACATATTTTGTTTTATGTTTCAGTTGACAAGATGTCCCATATGGTCGGATCCTACCCTCCAAAGACTGAAATTCAGTCGTACACAACTCCTCCTGAAGACGCACCAAGCGGGATGATGGCGAGAGGATCCTACACAATCAACAGTCTCTTTACCGATGATGACAAGAACTCGCATCTGCAATGGGAGTGGTCCTTTGAAATCAAGAAGGACTGGAAAGATTAAAAGCATTTTGTATGAATGATTATTGATAAGTTTCTTTTTGTATCGAGAGGGTATCCGTTTATATGTAAACATGTGGGCTTTTGTATGAAAATCTACGTTTTATTTTAAATAATATTATTAGTATACAAAGTGCTATATAGTTATGTTGCCTCTGGTCTCCCAACCTACAAATATTGTCCTATAAATGGTGCCATTGAATCCAATATGTAACAATTCCAGTCATTTTTTAATACTATATTATTTTTACAGATTGTTTTACATATTAAATTACCCATCAGCTCAAAGTCATTGTATACTACTACTACTACTAACTGCTATAAGTGCTATACATTATTGTATGTTTAATTACTTATTATGTGCTCAATATTATTACATTGTTTAATCTTAGAATGTTATTCATATTGCATATTAATTAATTAATTATTATAAATGTTAGCTTGTATAATGTTTGTTCAACATTGCAATAATATTATGTATTAGTGAATCCGTTAATCAGTTTTGTCTATATGCATTTAATATGTCACGCTACAACAGAAAGGTCTGTTTCTGTAAAAATGAATAGTTTAGAGCTAATTTTCTTAGCTATTTCACAAGATAAAACATACATATAATTAAAATACCACACCGAAAATTAATTATTACTAAATTTAAAAGCCATAATAGAGTTGTGTTGTTTATTTGGCAATGTTTACCGTTTTTGTACCGAAGAAAGGTGCTAAGTGACTTTGTGCAATTTGCTTTTTGCATATTTGAACTGAGTTTGAAATTCTCTGTCGATCAGGCTTAGTATTGCCGTAAATACTTTTGTCACTTACTACATATCTTTTTCGGTATTTCAGGCCTACTAAGCACGAATATTTGTTTGTTTCCAGTGATGTTTTGATAATTTAGATGTGTAAATTCCCAGTAATATTGCTTATGATTCCAGGATTGTGAGGGAAAATTGCAAGTATTATAATTCCAGTTTATATTTGTATGTTTTGGAGATAGTACTATTTGATTAGGGAGAATTAAATTGTTTATTTTTATTTAAAAAAATAGTGGACGTAATGTTTTTCGTATTGAATTACTATCATTATGTGGTTTAGATAACATTTTTATCTTCCAAGTGTGCTAAGGTTAAAAAATATCAAAACACTTTTATACTACGAAGTATTGCATTGTATGAATATAGTAATGTGTATTTTTTATTAATCATATTATGCCTAGACGTAAGTGAAATATAGTTTTTTGAAAATTTTACTCATTGAAGTATTATTGTCATTCTTATAATACTACATATTTCCTTTCTTTTAATATTCTATAAGAAATAAGCTTGTATTTTTCTACATGTTCGGTAGTGATATATAAAAGAACATTTTTATTAAGTGTTGTTTAGAAGTTATTGTAATGGCTGCCTGTAGGGCGTATCGAACGATTTTGTATTAAAATTCCCAAAGAAATGGTGCGATTTTGTAATAAAATATTCTTCAGTATTAAATGTAATTTGTAATTTCCTCTGAACATCTTTCCTTACCATGTCTTTACCCACCTATGAACTCATTGGCTTTCAAAGTGAGGTTATTTGTCACTCCTTACATACCTTCAAAACACATCACAATGTGAAGCAATCGGCAGGCAAGATTGGCACCCATTCATGTGGTGGCATTTAATGGTCACTTATTAAACTCATACCTGCACAGGTAATGCACAGTTCTGAAGTTATTCAGAGAGTCAGTATTATGTAGTTTCTTCTGCTACATCTGGTATAAACATACAAAAGATAGCTGGGGTTGAGATGCGCAATTATTGCAATATGTCCGCTGTAGTTTTTAGTGCAATCTGTAGTGAGTGACTGCTTCGCCTAATTCCTGACTTCGTAGAATATTTTTGGTCTCATTGCTGTGACCAGCTATAAGTTGTGAAATTATGTTTTAATTACATCTTTTACTGTAATTACATATGTATTTTTATTTCTATACCAAAGTAAATGTATCTATGTACGTATTTTTATTTTATATCCCACCATCAATTACTGATTAAAGTTGACTGATAGTGAAAGCAGGATTGCATGTTGTCAAAGAGATGTTGAGGCAAAATGTATGTTTAAATGTGTTTTCATAATCTAGATTTCTTATCCCCAAATTTTATTCTCTTCTTCACTGTACTCTTGTCATTGTATCGAAGTCTAATCGATTTTGTTTCAAAGCCTTACTCTTGTAACCTCAAGTGCAATTTGACAAATAAACTAAAACGTAATACATATTTTTAATACTAGTACATCAAAAGTAAGTGAAGAATTTATTATAATGAATTAGTATTGCATGAAGGACATTTAAATTGCAAATATAGATCCCTTTATGTATAGTAGATGTTTTATTGTAATTTTGTCGTAGCAGAATACCCCAAATTTGTAGATAAATAGAATTTTCACCTATTTAGTGGTGCCAGTGTGAAGTCTTAAAATCATCGTACTGAATCGGTTTTGATAGATTCTTGTACAGTGATCTCAGAGAAAAAAGATTTTTATTCCTAAGGTCTGACACAATTTCAAATGCAGGTCACACGGTTAAGAGTAACACAGTTTTAAGTTAGTAACTCAATTTTTATAAATGGAAGATTGCTAATCGAGAGACAATGCAGAAAATAAACTTCTCCGGAAAGTTTTACATTAGGTCCTATACTTACCCACAATGCTGTGCCACGGTTATTTTTCCTACACACTGCTTTACGCTGGTCAATGTGTAATTTAGCCATGGTTTTACTAAAATAATTTAATTGATGCAGAACATCTTTAGTAGCTGCATTTTAGACAACAAGGAGAAAGCGAGTCGTGTCATAAAATAGAGCATGGGTCTTTGCATTTTAAATTGATACAAATTTAAATTATATTATTGATGAAAATCCAAAGCTCGCATATCATTTGATTGAGACCATTTTACTAAGGACCATGTCTACATTTTGAAAGAACAAGTTTTGTAGCTTATAATTCCTAATAACAAATTCGGGTGCCTCCGCAAATTATAGTCATGTTACTTAATGTAATTAATAATTAATATTCTCGATGTCATGTCCAAAGCAATACTGTATAAATCAATGTTGTACGTATTCCATACATCCCTGTAGTGAACACAACAGAAGATCAATCAACGTACAAGTAAAAAGCAATGTAGGAGCGAGGCCGGCGCCATATTGTTGATACAGGCCGGGTCCAACTGACATTTGACGAAGATGACGTCACCAAGAGTGGGAGAAAATGTATGGAAAAAAATATTCCATAGTTCAAGTGTTTGTCACTGATACAAGGTGGTGATGGAATTCATGTGTGTAGGCTTGTATACTATCACTGGCTTCAGTAGGAGCATTGGCGGTTGTCATCACTGAATCAAGCTTGTAACATTCAAATTGCAAATTATGCTTATTGTCAAAAGAGCATGTGCACTGAGCAAGAATATTGTAGTCTAAGTTGCAACATATCTGTAGATCTAAATATCACAAATATATTTCTTAACATATTTTTGGTTAACATGTGGATAACTTGGTTTTTGAGACTTCGAGTCGTGCGAAGTATTTATTTATACAGTATTGTTTCGTTCAGGTGATTGTTAACAAATATATATAGCTATAATACCTACCTTGTGTTACATTGTATACGCTGAAGCAATTGTCTATTTTATTATAAGAGTAATAATTATGTACTACATACTATATATTTCTATTGTGATGTATAATGATATATATTTTTTTGAAAATCCCCAACACATAATATGATAATTTTCACTCGCTGTTGTGCATTGAGAGTAAAGATGTTGATAATATTACATTGTATTTGCAATAGTATTTTATTCTATGTATTATTATTGTTTGTTTCATTTAAGTATACCCAATAAAGACATTATAAAATTTGATTATCAGAGTATATTCTTATGTGCCTTACAAATTTTATTATCCTTCATGAAAATCGCTTTGACAAAACGTAAAAAAAAAACATCCATTAATTTTTATTAATTAGAAAAAAATATAATATACCTATTTTATACACAGTCCAGATTCTCCAAACATATTAGGTCCGACTCTATAACTTTTTGAACTAAAATAAATGTGTTTTAAATTAATTTTATTATGAAATGTAGTTGGAAAAGAATGTCTTATTTTAGATAGTAGGTACACACTTAGTTACAGAACTGATCCCATTGTCTCGAAAGTCCTCATTGTAAATCTAGCTTGTCCTAAAAACGACAAATTCTGCTTGGTATCTTACTTTTAGGAGACTTCTTTTATAATTTGTGGAGAGATATGAATTATGTTCTAAAATAAATCATGTGCATTCACTCTGGGACACAAGGCTGTAAGTCTCACAGGTGCCCCTGTACCGTCTTGTATTTTCATAGGCATCACCATTATGGCACACTGATTACCTAAAAAGAAATCTCTATTTAGAAAATTTCACATACAAAATACAACGCTTATTGTATTACTCAGTAATTACCGAAGAGAAGAAAATTGGATAACATACTTCTATGTCAACATCAGAACCTCTGGTCTGTTGAAACCAAAATGTGCCACTATAGACTGCTATTCAATATCTTTAAACCACCTGGAAAAGATTATTAGTAATTTTCTTACTTGGCAAGGTCTTATCAATTTTAACATTCTCCAGCATGAAGATGTTGCGGGCTGCAAATACTTTATGAGCTGGATATGTTTGGTCTGAGCCTGCATCAACTGATGGCGTGTCTACTCCTACACCGACTAAGTTGCGGGATGTCTCTGTGATCCATTTGGCTACGTCTTCACTGATTCCTATTGAAGAAACAAAACTGTTGTATTAAGAATCTGTGACTTTCAATAATGTTATATTTTTCAGTTCACCATCGAGAGTAAAGGCGGAAAAATAGTTCAGGGCGTGCAATTAACCATAGTAAATGGATCAGAACAAAATGTCAAAGAAGTAGTTACAAAAGTGCATGGAATGGAAAATTTTCACTATCTTAAGGGTCCGAACATCATTCGGAAAGCATAAGAAATCAATGTCTCTTGGAAATTAGGTGGTCACATATTTTTATCAAAGTTAATTATGCAACAGGTTTAATAATACTACCTAGTGTAATTCAGTTAGGCCTGGAAGCATTGTTTCCAGAGGGGAATCGGCCTGTGATTTATCAAGATGTATAATTTTCGAAGTTCCAGTATTAGAAATCCCGTAAAAATTTACTGTATGAATACAATTTTAAGACTTAGGATGGTAGCTGTTACACTAAATTTATTGTACCTGGAAATCTTAAGTTGTCTTTAGTCGGTCTGCCTGCTCCTAAATATTTGGAATCATCTCCATAATACTGACTCCAACCGAATCTTAACAGAACAGTGTGATTCCTGCGAGGGTCTAGATGAAATAGATTATCCATGTGATGCTTCTGTAGTACAAAATCGGGATCTCCTGCAACCAGGCTGCTGAGGTCAATCACCAGCACTGAAAATTGAAGACTATAATTGGTAGATATTAGGAAATAAAGTATTTTTGGGCAACCCTTCCAACAATACATGATTCATTTTTAGGGAAGTTTAATTTTTCTCATTTGCAGAAGAATTTCTGGGAAGGACTAATATTTGTGTGCAAAAAAATTGGCATACGAAACAGTCTTAATCGCAATAGGTATACAATTTTATCTTAAATCAAATTCTTTTTGGGGGGTTGGAAAAAATAGAGTTTCAGTCGGTATAGGAAATATGTAGGTATAGGAAAACATCAAGACTCACATGGAGTGATGAGATTTTCGAATGGAATTTCTCCAAGAGTCCAGCGGTCAGAACCAAAATGATATGGAGCATCTATGTGGGTTCCACCATGCTCCGCCGCGCAGAATTCATTTGCTGAATACCTGAAAGTAAACGAAACGTTTCACTCTGAAAATTATTCCATTTTCAATCACTGGGAAGGATGTTCCACAATTTAACAGACGTCGGTGCTAATTAGTCTAATTACCAATAGGCACCGTAAATGATGGTGGATATTGGGTTTGATACGATTTTATGGCCCAATTATGGGGTCCATGTTGAGGTAACAAAAAGGAAATTATCTACATACCAAATTCCATTCGTATTCTTTGCGGCGAACTTCTTGGTGAAAGCAAATCTCCTGTTTCCTGGCCAGTAAGTGGTGTGATTATCAAAAGGGTGAGTCAAATCCAGAAACTCTATTGATCCACTGAACAATAGATCATTCACATTGACACTTTGGACACGATTTACAGCGCAAACTGTGACAAACAATACACACGTAAGGAATGTACTCCGAATGTTTATCGACATTGTGACTGTTATGATTTGACCTGCGACCAGCCGGCTACGATTAAGACTTGTGACTGTGAGACACTGAGTACTGAATTCACTCAATTAATGGTAATTTTTTTACAGGTTTATCTGCGTTGGTATTAATCCAGGACCGATTCTTTGTTGCATAAACTATGTGGTAGGTATTTTTTTCTCGGAGTCTACTTGAGAATTCGATTATTGTTATCAGCATCTTTTATTCAACCTACTAATTCGTAAAGCCCCCCCCATATTCCCCCATCTTGGAATATGGGGGATTTTTCAGCAGTATTTATTAAAACTTATAAGTGCAAACCAACATACCTAGTTAATTAATGTTGTCAGTTCGATAGCGGGGTGGGGGTTAATTCTGTAACTTGTTAAGTGCGTAATAACTAAAATAAGACTTTCCCTTTTTAAAATAAGACTTCAAACAAGCCTAGGAAGAATTTTCCAGTCATAATTTCAGGTGTCTAGTGAGAATGACATATCCCAGTAATTTGTAAATACCACCTGTATTTTTTCATTTTTATTAAGACAAATTGCTATAAGTACTATGAAGCTCCTACGAATCCTAAATAAAAAAAACTCAACATTGAAAATGAAACGAAAAATTGTTCCTGGTGTGTAAGATTCATATTCGCATTATAATTTATAAGTATTCATACTTTGAAACACGCATGCCAGCTCTGCGCTATGTGTTCATACTTCATAGTGATAGTATTTTATTATCACTAGTGGGACTGACTGTGCCCACATCTTCCACGAAAATAAATAAATTACTTTATTTATCCAAGCTACTAATTGTACAAAATAAATTGTGTTTGTGTATTCGTAATTTACCATCCAATTTTCTGTTGTTGTCATCAGATAAACATTTTCATGAGAAGGGGGATTAGGTAGTTACTCGAAAGCGTGAGGCGCAGGCGACCATTTGACCAACCCAGTCAATCAGCCAATGCAAAGGTCACCTGTGGAATCTGTGATAGGTATTTTACATAATAGTGGTAAGGTCTGTCTTCTCCTGAAAGACGGAAGATAATATTATTATCTCAAAGTGTTCTATCAGTCATCGTATTAGCTTGAATTCTTTAACTTTTGGAACTAAATTAAATTTTGAATTAAAATAGTTTTTTTTTAGTTAGTACGCACGTCGGTTACAAAACTGGAGACACTATTAGTTAATAGCTGGAGACACTCTTTACCCTAATCAAGATTTCTAGCAAATCAAATAAGTAAACGCTATGATATTTTTCGATAGATTTTTAAAGTTTGTCTTGTTTGCTTATGTTTTGCGACTTTTCGAGTGTCTATCTTATTCTCGATACACTTGTATTACCGGGCGAAACAGTGCTAATCTTGACTAGTGTAATGTACAAATAATCTCTAATAATAAACGAAAGTGCCTGACTGAATGAATGACTGAATGACTGACTGAATGACTGACTGATATACTCACTCATCAACGCAGAGCCTAATTGGCTAATCCTAGAGAAGTGAAATTTTGAAGGCAGATAGGTTTTAATACAAAAGCTTCCACTAAGAAGCGATTTTTGGAAATTCCGCCCCTAAGGGGGTGAAAAATAGGGTTGAAAGTTTTTCAGAGTATGCGAATATCTCGGAAACCAGACATTGTACGAAGTTGAAATTTGGCACATAGATTCTACTATTAAAATTAGTAATAGGCTGTTTCGCCGTTTTTTTAAAATTTTTATTTAAAGGGATGAAAAAGGACATAAAGAAAAGGGGTGATTTTTAAATGCCTCTTAATACGGTAAAAAATAATTTTATAGGAATTTCCAAAAAATGGATTCCTAAGAAAGGGTCAAAATATGATATTCTGTCCAGAAAAAGAGTCAATCCTTAAGGGTTAGGGCGTGGGATTAAATTTGCTTTGATAGTAACGTATCTCGGTAAACACTGAAGCTACAAAGCTGTAGTTAAACAGTTGCATACTTCTTTTAAAATGAAAAAAATTCGTCTTACATTGTTTAATCAAAAATTGAGGATAAGGGCATGAAAAGGGTACTTTTATAGTTGTTAGTTGATATAAGTACTCTCCTGTATACGTGAATATATACACGTTTTTATAGGTGGTGAAATAAGTGTATTGTTATGCGCTCAGTGAAGCATGGACTCTGAGTAAAAAAATATTTGCAATTTCGTTAATTGTATTTTTTTCATAAGCCGTACTAACTGTATTGCCCAGCATTGCCCGTCTAGCCAAGTTCTACTTGTGAAGCTCTTTTATGAGACACCAAACAATGTGGTATGTGGTGACTGGATTCTCTCGATCACTCTGTGTCTCCCGATGGTCTGAGGACGCATAAAAATGACTTTCTGAAGATTTGAATTTCTTTTCTAACGCCCTTTCATACCATACCACACATGCTCCACACAACCCTTGAATCCCCTCATCAAAAAAATTTCACAGAAGGTTCTCAATTTCCAGAAGTTTCTACCACACAGTATTGGTTTCCATATAGCAAGGCATTTGCGAATATTTAACGCAAATATTAAGTAGTAGTTGTTATTTTGCTGGACTGACTATACTATATTTTACCGTACTACACACGTCTATACTTATGTACACAGGTGGGCACACAGTCATCAGTCTGTTTTTACATACATAATATATTGCATAGTGTGTTTTATCGATTGTGAAATACATATTATTAACCCCGCCCGTTGGAACACCAACGGCGCGAAATTTAAATTGCAAAATATAAACTTTTAAGTAAAATAATATTCGTAATTTTGTTAATTTGTTAATTTCAGAAAAAAATGTAGGTATATAAATTTTGATGATACGTATTAATTAATTCAGACAATTTAGATGACAGATTGTGATGATTCCCAATAATAAATATTTTAGTTCGTACCTATGGTATATACCTAACATTTTTCACCTTCTCCTTTATAGACACCTAAACCGTTCATCCGATTGAGATGAAACTTTGGAAAATTATTGTGCTTGCCCCAGGGAATGTTCTTATTGTGGTAGGGGGTACGAGGAGGGGGACACTAATGGGGCACGAAGGGGAGGGGGATCCACACAATTTTTCCGTAGCGAAGCACGGGTAATACAGCTAGTGATATTATAATCGTGCTTATATAACGTGTAAACATTACAACAAATAAAACTTTATTATTAATAGGTAATATATTCTTATGTTTGTGTTTATTTCTGTGTGAAAACATTATCGAATATATGTACATTAGTCATTTTAGGTACATACTCGTACATTCCATTAAGTGATGAGCAAAGTGTATTGTGTATTAATATCTAATTTAATGCATGCTTGTAAACTATATTCAGATTTTAAAATGATGAAATAGGCATTATCCTTCTTCTTCATCAGCCTATCCCGTCCACTCCTGAACGAAGGCCTCCTCCATCTGCCTCCATGTTGTCCTGTCCTGTGCAGACTGCATCCAGGTTGCACCGACATGTCGGACAAGGTCGTCTCTCCATCTCAGCTGTGGCGTCCCACACTTCTGTTCCCATCTTGAGGTATTATCCTTATTTTCTCGATATCATTGAAAAAACATTTGTTTTTTTGTCGTCTGAATTGACTATTCTGATTCCATATAGACGGGGCCCTAGACGGCCATCGTTTGATCAAAAGATTGATTCAATAGATTCACGCGCGCTTCAATCAATCCTTAAATCTTCGTCTATCGGTTGGTGAGGAAACTATTTGATCAAAATGATTAACCGTCTAGCTAGGGCCAACTTATAGATTTATTTTTGAATGCAACAGGCTTTGCTGAAAAACTGAAAAAAGGTATCCTCTGCGGGTATTGTATTGCGCTGGCGATGTATTCCACACTTTGCGATACAGGCTTTTAGCCTAAGTATTTGGGTTTGTTTATGCAAGCCCAGATCCTTTATTAAAAAAAAAAGAAATAAAAGACAGATTGAGGAAACACAATAGTTATTTTAATTAATGAATCAAATCGGTACAGTAAAATAATAATATTTACATCACAAATTAAAGAACCTAAGTATATTACTTAATTATCGTATTCTTTAAAAACATGTAATCAAAAAATTAAGATGATCTAAGACGATTTCTTAATTATACATGGAAATACACATTCCCAATGTTCAAGTCCACATTAAATAATAAATATATAACAATGTCTTTAGTAAAAATTATTTCAATCAAATATTTTTAAAGAATAGTCTGATAAATATACAAAACATCAAAATACATTTCCACATAATAGCAAAATTATTAAATTATTTTACAGAATGAGCATTAAAATAAAATACAGTTGTATTTCATAAAATCGTCTATACCCACAGATTTTATTATCTAAAATGAATGAAAATGAAAATATTGGCTGAAAATATTTTTATTCAGGTATCATTACAAGGTGTTACCTAATGTTTCAAAGATTTTTTGCTGTAAAGTGTCCATAACTTTTTCATAAATTTTTTTTTTTTTTTTTTGTTTACGTGATAGGTACTAAAATTTGAACAGGTATAATAATATGCACGTAATAGGTATACTATTGTATCTGGCATTGTGTTTACATTTTTACGTTGAATATAAAATGTTTTAGAATTTTAAATAGTCGCTTGTCAATGGCAGAAGTTTCCGTCGAAATTGCAGTCGCGGTATATATAAAACTCTAAAAATACTCAAGTAATTCATGATATAGAAGAAATTTCCAGATTTCTTGTTGCTATACCGCCACCAAATCATGGTATTTATCTCTTAATTAAATATATACGAACAAATAATTAATTGAGACAATATTTCTTAAGTTAGACTAAGAAAATTAAAGAAATTATTTACACACCTTTAAAAGATTAAATCTTAAAATTTTGGCATAAAATTACGCCCTCAAGGTACTATTTAATAGATACTACAAAATAGTAATTACGTTTTTATTATAATACATTTCGATATTATTGCACACAGGGTTTATATTTACAAAATTATAGGTTTTCTTGATCGAAAAATCTTATAAAACTCGTATAGATAGGTAGGTACTTGCTTCATATAAATAATAATAAAAAACAGAGATCTATTTCGCAAAGAAACTCCCAGTAATCTATCTCTAGGATCAGTATAATCCCGATGGAATGTCGGTTAATTTCGCCAACCCATTGTAATTGTTATTACTTCCTGCGTTTCTCATTCCTGTGGGAGATAACGTCCTCTCGAATGCCTTACCTGAGAGGGCCATACTTTGTAATCTCGACGATCCGAAATTAGTTATTCTATCTCTGTTATAGTTTTGATCTGAGTATAATCCGGCGTTTGTGCGACCTGTTTTGATGACGAACGGTGTGTTGCTTCCACTATTCGTTGTAACTTGGTCATACGAATTGGAGCTAACACGCGATGACGGAAAATACAATCTATGAGAGCTATCCGATGATTGGTGGCTTGTTTCGTAAATATCCTGATTTGTTTTGCTAGAGCTTCTTGAATCTTGCCTCGATCGTACGTTTCTTGACAATCGTCTTTTGCTTGGACTCCTAACTACGACGTTCCCCGTTGAATCTCTGGCTAAATCCATATTTGAGTGCATTTGTGTGATTTTCGAATTTCTCCCGTATTGCTTATTTTCAGATGTCAAAACAATGTCGACCATGGAATCTAAGCCTTCATCAATGCGGTCAAGACTTTTGGTTAACTTTTTAGATTCCAGTAATGTATTGTAATCGTCACGTTGTTTTATTAGTGTTGCTTCGTAATGATCGTTTTTATTAGTTTCACGCTTGATCACTGTATCATACGGTGTATTTTCGTCTGACAAATACTGATTTTCTATATCATCGGTGGGCTTGTTCACTTTTTTGAAAGAATCTGTTTTCTTTACTGCAGTTCGTCGACCTAAATCTTCACCTGATCTAGGTCTTGCTCTTTTAATAACTTCTTTTAGATCTGCAGCCATGGCCCTCTCCCTGGCATCCATGATTGTATTAAGAAGTGCCCTATTATTAGTTTTGACATAAATATCTTGTACTTCACGTCGGACTTGTGGTTGACATCTAGAAGCGCTTAGAAGAGAATCGGAACCTTCGTCACTGGAATAATAATGATTGTCTTCTTCATATGGCAACTCATTTTTATTGTTACAAATTACTCCTTGTTGAGCTGAAGGAATGTATAGATGAACCAAGCTCTTTGACTTTCTAGGCGGTTGTGGAAGAATTTTAACGGGGATAATTTCAGTGTCTGAATCGTTGCTAATTTTATTTGAATTATAGTTGCTGGCATCAGTAATTATTATGTTATGTTTCGTGCTAGTAATCGAATCTTTCTTTTCCAAATCACTGTGTTGTCTAGATTCTATGCCTTTAACTGACACTATAATTTCAGACTGCTGTTTATATTTCGACATTTTCTCATCTGCAAGTAATTTTTCTTTAGCATATTGTTCGGACTCGGCATCGTTTATAATGTTACGTAGTTCTTCTATGACTTCTTCTATTGTGGTCTCGTCTTCATCATCTGAAATTATCTTTGTTTTTTCCTTACTAGCTGGTTTAATACATTTATCCATTGGTTTCCCTGCTCGCATTAAAATTGTTTCATTTTTGACATTGAAAACTTCGTACACCATGGGTTCTCTTTGTAAATCACCATCTGGACTTAAGGATCTTTCTGAAGAACTTATTCCTTCATCTTCTGGTGGAGAAGACTCGTCTGTGAAAGCAAATATACGAATACTTAGTAAAATTATAAAAAAAACTGTTACTTATAGCAAGTGGATTTCAAAAATACTTACCTCTCTTGATTTGTCTAATGTTTATAGACTTCTTCCTTCCAGAGTTTCCGTGCTCCGATCTTAGAGAAGTAACTTCCTCTTGAAGTTCACAGCATCTTTCTTTCAAACATTGTTCCAATGATAGAAGAATGCCTTTCTCTTCTTGAAGAATCTGTGATAGAAAATATAAGATAGGTATCTAATTAGAAAACGGGTCCATAGCCAAATAATTTAGAATATTCTAGATGCAAGATTAAGTTTGATTGTACAAACCTTGACCCTCTTTTCTAATAAATCTAGCTTATTTTTCAGGCTGTCTTTTTCTTTCTCAGCTTCAGTTGCCTTTTCGCTTAATCCATCAACATCAATCAGCTGCTTTTCATATCTTGCCAATTCTGTCAATACTTGGTCGGCTCCGGGTGTATTCCTCGCCACTGCCTATAATAATTAAGAAAACGAAAAATATTTTAATATTTTTTACAATACAGAATACACTCATTCGCAATCGATGAAGAGTATCATTATCTAGTTTTAATTTCGATGGAAAAAGTTGTTGTGAAAAGGATGTTTGCCATGTTGCAACACATGTATTAAGTTATACAACAACTTTATAACATAGTCAAGAAATATGTAGAGGAAAAGAAACTTGATGTTCCGGATATAGGATTGAAGTTACCGTCTATGGCCAACTTCTAATAGAAGTTGTCAGAGATTTTTTTACACGAGGTCCATGAATTATTACTGTAAACTTGTTGTAAGTTTATGTTACTACAATGTAAGCGAAGTTTTTAATATTATCTAAACCATGCTTTCTTATATCAACGACAAAAGATTTATTGAGTTTTGGAACACCTTTTCACAAGAATGTTTAGGTCGCAAATTTATATAAAAATAGATTAAATCGCAGATTAATCCGGGACCGGTTTTAATAACGAAACTTCCACTATCCATGGCTAATGGTATAAAGTTACAATTAAATAAATTTACTTATAAAGTGTAAACGTTTAGTTGACAGGAATAATAATTAACGAAGGTAGGTTCCAATAAAAACATACATTGTACTCTGCAGGTTATTTTTATATATGACCATTAAACTTAAGTAAAACCAATAAAATGTCTAGGCTTAAAATGACAATATTGTTGGTACTGTTGAATATTACGCTATAAAAAAAAAATCTCATGAATTTATAAATTATAAAATTTATAACTTATATAAATTTCACAAAGGGCAATAATCTTTTTATGGACATTTAAATGAGACATTAGAATTTTTTCATTTTCTTAAAAGAAATTTAATATCGCCATTCATAATAATAATTATTACTACTTGATGGAACTTTAATTCTAAGTTAACTGTTAGTTTTCTATGATGTCATTATTTATTATTAAAATATGAGATCAGATACATTACATTTTCCTCAACAAAGCTTAGAGATATCTACAATTCCAAACTGTATTCATGTGATTTCAACTGCCCAATGCAGATTAAATCTATATTGTAGTACGTATAAAAATTACGTCCAAATAATACCTATACATTTTTTGTATACTGCTTCTCTCATTCAGTGCATGGTAAATTCTAAATTGAACTTTTATGAAGATTAGTCAAAGTGCCTCTAACTTTTTCCCGGTTGGAAACGTAATATTGTGTAGGTATTGTAATGAAAATATTATACTATTTCATGGTACATCATTAGGATAACTTTGCTTGGCTCAATTTTCGGCTGTATTCAAGACAGTTTAATTTTATTATTTTTTTCTACGGATATATGTATGTATCTGATTTTAAAGATTCCGTATCGGATGTCGATTCAGTCAATTATCTAAAGTTATTACGAAAAAGCTAATAGAAAAGAAATTCATTAGCAATAATGGAATCGGTAATCAGCTACTTAAGAATGAGAAACTTTTCTTCGAAGATGAGTAGAAAATGTCATTTGCATAATAATATTGAAATAATTATCATTTGAATGTAAATTAACTTCTTAATCCAGTTTAGGTCAGGTCAATGTCATTAGAGAATTTGAATTGATAATTTATAGATAATAAATTGGCGCCTCTATTGTCAGCTAATTGACGTGGAAAATAACAAGAAATTTTATTAAACTGGTATTTGGATTAAAAATTTGAAATATACGAGTTGTGTGAAAGTATATGAATGACAGTTTAGAACTCTCACAGAGTTGCTCAATATCATTTTGTACTCCAGCAATGTTGGCTGAAAAGGTTTCAAAATTTCTTCATTGGTGTGTTTTGATTGCGAAGTATAACATGTGGAGCAGTTAATAACATTACTTAGGAAAATGTCTCCCCGTCATTCGTACAGGGTAAGAACTAGGTTGAAAACAGCGTCCATATAGCTAGTCCATATACCGACTCGTACTTTACAAAAAACTTCTTAGGTCTATCATAGTATACCTATAGCAAGCCTCTATGAATATTGTATCCATTCATTTTTTAATATATGCTGTGGCATAATTTCTACCAAAAATGTTATACCTGATTTCCGTTTTGAACATCTTATATTTAACGCGGAGGCATGACTTTGCCAACACACTTCTCAGTATTATCAGCCAGAAGAGTCTACATATTATCATTCATGATTCACATATAAACTCATCAGTCTAATACTGGGAAAAATTCACCTATCCAGATATCACGGATATCACAGGATTAGGCTCAGATCTGGAGGGACCATGTCGACCGAATGGATGACACCAGACTGGCAAAGACAGTAAAAACTGAAAACCCCACTGGTAGAAGATTACCCGGAAGGCCACCCAAGAGATGGAAGGACAGCTGGACCTCCTCATCCCAGGACAGCCCGCCGTCACAAACAGGTCACCCGACCTAGGACAAGAGGAAGAAGAAGAAGGCTCAGATGCGCGGGGCCTAAAATACAAGCATTGTGCCTGAAATATCAGTATTTAGGAATCGTCTTACAATATTGCAAGTATTAATAATGACCGATTTTTGCATTTTTATGTATAAATTTTCCGGTAAATCTAATTTTTTTAAATTGTTTATTAGCGATTTTGGTATTATACCTGTAGCTGATAATACTAATGGGATTATATATACCGACCGAGAATGCCAAATATTTTTTATTTCACCTGCTAATTCTGTATATTTACGAATTTTTTCTGCGACGGTTGTTTGAATATTAAATGTATTTGGTACAGCGATGTCAATTAAATAAGTAATTTTAGTTTGTTTGTTATGTAAAACTACATCGGGTCTATTATGATGTATTGTTCTATCTGTTATAATTGTTTTATCATAATAGAGCCTATAATTTTGATCTTCTAAAACCGATTCCGGGTTGTATTTATAATATCTCTATTGGTATACTCGCCTCTATTGGTATACTTGACTAGTTACTATTTTTAAGATTTAAGATTTTTTGTATTACTGTCTGTTTGTTTAATGAATAAAAAAATAAAAATAAAATATGTAATTATATTTCTCGAATTTATTAATTTATATTTTATAGCTAAATTTTGGTGGATTATTTTTGCCACATGATTATGTCTATATGTATATTCAGTTTGCGCTATTGTTGAACAACCCGAAATTATATGTTGTATCGTTTCCGGTTTAGCGAGACATTTCCTACATGAATCATCTATTATATTTGTATCTTTTATTATATATTTTTGATAATTTTTTGTTTTAATTACCTGATCCTGAATCGCTAGCATAAACCCCTCAGTCTCCCCAAACAAATCCCCAATAATCAACCATCTGTTTGACGCAAATTTGTCAACATGAGACTAGTTAAGATCATTGAGGTGTCTGGAGTGAATCTCTTTCCTATGCATGTTATTATTATTACAAACCTTCTTAATAGCCACAACATCGAGTCCAGCTTGGTCCAGTTCAGCTTGAAGATAGAGTTTCCTTTGTGGAGTAGGTGCTCCTCCCAACATTGCTGCCAGGAGTTTAAGTCCCGCAGCGGGAAGCTCTTCTCCACCAGCTCCACTCTGTAGCATTCCAGCCAGGAAACGGAAACGACACGGTTCACCGTATCGAAGTCTGAGAGTGGATAGAGCTTCAGAAACTCCGGAATGGCCTTGTTGGGATACTTCACAAGCGATTGTCAGTAACTGGAAGTAAAACAGTAGACATTTAGTACAATAATTGTATAATTGCCATCCGGCAATTAATAATTTTACAGCTCTTTCGCTAGATACAATAATTCTATTAGGACCACACATAGCCACTTACTCGTGATTAATTTCAATGACGTTAGGAAAGGAAGATTGAAAAATATCTCCAGTTGAATGCTGCCAGATACTATGAGGTATTTTAATCTCTGCGTAAGCCTCAGTGAAGGGGTCAATCAGTGGGGATTAAAGCCATTAGAGGGAATATTTAATTCCTTAAGAACTGGATTGAATGAATTAAGAAATCTTGCAAATCACATTTTATAACAAGCCGTTAAATTCATTTGAATGCTTAAATAATGTATATTATTTTGTTACCTGTAAGGCTAGTATTCTTGATTTGTTGACAGTGGACATTATACACGCTGCAAGAGCATACAGTCCTGCAGGACACGCGACAAGACGACGAGCTGATTCTGGATACCGTTGGCAACAACTCTGAAGACATTGCCTGGAAAAAATAACAATAGGACTTAAAAATATTTGATGTAATCACTACAAGAATTTAACATTTAACAGTTATGTGTCTTTAAAAATATCTGTATATTCTGTGTATTACTTACAGGCAAGCAAGTTCATCAAGTAGAATTCTTCTCTGAACCGCAGGCGGCAAGCGCGGTGCTGGAGATGTGACCAACGCTCCGGGACTTACATTACCAGGACTTGGGAGAGATGGAGTCGTGACGCCAGATTGGCTGAGCTGAATTGTACGAAGGGCTTCAACCACGAGGCTCACGCCATCAAGTGGCTCGCTGATGAACTCTTGGACGAAACTGTGAACAAAATACATATGATGTTAAAAGTAAATCAACTTGATTAAAGATCTAACTTTACGAGCCGGCGAGAAGAAAGACTTGGATATGAGTTTCATTTTATGTCAGTAATAATGTTCCTGTGGGTCCTGAAGTTAAACAAGATAAATTTAGTAATTGAATAATTTTTACGTAGAAAATGACTAACTCTAAAATTGTTTAGGAAACTGAAGGACGGACGGTTGCGTAGGACGGAAAAGTTTATAGTTAGGCATGATGATATTTTCTGCCGTTTCCTACGTTTTTTGGATTGCGACTTACATAGTGTGTGTGTTACAACTGCTTCCACAATACTTAATTACAGAAATATTACTAAGTACTTAATTAAATATGGTTTCGTGGTTCCTTATGGAATGTACATCGCATAGGTGTGATGGAAGGAAATCGATACGAGCTCAGTCATCCAGTGCAAGTCGAAAACATTCATACTTATAAAAGTATAAAAAAATACGCCCTTTATTGTCTGTTGATCTAATGCCCGATCCCACCAACTACCACCTAGGAAGCAGACCCCTAAGGAATTTCCATACAAAACCACAGATAATTTGAGTGATTATCATAACTGTCATAACCTTGAAGATATAAATCCATACAAAATACAACATGCAGCTCTACTTAGTTAGGTGCCCAAATATCTCGGCCCAGAATCTCCCTCACTTAAGTAGCTGCATGCTGTATTTTGTATGGATTTATATCTTCAAGGTTATGACAGTTATGATAATCACTCAAATTATCTGTGGTTTTGTATGGAAATTCCTTAGGGGTCTGCTTCCTAGGTGGTAGTTGGTGGGATCGGGCATAAGAGTCTCAGAGGTGCTTAAAACTGACACAATTAGGTACTGATAGGTCTCTATCATAAATTTATGAAGATTAATGTGATCGTTACATTGTATCGATAAATTTCTCTTAATCGTTAGCTTCTCTATCGGGTTATTGACTAACTATTGTTATTATTATGCATTTAGTAGTGTTTATTGTAAAGTGAGTGAAAACATTACAATGTAGGTTAATTCGATGTTTTCTATCATACTGTTTTAAAGGTTTTTGTAGACCGATCGATATCTCAGAAATGTATCCAATACAATGGATTTATTGATTTTTTAATTAGTTGAAGACAATAAATAATGACTTCCAATAAAACTGATTAAACATGAATGCATCGTACAGTAATATTATTGTATTCTCACGATACGGGCCCATCAATAGTGTACCTATATAATTTCTAAAAAAATATATCTACTTATTCCGGCTGAGTTTAAGGGCATATTCATTTGATAAATTTTAGTAGTTAATATTTCGAATAAACTGGGTTTCTACTCAAAGTCTTTGGTTTTTCATTTTATATAGGTACCTGGTACCTATTTAACTTAAGTCTCTTTGCCTTTCGAATTTTTCTGCAAAAGCTCATTTCTTTCTTATTCTAGTAGAATTGTTCGCTATATCATTATAATATTACTAGCCTATCTCTTGCCATAAATTTTCAACACATGTTCGTAATTTTGTGTTTAGTCCACGTCAGTAAAATATCTCAATTTATTCACACACTAAAAAGTCTTATGCTAATGTCTTTTCCGGCTTATTGATATAAAAAAAAAATCAAGTACAATTTACTATCGGAGTTTGACCTCATCGATACCAACGTTAAAAAATATAACTTAAAGTAAGTAGGTGCCTATTAACAATTTGTCCTATGGCAATAAATAAGAGTAAAAAAAAAACTCGGCAAACAAGTTTGAAAGGAAGTTCTTCATTAGGTCGCAATTTCGCGGCGAATTCCCGTAACCCGATGCTGATGTAAAAAAGTCGATAACAATTATTACGTATTATTATGATGGAAATTTATCATGGTCTTGAATGTAATATTTTACACCTGTGGAGGTATAATGATGTATAATGTATTTAAAGGTATGTATAAGATCGAACCATGGGATAAATTTTAGGGTTGATTTGTAAGATCATGTTGATACACGTATGTATAACAATATACCAGTATGATAGTTATATTTTATGTGGTATTTTTTCACTAGTTTTATACAAGAGGCATTTCATTGAGAAGTCTAATATTTTGTTTTGCTTTTCTAAATGAATCTATGTACCTACTTATACCAAAATATAATATTAAGATAACAAGTAGATTCATTTCAAGGGAATGACTTAGGTATACTTAATTTTATTGTTGCTTAATAGCATCCTTAGGTTCGTGGTATGGATACGTATGTACCTAGCAAATTGATATTTATGTGGTACCAAAATGATATACCTACACATATAATTAATTGTGGATAGCGAGAGGCGCAGGCGTGTGAATCCTGCCATCGCGGAATTTACAAAAGCTTATTATTTCAGAGTAAAGTTCCACGAATGCGCGACAACAAAAAATGCTGACGATTCTTCAGTATTTTATTATACTATAAAATCTAATGGTGAAGACAATCGTAATGTTTTAAAGATAAGTGTTGATGATGGCATTACCAATTACTATCTGCTGCGTTCGTCTCACGGATGCAATTAAAATAAAAATAGGTATGTAGCTAATCAAGGAGAGGCTATGTTAGTATAATATTATACTCTGTAATCATTTACCTACCTAGATATTTGTTATGTAAGTCTTCAAGAATCTTAACTATTTTAAGATTTCTTTGCGATATTTCTTATTACTATAAATATATGGCGATTGATTACAAAATCGGAGAGTCGGATTAATTAATTCCCGTTTTCGTTGAATATAAATTGTCTGTAACTCACATTATTGATAGTGCAGTACGAGAAAGAATTTGTGGTCGAAGTTTTATCTGTTTTTAACATTTTTTCCACTTAATTCATAAAAAAATACATTCACCACGAAATAATGATTTGTATAGTCTAGACTCTAGTTAATATGGTGAAATTTAAACCCACCTCTCAGTACGATGAAATTCGTTCTTTTTGCACATTTGACAAAACGACAAGCCTATAGTAATGTCTTATGTTTCTAATACGAACAGTAGAATAATAATGCATAGAAGAGGGTAGTCGGTTCATTATGAAAAAATCTAAGTAAGGGTACTAAAGGGTAAGAGAACTCGTTGAACCGTAATACAACTTAAAGATTGGACTATATGTATGTTTGGTGAGAGTAAATAATTGTATTTAATTTCATTATTATCAATTTATATTCTGACATTTGATATGTAAATTAAGTGGTGTTTTTTTTGGGATTTAATTGAATAATCATACACTCGAATGCCACGCCATCTATCGATGTAATGTGTAATTACTAAATTTTAACATCACGAACTTATTTATGGCAGAAAAATTTCACTTAATCGTTAAATATCAATGATCACGAGCCTAAGTAACGAGGAAACATACTCATGTAATTACTCTATTATACAAGTGAATGAGCGAATAAATATTAGGTATATTACTTACATTTTGATTATTTTAAATAACTCATATTTTCGAGCTTAGGTTCATATCAAAGGTTATACGAAACCCGCATATAGAATTATTTTTAATCAAAATTATTAAAAATAAAAAAAAGCTTAAGATACATAGGCACTCAAATATGAAAATGGACGTCCGTGTCCTTATTTCGCTAAAATTTGGTAATAGGTATAATTGTTTTAATTTTGTTAGATGATTTTAATGATGAAAAAGCAGGAGAAGATTTTCTTCTCTCGATTCTTTTAAATTTAGAAATAAAACATTTCTTCATATTAACAGATATTTTTTCTACGCAAAAAAGTACAATAAAATACATTTAGCTGTTTATTATTTTCTAATTTATACAGAAGGTAGGTAATAATAAAAAATATAAAAATCTAGCATTCTTGAGTGCAATTTCGTTGTCAAATTAACCAATTTCTTTGTAGATAATATATATTTTCTGTTAAGGGAAAAGTAACTATTTAGTAGTAGTAGATTCGGTAGTTGGGAGTTCGGTAGTAGATATTATATGGAAAGCAGATTTCGGGTAGAACCGATTAACCTCAAATTTATAAGTACAAAAATACACTGTTTCAGCTAGATATCCAATTCGACAATTTTTTATTAAATGATTACAACTTTTTAAGTTTGAGAATAAGTTGCACAAAATTCAATTGATAATGATACGTTAAGATTATCCATAAGTATTTTTTTACTTTCCAGATACACAGGTGTACATAATAATTATTATAATTTATAAATACTAGAAAAAACGTAAATATTAATCTGCTTAGCATGCGTGCTCTAAAATTTAATGGTAACATCGTCAATTATATATTTTATTACATTTTGTCGTGAATTTTCTACCGATCAACAACAGCAATTTTTCAGAACTAATGTGTGCGTAAGTATTTAAATAATCTTTCCGTTTATCGTGATTCATTGAATTTCATAGGCAAAAATTTAATATTATAACAAAACCACAATAAAAAGAAATGCTATGTTCTAGAAAAATACTTCATTCTATGCATTAATATGTGTATGGGTTTGTGATATTGATATTCGTTATTTATTAGCCAATATCTACTAAAGTAGACGATCTGAATATATTCAATTTATTTATTTATTTATTCAGATATGGCACACACACAGACAGCAACATATATGGAAAATATGGTAAACAGAATAAAGAAAAATCATTACTGCCCTATTTAAGGTGCACACATATAGTTAATCATTATAACTCAATTTATATTATACACTATTCTACATTAATACTCGTAACTAATTCAACAAACAAAACTCATGTTTGTAATTCATCAATGTTTGTAACTCATGAAAAAAATTGTGTTTAAAAAATATCAGCATATATTTATAATTCCAGAAAATAACCTGTAGTATTCTCACAACAGTTTAGAAGAATTATGGATGAACATTGTCGGGCTTACGACCGACCTCGGCTGGCTTAAGTAATCACTTTACACTCGAGAAACATTCGCCATTTCAGTTCACCACGGCTGGGATTCGAACCCAGACCTTCGTCTCGCATAGTAGAGATCATAGTGCAAAGTGATCACTTAAGCCAGCCGAGGTCGGTCGTAAGCCCGACAATGTTCATCCTTAATTCTTCTACACTGTTGTGGGAATATTGCATTGTATATGCTATGGAATGTAGAAAAACATCCAACGCTTTACAAGAATAAAATTTGTAAATAAAAAATAAATGAAAATAACCTCTTCCCATCACCAGTGCAGATAATATAGAAATGTTGTCACTTTCAAGTCAGATCATTTTCTATAGGAGGATTAATGTGATCGCAGATCACGTGTCGTATAGTATAAAACTACCACAAGGTCTGGAAGACTATAATCTTACGCAATGATGACTATCATATAAAAGGAATTTATATACGTATACCTATTATTAAAAAAAGGATAATAATATACTGTAGCCCCTCGTCTTATTTACTTTATAATAACTTTTCTATGATCTCCCACAAGAATGTCTGCAATATTCTATAACAACATTCAAAGGATTTTCTTGTATAAAAGAGTGGAAGCTGTAGAGCAGTTCCGAAGCATGCTCGTCAATTTCAAGAAGAATTAAAAAAAAAGTCGAGACATGATATAAAAATGTTTAAAACTTTGCATTACAAGGTATGAACTCGACACATTAATAAAAGTAACGGTTTTTATTTCGGCATACTAGGTATTATATAAGGTGACCAACCGTCCTCCTTTTAGAAGGACAGTCCTCCTTTTCTAGGTTCTGTCCTCCCTCCTAAAGTGTCCTCCTTTTTTATTTTTTAACATTTTTAACTAATCTGTTAATCTCAAAACTACACGTTTTTTCATCACATCATGAATTAACTAATACTATAGTATAAAAATACATTAAAATGCAATTGTTTCCTAAGAAAATTTTCCTGCGGTGCTAATTACCTTTGCCATTTGTTTATATGAAGTTTGGTATGTTTTATGACAAATATTTCAACAGCGGCGCTGTTTTTTTTTTATACATCCTTTACGACCTTCTTCACTGTCCCAAAAAAAATGTCGCCTGCGACGCTACTTACCTACGCATTTTTTGTCCTCCTTTTTATTTTTAAAAATATGGTCACCTTATATTATACTTTTATCACCTCTACACCAATCCCGAAATCATTTCCACCATCAGAGTTCATTCCCCGCTAAGAAATAACAAGAATTGAATAGTGTGGGAATAGATTCATATAAAGTGGTATTAAGATAAGGCAATATAAACCACCTGACGCCTCTCTTGTAGTAATATGCAAATAGTACCTACGTATCTTATAAATAGAACGAAACCACTGATAGTGCTTACTTAGTAAGAAAAGTTGAGAGTACTCGTTTTTGAACCCATACAAATCTTATGCTAAAGAAATGTGCAAATAAGTAGGTACTAAATAGGTAGGTAGTTCATTACTGTTGGTTCGTACCACCCAAAGGGTTGCTTGTTTTACTTTTTTTTACGCTAGGGGCGCGCTGACAAGTAGTGTCTATTGCCAAATCAAATAGATTTCTTAACCTCAATGTTTTTTAAAGGTACCTGGCGCGAAGCTACCTAAGAACACAATTCCCATCGAGGTACCTTTTGGAAAAAATGTTAGGTATAATAGTGGCTAATCTGACGTAATCCCATAAGAAATGTTAGCCCCGGCTTCCCTTCTACAGAAATCCACCCTTCGCTACTGATTAAGTTACGTACCCTATTGTAAAAAAACTCTCAAGTTCTCAATACTATCAAGTACCCAGCATAATCTACGTGGTGATTTTTGGCAATAGACCCTTACACGCGTACTGCCACGTGCATTACTGGAAGCTGCTCAGAAAATAACGCATTGTTCAATAACCCCATAGTAAGTTCACTCTTCACGCAAAATATAGTTTATGCTGTGATTAAGATCTGTCACATAGTTTTGTAGGCAATGTTTCGCTTCACATCTTTCCACTTTCAAGACACAAAGATTTAATTTATCTTATCTCTCAACTGGGTGACATTCGCTCAATGTGAACTAGACTAGTACAAAATATAACTTCATTATCGTTGTAAAATTACACAGAGATTCAATAATAATCTACGTACTTACGTATGTTGGTGTGTTAGGTGACTTCAAATTTAATGTGACACTTGACAGATTGAATTAAAATCAATTGAGGTGATTATTTTTATATTTGTCGCAATTTGTTTCTAAGCAATTTGTCACGCATTAGACTTGACATTTCAAACGAGTTTAAATTGGTTGATGATAAAATTACGTACTTAAAATAATTCTACTAAAAACATTTTTGTAACAAAAAGACACAAAAACACGGTTGTGCGTTTAGTTATACAGTTGTGAGAAATTTGTGAGATTCTCGTTTCAATTATCATTACGAATTATGTTTGATATTTAGAGGTGATATACCTAATACGTTCTGTATTAATTTTATAGTTGCGCGTGCCATCCAGATGCGTCAAAAATTTTGAGGTATGCGTGGCAGACAAATAATTCAATGTGCGACCTCTATAATGTTAAATCTAATAATGTACAGATTCATATAACTTTATGCTGTGAACAGGGCTCGCTTTTAATATAAGCATATTTCACATTTCTGTTATTTCTCTGCTTACTCCACAAGGAATACGGCGTGATTGAATAGATACCTAGTTATTTTTACTACATAACCCCACAAGGGAAGTGTGCAAATCACATATGCCCAATCCCACCAACTTTTACCTAGGAAGGAGAGCCCTAAGAAATTTCCATACAAAAACAGAGATAATATTCTATTTATTGAATACAGAACATCAGCTTCCAGCTAGAACCCAGCCAAAATCCATATGAAATGCAACATGCAGCTCACCTAGTTGGGGAGATTCTGGGCGGAGATATTTGGGCACCTAACGTAGGTGAGCTAGACGTTGCATTTCATATGGATTTTGGCTGTGTTCTAGCTGGAAGCTGATGTTCTTTATTCAATAAATAGAATATTATCCTAGGTAACAGTTGGTGGGATTGGGCAATAGAGTGTTAATACGAACATACATGTATTTCAATCTTAAGACGTAATGTTCTATATTGTTACGACCACTAGCGCCACCTAGTGGTCCTAACAAAAAGCTACAGTCAAAAAAACCAGTAACCAATATTCAAATTTGTCGCATCAGTGTGAAGTCAGTCGCGTTTGTCTTCCTTGGTGGGTGGACGTGGGCGTCCCGCCCGGGGGGTAGGTCCCGAAACCCCCACACGTAAATTCCAGTAACCGTTAATAGTTAAATAACAATTATTATAATAATAGTAAACAATAAGTGTACCTAATCAGAATCAATAGTGAATTTAATGTAACCTTGTCTCATAACTCTTGTAAAATTCATATATGTGCTCCGTAAATAATAGATCCAGTTATTATAATGTAGTCATCTTTTCAATCAACCGCCTTTTATCTCTTCCACTCCACTCCCGAACCAAGGTACTGAGGACGCTATTGATGGGACTATTGAGTGACGCAAGGCCGTCATCAAGGATGGTGTATCTACCAAGAACCAACCCCTGGAGCCGTTGGGACCCCACCAAGGAAGGCAGCGTGACATTATGGGTGCCCGTCTCGGGATGTGAACCAGAGACCCGCACAGCGTAACATTATGGGGGCTCGCAACAGGATTGTAAACCTTGAACCTCTCGTAAGTGTAAAAAATTGGACTGACCGTCTCGGAAGGAGAGCCGGGAACCTTTCGCAACTAGAGTTTGGGCTGGAGGTCCACGACCCGAACTGGAAACGGAAGAGCGCTGAGATCCAGGAGGTCTGCAGACGCCAATGAGAGACCATGGACCGAAGGCATGTGCCGGGCGAAGAAGTAGAGATCCAGGGTTGAACCAGGAAGTGCGTGTAGTATCTGAACTGCGTGTACTATAATATATGCAAAGTGTTGGAGTGAAACGTAGAGAGTAAATATGCACAGTGAAAAAATACTGATAATATAGAATATTTTTTTCTCTAGCGTATAATATTGTGTTTTGTTTGTACTAGTATATAAGTGACGAAAACTACTGTATTGTAAAAATGAAAATGAAGTTACGTCCACGATTGTAATATATTTATGTATGCTTACAGATAGAATGAACATAATAAGGTGGTGTTGTCTAAATGCTCAGTAAGTAGCCATCCAGTTGTATTACTATGTACCTAACAAATTGAAAGGGTGAGTTTTTACATATTGTTTATTTCCTAATGCAAAATTTTGAACAAATAAATATTCATTGTTAAACGGTCAAACAAATGCGTTGTTTCAAATCAACAATTATTTTGTAAAAGTATTTTCCAATTTTATAAGAGATTTTTTAATGTCATGCAAATGAAATAACCCTTTTGAAGAAGACCAATAATTTAACTTCCCTGTCGCCGCAAGACAAAGAAAAATGTCCGTTAAAAATCAGATCAACGTGTCTCAACTTGTCCAAAACTAGTAAGTACCAAAACAGGATATCATGTACACGTCACATGTCCAGCTGATGCAACTAGAGATGTTAAGAAATTAAATGTAACAGGTATTGGAAACAAAATTCACAGGTATTTTTCTTGATAAAATTTGAACTGTTATTGTAATATTGATAAAGTGTAAACATACCTAAGAGTAAAATATACATAATTTAATAGTTATTAAGAGGCAACATACGTACCTACATTGTATTAAGAGAACACACTGCGTGAATAAAAGAATTGTTGTTTTATTGTAAAATATGTCAATAGGTATGTAATATTATATCTTGTTATTATTTTGTTGACAAATATCCACCGATTAAGAGCACACACTACCTGAAGTAATAATAAATGAGTAAAAGTGAAATAGAAAATTTATTAATTTTTGAATTGGAATTTGAACTTAAAGCAAGTAAATTATGTGATACTGTGACAACTATGTAATAGATGTAAGAAAGTAAATAGAGTTATAGATTGAACATTGTATATTTCCCAGTTCTTTTGTTTTTCTGTGTTGTAATAAAATCACTGTGAATTGAATACTTTAGGTAATAGGTATTGAATATGTTATTGCTAATTGTGAAATGTTACATTGTTATTGTTATGTGTACTTTGTATTCCAGGGCTTGTAAACATTTTTTAAAAGGGGTAAAGAAAAAAAAAAAAAAAAAAAATTTGCAAATGAAACAGTGACTTGTTAGGAATATTTTGAAATAGTTGAAACAAATTGCGAGTAGAATAAATGAAAGTTTCCAGAGTTGTTAAAGGAAAAGTTTAAGATGAGGTAACCAGAGATATTCGCTGTACTGGAACGGCAAAAAGTGGAAATGATGGAGTTGTTTTTTATGAATTGTGTAAAAAAAAATAGAATATTTGGCCCTGGATAAGAGAAAATTGAGATAAATAAAATGTAGTTTATAGGAAAATAGAATGTAAGATAGGGTAGAAAACAGGTGTATGTCATGTGGAGTACAGGCAGCCACTGATTTTAGGAAGTAAGAAATTTTTTTTTAAGACAGGAAGTGATGAACGGTGTAGAGGTGCTGATGAGTTAGAAAGTTGGAAGACGGGGCATGATTCTAAAAAAAAAAAAAAAAAAAAAAAAACCCTGCAGGCAATAGCAAGTCTGCTGATAATTGACGAATATCACAATTGTGTGTGATAGAAGTGTGAAGAAAGCTTGTCCGCTGATAATAGACGTATTTCACAACTATGTGTGGAAGGAGTTGTGAAGAGATGAGTGTTTTCTTGCGAATTCACAGTAGTGTGGCTGTAAGATTCGTGAGAAAATGTGTATATATGGGTTATGGAAACCTGTATTTTGATTCGTAAGTGTGTAACAACCAACATCAGAGTTCAATGTAGTGTCCAATTTCCCCACATCCCATATGCGAAGGCATTTGCATATTACCTTTTCCCCTTGTGCAGATGAATGATATCCAAAAAAGAAAAAATGACGAATGGCAGAGAAGATGGAAAATAGAAGAAAGCGTTAGGTGAGGTATGATAGATGAGAAAAGTGAGAATGTAAGCACTTCCTTTCCCCTCCCACCACCCAAGGTACCCTGATAAACATCCTTTTTCCCTGGACATCCACATTGTAACGTTTCTTGAACTGTGGGACGCGTGCAAACGAGTTCCATGTAGGTAAAAACAAGAAAATTGTTATGCAACGAGACGAATGTTGAGAAGCTGTTGTTCCCAAGGCGTGAGAGGTGGAGCGCCTTATAATGTGTGTTGAATTAGGCGATAGGTGGAGACCTGATAATACTTAGGCGATAGGTGGAGACCTGATAATACTTGAGAGTGAGAGAATTGTTGAGAATTCGCTGGTGATGTGAAACCCCAGAATCATGTGCCCAGAGAGAGAGAACAAGTTAGTACGTAGGTACTTAGGAAGGAAATGAAAGTTATGAACGATATTGAGCGTGCAACCCTTTGAGTATCTGTGGTGGAAGCAGTACTCTTAAAGTGAATTAGATTGAGTTTATCTGTCAAAAGTTACCAAACGTAGGTTAAAATTTTTTTTTGTAAGAATATAACATAAGGTAGGGTTAGAAAACAAATAGAGATATGAAATGTTTAGGTTATAAGAGCTTAGAATAAATACACAAGTAGGTTAAGGATAGTTGTAGAACAAAACTCATAGTGTACGTACACAAGTAAATTAAATACTGACGAGTATAGAATAAATACACATGACACAAAAAAAAACAATTACACAAATAGAATAAGATGACTTAGAATAAGAATACTGAACAAAATGTAAGTAGAAAGCAGACGAATTAAAATAAGAGTAAAGAAATGAAAAGCCTTGTTATTGTTGAAAAAAAAAAAAAATTTTTGTGTAAAGAAAAATTGATGTGAGGGTGAGAAAACTGTCATATGTGGCATGGTTTGCCTTGGCCAGGTGAAACTAGCTACTGTGACAGGGGTCGACAACCCAAAGATGAAAATTAACCATGTATATTAGTTTATAAGAAGATCCATGAAAAAAAAAAAAAAGAGATTATAAGACTAGAATAAGATTGAATTTATCCATGAACAAAACTTGTGAAAATTTTCTGTTTGACATGTAAAATTTTAAATTGAAAATGAAATTTGAACAAACATCAGGGTTGTCACTTAATGATAACCAGAACTTGAGAATCAGGGTTGTCACTTCATGACAACAAAAACCCAATTTTTTTTTTCTTTTTCTTCTTCCTTTTCACATCTTGTTGTTTTTTTGAGATTCGCTTTCACTTTTTTTTGGAAGGAGGGGGAAGTTGTTACGACCACTAGCGCCACCTAGTGGTCCTAACAAAAAGCTACAGTCAAAAAAACCAGTAACCAATATTCAAATTTGTCGCATCAGTGTGAAGTCAGTCGCGTTTGTCTTCCTTGGTGGGTGGACGTGGGCGTCCCGCCCGGGGGGTAGGTCCCGAAACCCCCACACGTAAATTCCAGTAACCGTTAATAGTTAAATAACAATTATTATAATAATAGTAAACAATAAGTGTACCTAATCAGAATCAATAGTGAATTTAATGTAACCTTGTCTCATAACTCTTGTAAAATTCATATATGTGCTCCGTAAATAATAGATCCAGTTATTATAATGTAGTCATCTTTTCAATCAACCGCCTTTTATCTCTTCCACTCCACTCCCGAACCAAGGTACTGAGGACGCTATTGATGGGACTATTGAGTGACGCAAGGCCGTCATCAAGGATGGTGTATCTACCAAGAACCAACCCCTGGAGCCGTTGGGACCCCACCAAGGAAGGCAGCGTGACATTATGGGTGCCCGTCTCGGGATGTGAACCAGAGACCCGCACAGCGTAACAATATGTAGGTATGAATGGTTAAACATAGTTGTTTATGCTTTCTAGACTAGAAAATAGGATCCAATCTTTGAACTTGTAAGCGAAACGTGTAATTTAGTATTAAAATAATTATGAATTGTGTATAGAGCCATCAGTAACCATACTAACAAATCGACATAATGGATAGCAAATTATTTTCATCTTATATCGAATAGCGATCATCTACTACTTATAATCATTAATCTGATGAATTAAGTTATAAATTACTACATCTGATTAAATTACTAATAAGAATACTTCTTCAGTATAAATAATAAGACGTATAGTAAGAAGATAATGGAAAACGGATTGCATTAATAATTAAGTAGGTGTTTGATTTGAGCGATTCTCGATCGAGATAATAATACTAGACATATTTCATACAGGCATACGTACTAAATGTATGATTAGACATGACTTGTTTACTTATAAATTGTTCTGATTAAATTTTCATTACATTAATCGGTCCAATAGGATGTAAACTTTACGTTATAATCATCTTAATTACACGCTAAAGAATGTATGAATTCGTGATGTTAAAACTAATCAGTAGGTACTGTGTTTATAGATTCTCTAACTAAGTAACTGCTATTGAGACTATATTTGAAAAGCATTTTACTCTTGAATATTAAAACGCTTAAATGGGAATTTAGTTCAAAAGTAGATAGGTCATGTTGCTTAGTAAAACATTGCTACAATAAAAACTACGCATTTGTCTACCCTTATACTTGGCGCGTCCCTTGCGGGATAGGCAGAAAAGACAACGCTAGACCACAATATCCTTACACACAATCCTTGCTTCCATTACATTCATGCAGTTTATCATCACGATCACCGATCTCTCTTACTTAAGTTTTGTACATATGGAGCTTTTTGAGTAAATATAGTTTTAAATACCTAAATCTTTTGTTTAATACAATTCCAAATAAGACGAGATCCTTTTCTCAACGCAATAGAGGCTTCAACTAATGAGTCATACATTGTTATTACCTATACGAGTATCTTTTAGTAATTGAAATGCCTTACCTCGGAAACGCAAGTCGAAGATCAGCTCTGAGTTTCGTCAGAAGTTCGCTGAGTGATCCAAATTGTCGCAGACTCATCTCTCCACCAGGACTGAGGCAGGGATTTCTGTAAGAAAACGAACTTTACAACCACAATACAAATTTATTTTTCCTACTTTATTTGATCACGATTTGTCACGAGATATTGTTTTGTCGAGGAGAGCGAATGTTTTATGACCTAAACTCTCTGCTGACTTTGTATGGATATCATTAACGACTATACCTGTAATCTTTATCATTGTGTTGATGTTTGGATTTGGTAGGTGAAGACTGGTGTTCTACTTGTGTGATTACTGGATGACTTGGTGGAGGGACACCAGGATGGTTGTTGCCTCTCTTTGTCCATTTCCTCAGCGCTGCGGCATAGTCTTCTGGATTATACGTTGGGGGACGTTGCTTCTCCTGTAACAAAATAAAATAAAATAAATATACAACAGAATAATGATGGTACAACCTTTATGAAATAAATGTAAGTTTTCTCAGAAGTGAGATAACACAACTGAGATAAGTGTTTACAAAGAATAGGAAAGACATATCACACAGGCGTCTGAGTCACAATGTTAAAATTTTTCAGTCTTGCATCCTTCCTGTGTCTCCGAGAAATATTTTATGGGGGAACGGAACTTAGAAATCTATTCAAGTTGGAAGTTTTGACATCAACTTTGAAAGGTGATACCTACTCTAAGAATGGCCGAAATTTTAAGTAGGTTTACCTAAATATTATGTCAGGTTTCGCGCTTTTTACGTATGAAATATGTTTGTTCATTTAACAAAGATTTTAATTCTAATTAGTTAACTCTTAGAAAAATGAGAATGTTTTGATATGTATGCACACTTGTATATTAACTTCACTAGTGCTGGAAACATTACAATAGTCCGCGAATGGTATAGAAAAATGTATGTTCACCTAGGAATTAATACTTTATTGAGACTATAGCCACAATTGATTAATTTGAATAATATGCAGCGAGTGTAATGTAATGAAGGTCTATAGACTACAGGTGGTCGTACTAACATACAAGAATAATATGGTGATACTGTTAATCTTAAGTTTAACGAACCGTAAAAGCACATACTAGAAATTAGGTCAACTGTCGCAAACTAACTGGATGTGTAGTACTAATGAAGTAAAAAATGGACAGAACTATTTATAAAGGTAAAAGGAGATTGGGCTGTTAGCCCTCTGCATAAGCAGAAAAATATCTGTATGATTCAAATCTTGCTGTAGCCGACACAGGCTACTATCTTTCTGTAATGTATGTTTGAAAGCGTTTACTTAAAACTTCAGATTCATGGAATTATCTGGGTGATTCATGGAGATATCTGGGCTTTGTAATGGTGAAGGAATACCAAAGCCACATTACAGGAAGACTTAAAAGACTTCTTTGCTGTGTATGAAATTTATTGGAAGGGACCCGCAAAATTCTTGTAGCTATGCCAAGAACAAGGCTGCGAAAACTCAGTCATTAAGAATTGAACACTGTCTCTAGGGCTAGGCGGGCATGAGAGAATAGATAATTTTTTCTTGTGTCTCTAGGGCTAGGCGGGCATGAGAGAATAGATAATTTTTTCTTGATTTTCATAATTTATGTAACTGTTTCTACTGCATGACCTTAGTTCCCTAATGTCGATACACAAACATGATCATTACTCATTAAATACAAAGTATTCTAGAATGAAATTGTAAAGTCGTGAAATAATTTTATATAAGTTCATGCAAAACATATTAGGGAGACCAGTTTTAAGAGGCGCTATTAGGGTCGTCATGAATTACTCTATGCTGTGTTAGTGAAAATGATACAAGTGCTAAGAGTTAGAAGTAGAGCTACAAATATCTAATTAACAGCAGGTACTACACCCATTATGCTATGATTTAATTAAAGATCATGATCGATAGTAGGCAATAGAAAACTATTTCAATAATTCGACCATAATTCTTGGAATTTGGCGCTGCTTCTACAGTCTTGCTTTCTACAGATGGTAATTTATTAATCAGGCCATAAGGTTACTTTGTTTTTTTTTTTACATTGGTTACCTACTACCAAACTAACTTCATTTAAGGTTACAGTCGATGTTATTCGCTCCGTTAAAGCAATTTGTCTAGTTTTATAAGTCGTCCTTGTACCGGAAAGTACTGGAGTTCGTATAGGCATAAAGTTCCAAACTAGAACCTCTTTGGTTAAGAAAATTTGCTACTCCGAAAGCATTTTATTACGTAGTATACCTATCTATTATCATGGGCATCGCCAGTCTCGGAGTCGGTTGATTGAAATTTTTTTGTGGGACGTAGTTAAGAAGGTCATGATGTGGTTTGTTTATTTGAAAATGTATATAATACTTTGCACTATGCGAAAAATGATTTTTTATAAAAAAAAAGACAAATATAGCGCCGCAGGCAATATTTTTTTTATTTATGAAACTGATGCATTTTCATACAAATTTTAGAAAATTTATGATATGATGAGAAAATGTGTTGTAGTGATGTGATTTTTTGTGAGGTTTTACCATTTAGTATGAAAAAATAAATACCTATTCCAATCTCTGCTGCCCCCCCCCCGCCCGCGCCCCCCTGACGACGTCCATGCCTATTATTATGAATGTATGTCTCCAAATGTTTAGAGTTAATTTGGATTACCTCACCTTGCACAAAACTGTAGATTAATGTATAATTACAAATTTATAATAAATCTATTGGATATGCGATAGTTTCTCTATCTAGAACTAATATTTACTGTAAATAATATTATATTATGTAGGTTTCCACTCGTAACCCAATGACATTAAAGTTACATCAGTGGTACTCGTATTACATTACATACTCGTACTTATGTTTTATTCTGATAAGTTGTATGTGGGTATGAAAGTGGAAAATGACTCATTTGTATGACAGAATGTAATTAAAAGTATCTTCGTCAATAATACAGCTATTGTTGATAAAATTATATTATAGCAAATACGAGTACTAGCACTAATTATTCATAACAGTTAGTTTTATAATGAATCAAGAATGACATAAAAACATTAAGTTTTATAATTTATTTTACTGTTTCGTTCAAATGAATTTTAACATTTTTATATAACGACAAAAAGATTATGAAATGTTCTGTCCTGTTAGACGCTGGTCTGCATTTAAAAATACTCTTCGATAAGAAGAACTCAAGTGGATGCTATCTATACCGATTATTCAAAAGCTTTTGACAAGGTAAACCATCGGATCTTACTTTTAAAATTACAACATGTCGGCATACATGGTGACCTGTACCGTTGGTTTACATCGTATATACATAATCGCTGTCAGTCGGTCGTAATAAGCGGTTATAGATCAGCATCCACTGTCGCATCTTCAGGAGTCCCGCAAGGATCACACCTAGGTCCTCTACTATTTAACATTTATATACACGACATCGGCACATGTTTCGAACACTCCCAATTCTTAGCATATGCCGATGACATGAAAATACTTTTACCCATTAAAAGTTCATCTGATTGCCAGAAACTACAGTCTGACCTTGATAGACTAAGTACATATTGCACCAACAATAAACTACTCTTGAACATAGCTAAATGTTCAAAAATTACATTCACAAGAAATCACCGACCTGTACAATATAACTACACTATAGATAACATAAACATTGAACACACCAACAAAGTCCGCGATCTCGGTGTCATCTTAGACAGCAAGATGCAGCTTGACCACAATATGAACCATATAATTGATAAGGCCAATAGAATGCTCGGTTTCACAATAAGAAATTGTCAACCATTCAAGAAAGTTTCCACAGTAAAAACTGTGTATTTCGCATATGTCAGAAGCATATTAGAATTCGCCTCCACACTATGGTCTCCTCATCAGATTACATACAAAGCAAGACTAGAAAAAATACAAAACAAACTACTGAAATATCTGAACTACAAAGCCCACGTACGATTTCAAAGCCATTCTGAATCTGCGAACTTTCACGGGATACCCAACTTAGAAAAAAGGCGAACCTCCGCTGACATGCGACTTCTTCATGACATAGTTCACAACAACATAGACTCACAATACATGAACTCTACAATAAAACTTAGAATCCCTCAAAGAAATACGCGCACACAAGCTCTGTTTCACATAAAAACACATAACACAAACTACATCCGAAACACAGTACTTAATAGAATTTACGAAACATATAACACTTCCTTCAATAATTTAGATATCTTCAACACAACTAAAAACACATTCATCAACTCGGTCAATAAAATCTTACACACATCACCCCTATAAAAATAAAAATGAAAATAAATAACATTGAACTACCTACACATAAAATACCTAATTTTTTACGCGGAGGCATGACTTTGCCAACACACTTCTCAGTATTATCAGCCAGAAGAGTCTACATATTATCATTCATGATTCACATATAAACTCATCAGCCTAATACTGGGAAAAATTCACCTATCCAGATATCACGGATATCACAGGATTAGGCTCAGATGCGCGGGGCCTAAAATACAAGCATTGTGCCTGAAATATCAGTATTTAGGAATCGTCTTACAATATTGCAAGTATTAATAATGACCGATTTTTGCATTTTTATGTATAAATTTAAGTATATTTTTGAAAGTAGATTGCATTTATTGTCTCTATTGGGGAGGTATCTCGAAATGTGTATAGTTTTAAGTATTTAATTGAATTAAATATTGAAGGAAATAAAAAGAATTTGAAATTGAAAAAAAAAAAAAAAAAAAAATATTAGTTTTAAATATTTTTTATAAATACGTTTGGTATATTATAAGAACACATATTATATTATTATTTTTTTATATAAGAATGTAACCCTTCCTCTCTCCTATACTCATCCCCTTCCCAATGCTCACTATTGATTATTAATCGATAATTACATTTATATGAATCACTTTACTTAACTAATTATATATATTAATAAGGTAACACTATAATAGGCTTTAAGTATTTTATTATCTCTGTATATATTATAAATGTTACAAGCTGTTGTGTTATAAAAATAAAAATAAAATAAAAAAAATAAAAAATAAAATCACAATTTTGAAGATATGTACTTATTTTTCACAGAAAAAACCCCATGATATTTTTATATTTTTGTCTATTGTACGGAGTCATCGAAAAATATTGCCTCCATTTTAAAATTGAATAACTTTGGAACTCTTAAGGTTAAATGAGTAAATCTTTCATTGTATGGTAATTAATGAATGAAAATTTTATTTCATGATAAAATGCGTTAGCGCATGCGCAGAATGGCTGCGAAGTCGACAAAGCCAACCGACACTTTTCATCTACCGCCTCTCAATGTAACGTCAGCTCAAAATTAACTCGATATAAATGACCTAACGTGTTGTTGAAGGTTGTGAATGATTATGATTGTTTATTGTAAAATGTATGTACTTAAAATTCAAAAAACAAATAATCTAAATGTACATAGACTAGAATAATTAATCTTCGTCTCACGATTAAAATGATATAATACGTACCATATGTTGTATAAATTAATAATAAGAAATGCGTAGAGTACGAGATCTAGAATAAATCAATTAAAAACGCATTACCTGTTTAAAGTCGTGATGGTGTCGATTAAAGGAAATATTCAATAAATCAATATTACCATTTGATTATATCTACTAGATATCAGATATTGATAGAGCAACATCCTGCTTGACGCATTATAAAGACATCATCAACTACGCTCTATGGCATTCGTTTACTTGCAGTTTCCTTTGCGTAATTACAATATTATAAACTTTTTACACAGATGTGCTTTTAATGATATATCAGTAATCATGATTTAAGCTTTTATTTGTTTTGGACTGTATTATCGTTATCATAAAATTATAAGCGTTATACGTTTATGAGCTTACTGATTAATATGTCAACTTTGTTCTTGAAGTTAATTAGTTTGCTAAGTAATTTTCAAATTAATAAAAGCTTATTATACTTAGATACTATGTGGTTCTATACCAATAGTGAACTATAAATGAAGATATTTAAACTACATTTTATCCCACCAACAAATTAATTCGCGATACTTTGTAAATTTAGACAAAAGTACCACAAAATTTTGAGTAATGGTCCTCATTTCATGAGAGAATTTGTGATAACTATAAGGAAGATCTCTACAAGGGGCAGGGATAAAGGTTCCAATCACTCTTTTGACCACACTACAGGGTTTTGTGGTCACTTGTGACCCTATTCTGAACAAAAATATGTGATAGATTAAGTAATAAATGTGAGTTATGATGAGAATCAATTTATTCATAAAAATTATTAACGCGAGTTCAATTAATAACCTCGAAGCTAGAACTGATCTCAATAAGATTTTTTATACATACAGTGTCTAAATATTAATTTTTCATTATGCCATCTCTAAGAAACGCATAAAATTTCATAGTACTCATAGTACATAAACGCGGTCCAGTAGATTATTTTATTAAGATAATATATTATAGTCATGTCGTATTATGATATCTAAAAGTTTTATTAATTTTACAAAGTAATTAAGCATCTATTAGCTAATCTCCTATCCGGTTTAAAAAGTAATAAACTTTTTTTCACAAAGTACCTACTCGGCTATCTAGCTGTACTCATGCTGTACTCATTTAAATAATATTATGTACCTGCCTATAGTATTTTGTGGATTAGTAAATTAAATTCTCACGAATGTTTTGATACTACCAGTTTAATTTTATTTGCAACTTTTATAAGGACATCAAAAGACTTTAACCGCTCACTGTTTCTAGTCCCGGTGTCTCATCTCAGTGAGACAAAAAGAGTATGAACTAGATTTCGTGATTTCCTCAGACTTAACATCAAATTTCTATATGTCATAGATTATTTTTGAAGAGGATTTTTTTACGTAAAATTGTAGTCCAGCATTATAAAACATAGCACATCGTACTAAAGAACGGACTACCAGGTAGACGACCACGAAAATTCTCATATTCAAGCCGAATTAGGGACGAATACCTAGTTTACGTAATCCACTTCCCAAAAAGAAGCAGCAAATCGAGAATTGTAGAGTAGATGCATCTACTATTAATCCACTACAAAGAATAAGGGTATGGAGTGTTCGGTCAAGCAATACATATTCATTTTCCTTCATCGTTCTTAAACCTGTCGTCAAGTTTATGTAGATCTACTACAAAAAAACAAGATCGTGTGTGTTTACTCGATAATAAAATTTAAAGAAATAAAAAAAAAATTGGTACATTGACTTCAAATTATTATGTTAAATCGTTTGTTGAAGATGAATCAATTCGGACACTTAGTTTTTATTCTCATATGTTTGGAAGATTCGACAATAATGTCTGGAGGCTTAGAAATTTGCCATATTATACCTACCCACACATCAACATAACTTTGGATCGATGACAATGAAGAACATCGCATTAAAAATAATAACGTACTGTAAAACAATAAGAAATAGTTAAGACCAAATATGTATGAAATGATTTATTGAATGTATGCCAATTATAATATTAGAAATAATAAATTTTAATACAACCTTTCAATAAACTTTCGTTTGTTACTCCTACTCATTATCGCAAAAGTAAAAGAGATTTAATAGCTTTTATTTTGAAATCGTTTTATATTGAGCTGTGGGCAGAAGGCCGCTGGATAAATCATGGCAGAATCTAATGCAAATAATGTCACCAATGCAATGGTATGTCTATTGATAATCAAGTATAATTGGAATTAGGTAGGCACTGTGAGTGTTTGTGTATTTGTATCGTATGCCATTAGACGGACCAGAGTCAGATTTTAAGATCGTGACAATTCAGGTATTGAAGTGCTTCAAGTGATATTAAATATATAATTAAGAGCTTGGTACCAAGAATGACGTCATAGTCATTTCGCACGGCATTAAGGTTCAAAATCGCGTGAACAATCGCACGATAAAATGGTAAAAATAGCGTTTTTTTCATTTGTTGGGGTTAATTTTACGTCTATAAAAAAACTGTTACGATTATTCCCTAGATTTTAATGCATATTATCAATACAAAAAAAAATTACGCGACTTTCGGGAAATGAGTTTCCGTCTTTCGGAAAAAAGGTCAGAGGTGTTTTTCAATTTTTTTTTGAGAAATCTATACAAGATATAAAAAATCTTCTACGATTATTCCCTAGTTCAGTGCATCTACCCTATTTTGTTCCAAGGCATATTAAGTAACGGTTATCGAGATATAAGGTCTCCCGTTTTTAGAAAATTTTAAAATGTCGGTATGCATACTCTTAAGAAGCTCAGATTTTGGGGCATATTATCAAAAACTAAGCAATGTATGTAAAATTTAATCAAAGGTACCATCAAGATTTTGCTTACAATATGAAGAAAACAGCGACAAGTTTGTGACGTGATAAGTACCGATGTAAAAAATATAATAAAGGTTTCTCATGATGTCATCAGATCTCGAAGTATAGAAACTATCGAAATCTTTTCGATTTTTTTGAAGAGACATGCGTTTATTAATCATTTTGTTAGGTATGTATTGTGTATGGCTGTAGAGGAAATCATTATACTGCATTCTTCCAATATTTACCTAATCAGAATTTACAGTCAGACCTTTGAAGAGATTCATGATAATCAAGATGATTAATGATGAAGTTCACCTAGAGTGAGTGTCACTTCTAAAGTGTGAAATGTGAATTACGAGTTAATACCTTCCAATCGCTACTTTTAGATATCAATTCATTCGATAAGCGATGATTGTAAGTGAGAGATGGTGATGGACGTTCAATAATGAACTGATGATATTGAAGTAAAATAAAGTGGAAGAAAGTGTTATGTTGAGAAGTACTTTGTATATGAATTATTATAACTAAGTTTATATTATTGAAAAATTGCACTAGAGAAATTGACCTGAATTATTGTAGATACCATTAGAGTTTACTATAATGTATTGAGAATCACCAGTCTGTGAGATTAGTCTATTGTGTTTTTCTTACACCTACGTGTTCTATGGAAGATAGTAACCGAACGCACTTTACTTGTCAATAATTTACCAAGCAATATAATTCTATATTTGCTTTCTATCTTAATAATTGGTTGAAAGTTTCATGAGATGAAATTTAAAATTCTTAGGCTTTTAAGATAGTTTTTTCATATTCCGATCTAAACCTCAACATTAAAATGTTCATCCACCGAGGTAATTTGCAGCAATCAGTGGTAACTAGTAACATTGTGCAAGTGTATACTATCTAGTTGAAGGATGAACGATACATGCATGAGTATTAGATAATATATCCCATGACATATACACATAACTGTCGCACAATAAATTCAGAAACATGCAGGTAGTGTCAGAGCTGGGCGGTACTCGAGTACAAGTACTCATACATTGTACTTTGAGTACTTTTTGTGTACTCAGTACTCAGTCACGAGTACATTTATTTATATGTACTTGTACTTGTATTCGGCGCATTTTAGACCAAAAAAAATACTCGAATACTTTTCCAAGTACTCGAGTACATTTCAAGTACTCGAGTACATTTCAAGTACTCGAGTACATTTCAAGAACTCGAGTACATTTCAAGTACTCGAGTACATTTCAATCATACTATGCAATAAGTATATTTTTATGCAAGTAGAGACTTGTCAGTTGTCGTTTCACAGTGGTAGAGTGTGGAAGTGTTATCATAATAAGGAAGAAGGTGTGCGAAAAGTTATTAAAAGAAAGTAAGTATCATTTTCATATCTAATATATCGTCACTGCGCCTACAAAATCCCATGTGTGGCAATATTTTAGAATATGACCGTTGTGTTTTTTAAATTATTCAACAACACGCATTGATTCAATTAAAAATTAAGGGTACGCATACGGACATTTCAAAAATTTCTACAAACTGGAGACCTTATATCTCGACAACCGTCCTAAATATATGCTCAGACGTAGATGACATATCAATCATAGCTGTTAGGAACTCACTGTGGTAAACGTCTACAAACCTCCAAGCCGCTCTTGGCCAGAGAATATGTTCCCGAACATTGTGTCCCATCCTACTGTGCTCATGGGAGATTTTAACTGTCACCACACGGACTGGGGGTACCAGAGCGAAAACCTGGAGGGGGAGAAGCTTGTGGAGTGGATGGATGTGACCAATCTGCAGCTCATATTTGATGCTAAGGAGAGGGGCACCTTCCGCTCTGCCAGGTGGAACCGCGACTATAATCCAGATCTGTGCCTTGTCACCAGGGACGGCTCGGGTAGATCCCAACCTATTTCTCGTACCGTGGCCGGGGACTTTCCCCATAGTCAACACAGGCCTGTGATGGCTACGATTGGACACACACTCACAGTCATACACTCCATACCAAAACCCCGATGGAACTTCCAGAAGGCGGACTGGGCAACTTATAAGACCATCTTAGACAACGAAATTGAGACCCTAGATCCACTCCCTACCAACTATAAAAAAATTGTGGACCTTATACTCGCCACAGCGAAGAAAACAATCCCCAGAGGCTTTCGAAAAGCGTATGTGCCGGGCTGGAATGAAGAGTGCGAGAGACTATAATGAATTTCTGAACACTTAAAATCAAAACGTAGCGGACCAACTGCTAGAGTCTCTCGACACAGCCCGAAAAGATCGCTGGTCTACACTGATGGAGAGCTTAGACTTCAAGCACTCAAGTCGAAAGGCTTGGGCTCTCCTTCGGAAGCTGGGTCAGAGCCCCTCCCAAAATCGCCCAGCCCGTGCATCTGCGAACCTTATAGCAAAATTTGTACAATGGTCGTGTGCATACGAAAGAAGAAGAAGAATGAAAAAATGTAATGAAATTTGGTGTTTCATTGGTCAGTGATGTACTCGGTACTCTGTACTTGTATAAGTACTCGAGTACTTATTACTGAGTACTTGTACTTGTACTCGAGTACATTTTGTGTACAGTACTTGTACTCAGTACTCGAGTACTTTTTGCCTGTACTCGGAACAGCTCTGGGTAGTGTGCATAGCTTACCACACAATTACAGCTGTCAAAAATATACAATAATTCAACGAAGCTTACATCGTTAGAAAACAATAAAATAAAACAGTATGAATCAATGTTCATCTTAAAAACCATTCGCGGTTTGCGTTTACAATTATCTACGGCGCAGTAATAATTAACTCATAGACTAATTACTTTTAATCTTAGAAGAGAAAAAAGAAAATTAAATCACAGTCTGCAACGGAAAGCTAGAAAAGAATTTATGAATATGTAATTATAGGGTAATCAAAAAATACTTGTTTAAATATGTAGTATGAAAAATACAATGTGCGATATGATGTTATTGTTTGTAATATTATCATGATGATGATTTAGTAATTATTAAAACGTGTGAGAATTTCCTTATTGTTTCAGTGTGATGTCGATGGTGTCAAACTCGTATAGGGGAAATGTGAGAGAAATTAGAACAAAAATTTATAATAAATCACACTCTTATTATTATGTATTAAAATTAACTTTCTAGTTACCTCTATGATCTTGAAAAAGAATTTGTATTGTTTCAAGTCGAACAAACAATACCGAAAAATTATCATTAACAATACTAGCACCTCGTGGCGATTTAATTAAAATTCTTGACACCCTATTGTCAAGTTTTGATGACAGACGAATCATAAATTTTGAAGTAAAAAAGTGTCATAAATTTGACAACCAATTAGTTAATTAGGTTCTTCGTAGTGAAAAACTAGATTCTTGTGTATTTCCTTACCATTTTAGTAATGTATTTCATGATATCAAAACGTCTGTTACAAAGAGTTGAAGAAACTTAGGGTATATTCAATTTTACATGAGCCTTATTTATTTTTTCGAGAGACGCTGAGAGAAGGTTGACAAAATACTCACAAAACATTAAAATCTGCTCTAGTTTCCAATTAGGAATGTCTACAGCATAATATGTTTTTAAAGTATTGCAAGATAAAACGATGATAAAAAATCAAAATATTAAAAATAAAAAATAAAAATTGAAGAGATAATATGTAAATTATATGTATTATTTAGAGGCATTGGTTTAGTTCATATAATTACGAATGGTACATGTATTATTAAAACTTGATGAATAAGGTTCAAAATCAACTAAAACTGCTGTGGCCGTAATTTTGGTAAGAGCCTTCTTTGCAGAAGAGCATTCTTCACAATATAACAGGGCAAAATCATGGACTATAACAATTAATATATGGTCAGTTAATATTGCTTCGGGCCTCTGGATGTCTGTATCCACCACTGAACAGTACTCGTAGCGTAGAGCAAAATAATGATGTATTTTCTAATGATATTTGTGCTGACACATTGGTTCCACTTTCATAGATCTCGCGTGCTTGTTGCTCTAACTAAATGGTGAGAATTATAATAGTGTTAGTTAATGTATCGTACAATGTTTATATTATTATACCATAATGATTTAATTATTTTGTAATGTACGTATCGATTTCCAATACTAAATTATTGCTAATTAAACATTGGGATGATTTGAGTGAGTTTGTCTAATTGGCGTCATTCTCTCTCTCCCTCGTGAAATCTCGAAACATATTATATTAATGACAAGAGGGAATATGTATTATCAAGAACCAAAAACTTGCTCAGAACATCATCGAGATGAGAGTACTAAGAACAATCACAGGGAGGACCCTCAGGGACCGAGTACGCAATGAAGATATAAGGCGGACCTGTGAAACCGAGGACATCGTACGATGGGGCAGGGCTAGAAGAAGATTCTGGAGGGACCACGTAAATAGGATGGATGACTCCAGAATCCCATAAGTCGTGGCCAACGAAATCCCTGCTGGTCACCGGCTTCCCGGAAGACCGCCAAAACGATGGAGGGACAGCTGGACTTCAGCCTCCCAAGTATGTGGGCTTTCTCGAACAAACAGATCTCAAGGTCTAAGAAAAGATGATGAAGAAGAAGGGAATATGTCAATAGAATGATAGAGATATTCACAATGAATGACTCTAGTTGTTGATGTCGACTTTTCAGGAGTGATCATGTTTAAATTGTTAATATTTGACCTTGTGGAGTAATCTTCTGTTAGCGTGGTTTGGGTATCGTATTACACAGTAGGTACATAAAAATAAGTTCAACACAAACCAGCCCGAATATTAACAACTTTAACCAATGTGAAAAGTGGTTGTCTGCAGAAAATATTATACCTGGTAGTATTATTTTTTAGGCTATTTTGATTCTTCTATGTATCGTCGTCGATTTTCTCTGAGTTATTTTTTTTCCTTTTTGCACATGCTCTCACAGGGACATAGTAACAAACGAGGTTGCCCATTTAATGATTAGAACCAAAATTAATTAGAGAAAAACAGAAATTACTACCTATAGGTATAAGTTTTGATTTTTTATGGACCGATTTCTGCGCTTACGTTGTTTCGCATGATTGGAAATTTGAAAAGAAATGAAAAGTGAATGTGTTTTTTTACACGCATAAAACGGACGATGCCGTTTTGGATTTAGTATTATATAACTCGATATAGATGAATATTGTAGGCTACAGTTGCATCAAATTTAATTTGTTATTATTGATAAGTACCTAATGATAACCCCATTACATTTGATGCAATTCACCACAAAATAAAACAAACTCTTTGTAGACACAAAATAAAAAAAAACGTAAAACAAAGTGATTATTATTCTTAACATTTTGTAATGGCAAGTCTTTATTGTTGCTGTGAACATAAACCATAAAATTGATGTTTACAGCGCAGGGAATTGTGCAAACACAGTAATTCACAGTACAACAATAATTTATTTGGATACAGCATTTTGACACCGATAATCAAATTAATATGTACAATAGGTAAACATTCTCTTTAGATGCTGCGAAAATGTAACTGTTAAAATAGAAATGATGTAAGCGAGCATCAAAATTTGTCCTCCGGGTATGATAATTCTATTCGTAATAGGTATGTCTATAAATATTTTATTATTGTTATGGAGTCATTTTGAAATGCCCGGTGATGCTTGGATTGTATAATGAATAACTTTTATTTATCGTAACTTTTATTGATTGCTTCATATAGCACCAGTTAGAAATATCGATGTGCCCTATTGGTAAAACGTGTATCAATATAGTAGCTAGGTAGCTATACATTTTATTGTTTTACCAAACACCTAAAGATAGGGTTTTGTATCTTGATTTTCGGGTAAACCATGTAAAGATAAACTTGACCGTCGTTTCGACACTCCTACTGGTGTCTTCATCTCTGGATGTGTGTGTGGTTTACCCGAAAATCAAGAAACAATGTCAATCGCACACCGTAAAAACCTTCAACATTGATCTAAATGGTGTTTAATTTACTATCAAAAGTAGGAATCTGGATCGGTAATTTACGAGGCCATACTGCAATAGAGAGAAATATACAAAAATTGAATTTCGACCTTCCTAATTTGCAAATCTTCAAACGTACATAGAGATAGATATGTCATTACAAAAGCAACCCTGTCCGAAATTTACATGAAAGTTGAGTATGACATAAATTTTTCCCCTATTAGGTACTACTTTTTCGGCTGATTCTGGAAATCAGTTTAGCAAAAACTAGTTTTTCGTAACACGGCAAAAAGACTGAATTGAGGCGTGGTTGTAAATAATGATTTTTCTTGGTTTAGCATTCCCTGAAGCAAATCCTAATGGCCTTGGAAGCCTGTGAAAGCTATTGAAAGGGGAATTTAGTAGTAAAATGAAAGGCGTTTTATATACTTAAATAAAAAAATATGAAAAATTGAGATTAACGCAGAGCGGAAAAATTCAAATTCGTGACGTCATCATTTTTTTGTAAACTCTAAGTATGGAGTCTTGTCAATATATACACACTCTTAAGGGCTTGGCACCAGGAATGACGTCACAGTCTTTTCCCACGGCATTAAGATTCAAAATCGCGTGACAATCGCATGATAAAATGATAAAAAAGCGTTTTTTCCATTTTTCGGGGTTAATTTTGCGTCTATCAAAAAACTTTTACGGTTATTCCCTAGATTTTAATGCATATTATCAGTACAAGAAGAAAAAAAATACTCCGCGACGAAAAATTAAACGAGTTTCCGTCTTTCGGAAAAAAGATCAGAGGTGTCTTTCTATTTTTTTTTTTGAGAAATCTATACAAGATATAAAAAATCTTTTACGGTTATTCCCTAGATAAAGGTTCAATGCATCTACCCTATTTTGTTCCAAAGCATATTTACTAACGGTTGTCGAGATATAAGGTCTCCCGTTTTAAGAAATTTTTGAAATGTCGGTATGCACACTCTTAATAAACATACATAGAAACACTACTATTTATATTTTTGAATGTCCATTACGAATATCGGACATCATAAATAACGTACCATAATAATAATACACCGTTCATCAAACATTTTGCGCGTGCATGCGTTATTCAAACTTTTATAATATTGTGATTAATTACAACCTTTATTATCGTATGATATTGACCTAACTGTAGTTTTTGTTTCTCATAATAATATCGCAACAACAATAATAATTTATCGATATTATAATGCAGGCATTTTCTATTACAGTTCTCATTAAAAAATATTTAGAACAATCGTGTAAGTTACATCAGTTTACCGCTAGAGGTCACGGTGGTGACAGTTCAATTATAGTTTTTATTTTTTGTCATCTCCGTATGTCGTAGACTTATAAAATTAATCATATTAAACGTTTTTGTCAGAGTGTCTTGTGGTCCTCTTTTTATTTTTACCATTGGGTGAAAATGTCTCTGAAAAAAATATGCAACAATTGATCGAATAGATACGAGATTTTTTCAATCTACGGATGACTGGGATTTTTACACATCGCGTTCCCGCATAAACTCAGTAGGTACCTATGAACACGATTCCCATCGAGTTACCTTTTGGAAAAAATGGTAAGTATAATAGTGTCTAATCTGACGTAATCCCATAAGAAATGTTAGCCCCGGCCTCCCTTCTTCAGAAATCCACCCTTCGTCACTGGTAGGTACCTACCTATTCCAATTCCCACTCACGTTTTAGCCAGCTACAGGGTTTTCTACGCCCCTGAAGACCGCCTTTTCTTGTAAACCGTTCTTCTAAGAAAGTGAGCCGATAATTTCTTACGCTAGCTCTAGCTTAGGTTTAGCCACCTTGAGGTATCTCAGTTCCTTGCTTTGGGTACATTTACTCCTCGTATACCTATAATAAATAAAAAGTCAAAGAGAGAAACCACAACCGAAGAAAAAATCAAACCACAGAAAGGATCGATTCCTAAATATTTTTTTATAGCAGATGTGCGTTTCTTTGAAAGATTGCCTGCATATTTATATTCTTATAAATACAACTGGACTGCACAAGTAATGATGTGGTAGATTTTATTTTACATGTAGAGACTGTTATTCAAAAACACATTGTTAGTATTATGCAAGTTTTATTATTATACGTAGAATTGTTTTATAGTGGGCCCTTTCTCTTGGTTCTACTAAGAGATTATTAATAGATATACATATTAAAAACAACACACCCAATCACATTATAAACAATAACATTTCCTCTCATCACAATAAATAATATTAAATAAGTACTAACGCCTACATTTCTTATGTTATATCAAACGTAGTACCTACATGTATTATAAGTATAATTTCCGTGAAGTATAAAGCCCAAAATGTGTACGTAACATTTCATTGTGTCTAGTGGCAATTCCCAGAACGCGCTCGATTGTTAATCCAGTGGGCGCGGGTTCAATCAACGACTTACTCCACTTCACAACACAAGCTTTTAAGTTTTCCGTGAAGTGTACAGAGATGTGTTTGGGATTAATTCGATAAACCCAGATTCAGTTTTTATAAAAAAAAAGTATGTGTCCGACTGGCTTAAAATTGTGAAATATATTAGCACCTTCTTGCTTTTCAAAACAGTTTGCAAAACATAATCATTTTGTAGTCACCAGAAGTGAAGCCCAAAAGTAAAGGCAGCTTTTATTGTGCCTATAATATGGTGGCAAATCCGAGTAGTGCTAAAATAAATTATTAATTTGTATAGATTTAGCTCTAAATTATACAGACTACAATATAGTGCTTTCCTTGCTTAAAAAATCAGTGATACACGTAAGTAGGTAATACTTTGTAGGTTCAAATTTTTGATAAAATTTAATGTAATACTCCATAACATATAAGTACGTAATATCGATAAGGGTTCGAGTCCATCTTGAAACAACATTTTTACTCCATCATAACAAAATCAATTATATTATTAGTAGTGATTAATTAGTAATGAACAGAAGTGGCAAATAAGTTTGTTTATTTCTCAAATTAATAAAAATCGTATAAAATGTTTCTTGTTCTGGACGGGTATTCAACGAGCTAGTATTTTTATAGCACTCGAATATATTATAAGCAGATAATGTTTATTAAATGTATTTTTCTACACTTCATACGTTCAATCATATAATATGATACCCTATATGAACCATATAATTTGATTTCAAACGCATCTGCCCATTCCTGGGGCAATCACGAAGAAAATACAGATAAAAAATCTGAATTACAAAACTAATATTGCGGTATATATTATTTTATTGTTACATATTTAATATTGATTTGGAACCAATCGTTCACTTTCATAAGCCATTATTAACAAAATAATTCGATTCGATTTAACAATAATTATGTAAGATCACTTTTTATTGTTTGCCTTTCATTATAATATTAGCACATCTTCAATCAATTTTCAGTAATGGGTTGCGAGTTATTCTATCAATACAAGTTCATAACGGTCAAGCAAATATTCGAGAAGATTTGATTTCTTGCCCTGTTTCAAGGAAACTAACACAACAAATTTGTGTAGGTGTACAGAATTTCGTATGAAAGAATGTATACAATTCTGGAAACTAGAAACGTTTGTTTCAAAAGTAAAACTATATTATTTATTACTATGCCTACATCTTATGGACAGCAAATCCTGTATAGATATTACTAATTAAACGAATAATTTGTTATGTGTCTTTGCTGATTGTAAAATGTGTAGGAAGAAACAATTTGTATCTGTTCCCTATAACTCGTTACGAAGAGACAAATTGAGCAAAATAAATACAGGCTAATTAACACTATGAATATTCATATCTAAGCTCTAAGGAAAATAATTAATTAAAATAGAATGAACTCTTTTATATCGGTGTGGCATTGTGCGATAATATATATGATTTTAGGATGTGAACTAATGCCTTTCAATTTATCTTTTCGGTGGTCCGCAAAATCGACCATTTCCTACATGGTATGAATTGCCTTGAAAATAGTATGGGAGGTCTAAATCATATTCCTACATGAATTATTACGTTTGTTTTTTTGGCAGAGTATCCTATTTCTTTTTTCAAAATGGTTCAGTAGATCTTTTGTATACAGATTTTTTCTTATGAATCTGTAACAAACTGCTGTTATTTTAAAATAATCAAATGCTGATGGATTATTTTAAAATAACAATTCCCCATGATCATATATGAATCATTAAGTATTATTAATACTAATTTGATTGTAAATTATTTAACAAGTACCCCCAATATTATAAATGTGTATTAGGTAGTCAAAAATTTGCAAGTCATTTTAAACGTATGATGTTTAGAAGTCTGAAGAAGAGTTTTTAACGAGCGATACAATATATCATTAAATTATCATCATAGGATTATTGACATCATTCGATGAAGCTATGATAATTTAACAGTAATCGATTTAACAGTAATAATATATGCCTATTGGAATGCTTACCAAATTACCCAAATCTTATTAGACTGGAGATTTCTTTTACTAGAAACGCGAATATCTCATTGCATAGATTTATTTATCAAAATCGTGGTTTACTAGGATTACTCGAAAACGATTGGAAAGCCAAATTCATATAGAAAGAATGTGATCAAAACTAATATGATGAACTGGAAAGGAAGGGATAGCCAAATAGGGGCAAAACTTCTCAATCTATTTCAGAATATGAGTTAGATACGAGTTTTTAAGCAAATAATATAGGCCATTTGTACATTCTCATTAAATTTAACCATACCACCTATCAATTTTCTACGATACATTGATAACTTGTGCATTGTTAAGTAACATTTTTATATCGACTATAAATTAAGACGAGAGTCAAACATTAAAGCAGTAATTTGTTAAGACAACAGTTAATTTTCTCCGTACAATAAGAAGTTTATTACGCCATGTAGTAATCAAAGACATAGATTTGTTCCTTACATTGGGTCGTAAATAATACAAAATATTGTGAGAAAACTACACAAATTGTATGGAATTTTGTCAGTTTCAAGTACAATTTGGAAAGATTATGTCGAAACTGCTGTGAATTAAAGACAAATAAATAATGATACGTAATAAAAAAAACATACAACACTGAATCATAGAGTAAACCATAAAATTTAGTATCTATTGCGTGATCTGATATAGAATATATGGATCAAATCAATGGCTACATAATATGGGTAATTTTAAAAGATTTAGATGATATAATTAGGTGATGATATAATTCTTTGGATAAGTAACACATTATCTATTTGACGATGAGTATCGGGAGAAATTGGATCAACCTAATACTCTGATATTATGTCACTTTTTAGTATAGAAAAGTTATATAATTTAATAGGTGGTTGCTATGAAAATTTTGTAAGAATTCAATGATTAAATAGGAAAAAATGGGTTGGTTGGCAGAAATTGGCATTAGGCAATAAGTCCGCCTTTTTTATTATTTATATATGCAATGAAGAGCATTTTATTTTATTTATTTAAAACAATTTGCGCAAAATTATATATTACGTAGGTATCGAACATAATATGGAATGAGGTAGAAATGGAGAAATGATTTGAAACTAAACGCTTTGAAAATAAAAAAATCGTTCTGAAATTGTAATTTAGTAAGAAAGTATAAAGAATAAAATGTCACACACTTCATTCCTTATGGATATCATTGATGACCTCTAAGCTAATGTTATCAACATGTAAATTTTATTATGCGAATTTATTTATGCGAAAAGCACCTCTTCTCTCCGTCCTTTGATAATTCTTGAGTACTATTTTGTTTTTCTAGTATTAACAACTAGCTTTGAATATTTTCATATTACGAGTATGTAGATCATATTTATTCGAAATCCAGCGCACACATCCTTCAGCCATTCATTTCTTTAGTTATTTCTTACTCTCAATGATTTAGCACATAGTTTATGGAATAATACATTATGCAATGACTTTCATACGATAGCGCCATAATATTTAAATATTATTATGTTTACTAGACAGATTTATTATACAAATATGAACTTTGTGATATGAAACCTGTCATTAAATAATATAAGAGTGAGAGTGTGTACGTCCATTGTTGTGAGTTTGGAAACAAAGGCACGTAGCATAAGAGTTACAGAGATGATAGGTCTGTTAAAGTTTACATGCGTGAACACATTGTGTAGCTATTATTTGTGCAAATTATATGGTCCATCCACAATAATTATTTGGTACCTACAGCCTGTGATTCAAATCTCGACTAATAATTGTGCCGTTGATGTAGACATTAGTGAGGCTTAATTTTGTGTTTAAGATAACTAAATAATAATATTGCCATTCTAGACCAAAGAAATCACTTTTCAATGTGTTTTTTTTCCAAAAATCTATTATTTCGTAATCGTATTTTTTGGACCCATCCGCTTTAAAAGCGTGCTTTTAAAATTATATCTCAAATGTGTGTACCTACTGTATGCTGTGTGTAAGAATTATTCAATTTTCCAGGTTTTCCAAGCAATTTTTTTTTGTCTTAAATGTTATATTCTACTCATGAGCCTACTAGAGTCGATATCAATAGAGTTCCATCACTAAACATGGCTAGCGTCACAGCTGTAAAGTGACATAATGTCATATTATAAAATCCTACGAATATGAATGGAAATATAATTTTGTTTTTATCATTGGGTATGTGATTTGTGATCCAAAATGTCTGCGTAATATAGGTACCTATATGAATTGTTCAGTGATGTGTGAAGATGTGTCTTTTCTTCTTTCTGTGCTGTCCTGTTTTGGTATTATTGTAATCGAACACCAGCCGGCGAAAAGGCCGACTAGTGATATATTTTAGTTCAATAAAATAAAGTAAATAAGCACGAAACCGTATATTTGAGTCTTGCAATGGACTCATTTTGTGCAGAAAAGAAGCGCTTATAGTAAAGCAACATAACGAATTTTTGTTGTATTGATATTATAAAACGATATCAAACTAAATAGATATATCTAAATTATCTAAGAGGCATAATACTGTCAGATACAATTTATCATCAATTTGATTATCTTTCAAATACAAAAAAAAAATACTTACGTAGAGAAATTCTCACAGTCGATGTAAGTAAATACATCATATATGTACTATTTTCATTGTGTTGTTCTATAGCCAAGCAAGCATCGTCAGTAGAAGATGATCCATAGTTGTTTAGATTCTTCATGAAATAATTAGCTTCTGCCATATTTAACAATTCACAGATGATTGTTCTTCACTCTTATCTACTCTAGGTATGATTTTTATCTTTTGTTATACAAATTCGTCAAGAATTTACTTATTTAACCCGTTCTAACGTTATTTCATTTATATTAATCGCATTTACTCGTCAGTGGCAAAGGTTTTCTGCTGTAGACACAAGTGATAAAGGACATGAAAGTGTCTGCTACTAATTGGATCGAAATTTACCTAAGAACCTACTTCTAATTAAGATCCGCTCTCCAATCTATTACGAAAACAATGCACTCTAGCTTTTAGATTCAGTGCTAAAATTCACTTATGTTTAAGAAAAAAATTGGTAAATCAATAATCATATGCATTCGCAATTTCCAAATTCCGTATGACAAAAGTCCTTTTATATAAAAACTTCCACCTTCTTCAAAAACTTGTTCCCTACGATGGAAGAAAGAACGACTTTTTTCACAACACTTGTATCTGCTGATGAATTTTATTCTCAAGTCGCAAATTTGGTCCCCATGATAAGATAATCATTATGTATAATATTGTAATACTACTTTTATTAATCGTTTAAACATGTAGTTAATTGCTTGTAATGAGTCAATTAACATGAATGAGATCGATAGTAAAAGGTTAATCAAACAGTTTGTTCGCAAATTTTCACGTGTATTATCTTTATACAAGATATTGTTTTCGTAGTAATCGAGAGAATTTCTCGATTACCGGAGGAAATGTGTAGCATAAGTGCTGATTGAATACAGTATTTCCTTGTTTTGCGATATTTATTTACCTGTAGAATGTCGTATATAAATGAAACCATTTTCACATTTTTATATTTTTCCGCGATTACGAAACCAGACTATGAATAACTATAGGTATAAAGAAAGAACAAATACCTAGTACAGTAATTACAGGATATTTGCTCGCTTCAGGTATTCCGTGCAAACAGATCGAAGTCTAAGTTTACCAAGACACTTAGATAACTCTATATATTCACCTAATCAAAGTGACTAAAGTGAACGTCCTCAAAGTGTGCCTGATATAGAGAAGTACCTAAGAGTTGTAGTCGGTAAGATGGTTATGCGATCATATTTAGTCTGCATCGAACAAGCTATAATAGCAAATTGGATGAGATGGACTAGGATGAGAATGATCTTTACTCGGAAGCAAACCACAGCGGGTTTGCTTCCGAGTAAAGATCCTAGAGAGGACCCGAAAAAAGTACTATAGCGTTTTGAGCCTGCATTATTATTAATAAAAAGAAGAAGTCTTTACGGACGTCACTAAAAACTTCAATCTAACTCAAGTAAAGTAGTAATAAGTATCGTGTAAAAAGGCGTATATCGAAACAGATTTTCGTGGATTCATTTGCTTTGGTATTATGAAGACATAAAAATCTATTGTTACTCAATCTCATACTTGCTTCTTACTGAGTGTTAATTAATATTTCATTCACTCACTTAGTAATTCTTCATACGGTGAATGACTTTCATTTTTTATAACCAAACCGAAAATTAATTGCTCGTGTGAAAATATATTTGTGAAGTAATTGTGGTACACAACCGTTTACACGCATTGTAATTATTGTCATTCAAATTTGTACAACCATCAACACTTAAAAGGAAACATGTGAATACTATTTTCTCTCCAACTCGGTGGTGGGTGGATGATGCCAAGTATACTATCATAGTAAGGAGATACAGATGGAAAAATCGGTGTAGATTTTCACGCCTGAAATATGGGTTAATGCTATAATAGAAGTTTAAGCCCTTTTTCTTGTAGTATCGTGTCTGGTTCCCCCGATCAGTCCAGAGTCCATTTTACTGTTTCTGTTCTGGGTAACTTGAACAGTCAACGCTCTTTACGCCCGTTCAACCTTGTTTGTTACGGATCTGGGAAATTTGCTCCATCATGCTAAGCCCTTTGACGTGCCTTTGATATTTAGTTGAAGCGATTTGTATTTCTATCCTCTATTTATATAACCAACATCGTTCACCCTCCGGATTTTGATTTCGATTGGCCCATATAGGTTTTAGGGAAAAAAATATTTCAGTCACTACAGGCTTCTATATTATCAACTTTACCACAGAAAATACACAATTTATAAATGTTCGAAAATAGATGGTTGCGTATACCATCCGTGATAAATGATAGTATTAATTGTTAATGATTTAATCAGATACGATGTGATATAATAACAAATCGAAATTGCTGATCGTTCCTATCATTCAATTAGAATCGCATAATTTACATAATAAAGCGCGTATCTACAGTTAGGTAAGGGTATTAATTTTTATTAGTAAGTACATAATTGCAAATATTGATTCATTCCATTGGTCTTGATGAACATACTATTATACCAACCATTAAATTCATTTGTGCACAACTAATAACTTTAATGATCTTTTCGTTCAACTATTCTGATATTCAAAATACCAGTAGTCACATCAATACTAAGAACACTTAAAGCATATGAAGCTCCTAATGCCAGTTATGGAAAAGCGATAAAGTAAGAGGTTGAAATGGAATATAAAATTTGATGCTTACCCTCGACGTTTCGTCTGCCCATCCTCCGCGATGGCCTTGGGCGGAGTTGGGCGCCATGGAGTCACTGAAATCGCCCTTGCACGATAATTCACTGTAACAAAATGGAAACAAAAATGAGTCAAAAGTTTTACATTTTTCTTTTCTAAGACGTTACACCGTACGATTAAATAGAGATGATTGTAAATTGTATCAGGAAGAGATAAGATGTATTTTGTCATCGGTATATTTGTAAGTTTTCTAGGGTGATCCTCTCGATGCTCGAAACGGCGAAATCTTTCCGATTTCCGAATACCACAACTTGAGAATGGTTTTTTTCACTTTACTGAGACAGCTTTACGAATTAGTGTAAATAGGTATTTGTCTTAAATCTAAAGACTGTAAGGAAATCTTTTAATATCTTTATGTCGTTGTTTTATTGAAGACAAATTTTTCATAATTAATGCAATGAATGATTGTTCGAAATGTGATGAAGAAAGTGCTGCTTCAATGAAATGATAGAAAAATAATTTACAATAATTTAATTTACAAGGAAATCACGAAATAGGCTGTCAATCTTAAAGCAATCATGTAAAAGAATGTTGCAGTGGTTGATAGTACCTACCTAATGATACATTGAAAACAATACTATGTTCAATCATGCGTAAATTTAAATCTACTTTCTTTGATCGTTTTTCCGTATGCAACTAATTATTATCGTTTTTGCTTTGTTCGCATTTTTCCAGTGAATACAGCAACAAAGTGTACAATTTAAAAGAACTGAAATTCTTTCCAGCAAGGGAAAATTTCTTAACATTATGACGGAGTGAAAAGTCTCATATAAAATTCAAAAACATACCTAGTGTTTAATGCAACAGTCTCAGTCTCATTGAGAAATACACAATTTGATACATTATATTAGGTATAGATTTTTTATGTTGAAACGGTGTTTTCATCAACATGATTTATTTGTTTGAATTTTGTGATTTGCTGCGCTTTTCCGTATCAATTAACAAAAAATATTGATTAATATCCATTGCTTATACGTTTTAAGGATTTTATGCAAGTCTTAAATTAGTTTGAGAAACAAATTTAGAAATGAGTATGACACCAGTAAGATGCCATTTTCACAAGTATCAGTTGGCCGTGACAAACACTTAAAACTGTGATTAATTGGTATAGCCTGATTTTTTACAGAACTAACAGGAAAGCTTAAAATATTACAGATGAATTAAATTTCAACAAATGAATAGTATAATAGCAATCTGCCAATTCTTCCTGTTTTTACCAAAGCAGGCATATAATTTATGTATTAGGTTTAGGCATTCCGGCGCGCGGAAATAAACAATTATTCACTACATTAATTCTGTATACGACACATAATAGTATTTTTGAAAGTAACAAACAATTAAAAACTTTGTAAACAACAATTAATTCATGATTACGTTATAATAATTATATGATACATAAATTATTGCTTGAATAACGTCTAAGTAATCTACGTATGCATTCCCTTAATAATTATATTATGATACACGATACTTTGCAGTAGTATATATCATTCAATTATTTGATGAGAGTTAGACAGGTTATGTTACAGTTTACTAGAAAGTAAATTAAATAATTGTCGACACTTAAGCGAAGCAGAAGTGACACTAACATGTTAATTGTTGTTGATGGAAATGTCTCCAATTAAAAATGATTCCAATTTAATCGTTACAAGAACAATTATTATAAAATTATTCACCGTTGATGACGGAGGTACGCCCAACGAGAGAGAAGTTAAATGTCACTTGCATAGGCACTGTACCAAGTTGAAAGTGTTTTTGTGATATTATTTGTTTTATTGTCATTCTTGCAGCGTCAATCAAATGATTCAATGCAATAATAATAGAATAACTGCATAATAATGAAGTGTTTTTTTTGTGATTTCTGCAACTGATAATTTTACATAGTGAATGAACTGTTGAAGATATTCAATACAAGTATTTTAATTATTCATGAACTTCAAATAATACTTTGCATAATATCTTCATCTTCTTTTGATTTTGATTTTGTCAGAACTGGGACCTGTTGTTTCTCGGATTAAGATTATAGACTCACGAATATCTAGAGGTGAATACTGAATCTAGTCTTTTGAATTTAAATTCTAAAAGTATAATAACTGTTGGATTTTTTAATTTAATTTAAATTTGCTTCAGGGCACTGTTTATAAATATAATGTCACTAGAAAAATATAAGAAGCAGAAATTTTCAAAAGTGTCTGTGAGAAAAACCAAATTGATTGCAATGAAATATTGTCGCCCATTTTATTAAGCATTTAAATAAATAATAATGAATAGATTACGTCATGGATGGCGTAGTAGGTTGGAACACTGGTCTCGCAAGACGGAGGTACCGGTTTCGAATCCCGGCGCTGACAGTGTATTCTGCACTTCGCAATTTTAGCCTAGTGCGAAGTGTGCAGAAAGGTTTGTGTTTACAAGTCCAGATTTCAAAATATTTATTAATTCATTCACAACTCATGCAAGAACAAACTGTAATAATTTGTATACCAATGAATACAAAACAACATTATTTTAACGCAACAGCATGATCGATTTAATAATAAAAAACATTCACGCACATTCCAAGTATTATATTTACTTACGAGTATAACTTTAAAGTATTTGATCTGCAAACCACGGAGTATAGTGAAAATAACTGCATTTCATTCACGTGTACTGTTATATTGTTATTAGTCTTTGTTAAATAAAACAGTATGTGTTATAATTTGTATAATATTCATACACGTTATAATGAATCGCAGTAATGATTGATTCCTGAGTCATCGCTCTTGAGAATGCTTGAACACGTCTACTTACACGATGTAGTGGCAATAATGATTAATATTGATAATGTATTCATATAGCATCATGTATGCAACAATTGCTTCGATGAGTTTACGGTACGTTCGTCTAAAATCAATTGGTCTAAAATCAATTCGGCCAAAATCAATTTGCCGAACGATGAATTCGTCGACTTTAGACAAATTGATAATTAGACCAATTGATTTTAGAAGAATTGATTTTAGACGAATTGATAATTAGACCAAATGATTTTAGAAGAATTGATTTTAGACGAATTGATAATTAGACCAATTGATTTTAGAAGAATTGATTTTAGACGAATTGACTTTAGACCAAATGATTTTAGACGAATTGATTTTAGATGAATTGTTTTCAGACCAATTGATTTTAGACGAACTTACCAGACACCGCTTCGATGTGCGAATAACGATTCAAAATAATCTAAAGGGATTATGACGGCGTTTATAACGAACTGTAACTAATCTGGAACTCTCTAGTGCACTTTTGGAATTAGAGCTGTTAAAACCAGTGATGATTGCGTTTTTAACTGTTCATAAAGTTTTCCGGCTTTTAGATTAGCGCAAAACTTTCGACGAAAGTACTTTTTTCAAAAAGAAAAAAAAAATACCATTTTCAACATTTTATCATGCGATGTTGAATCTCAACGCAGCGGGAAATGACCGTGACGTTATAGTTGGGTCCCTAGTCTTAAAATTTATGACTTCGTCTGAAAAACTGCTAAGTAAACTGCCTATTCAACTGTTGTTAGTGGAACAAATGAAATGAGGGTTTAAATATAGGTAAGAGTTTAATTCTTAGTTATCGTGTACACTATACGTAATATTATACTTGACGTATTTATATCGAAAAAAATCACGACCGTTCACGCATGTTGTACGTAGACACGTATCTCTTCACCAATTTACACTGTCACGCCTAAAGAGAAGACATCGTAAAAACAATAATAATTCAGACGCACAGCCGAAATAATTTACGAAGGCCTATAAATAATTATGCAAAACATCCGCTAAGTAAAAGAAAAGCTTCGCCTCAGGAACCATCAAGAATCGTTACTCAAAGAAATGGCCCTAATATGACTGACAACTAAATGCCCTAGGACACAAAGAAAGATACAATTTACGTGACCACACATAAGAAAAATTCATGTAGCGACACGCAATGAAAGTTTTATAAAAAAATCTCAGTGATAGAAGAAAATATGATTAATATTTTCGTTGACCTAACGGCGCACCAAAGTGTCATGTTTTGTTCTAATCAACGATTATTGAGGTTAAATACGCTTTTTGTTCGACAACTTACCGAGCGGTAAATTGTGAAAAATAACACAATTAAACAGCGAGAGATATTATCTTAATAGGGAAACATTAGTGTAATGGACAACATCATTTATTATGATGAATTAAGTTGTATTTCACATACTTCGTAATATACTTTGAATGCTGTTACATTTTTGTGGTATGAACCGAAAGAGATATTGTTATTATAGACACAGGTGTTCTATACTCGTAACTAGATCGAGCTTCATATAATTAAATTTTATCGAACTGTTGTTCTAAGTTATGACAAATAAATGTCAAAACTGAAAATATTGTTAAAGTTCAGAGTAAATCATTTTTTGATGTCGAAACCTAAGTTTAAATTTAACCCAAAGGTACGACAACCTGTCTATATCTTGCAATAAATCAATCAACGCCACTATAAATATTGATATTACTTAGAAGAACATTCCTAAAATCAAACTCCATGATCGTATAGGTTTTATTAGTGCGCATTTCGCTTAGTAATTTATTAGCACTTGGCTGATGGGATAGTTTTTTATTACCGGATGAACTCGTATGAAATTATAATTATTTTTTTAATTATTGTTTAGGCGTGATAGAAGTAATTGCCTTTAGAGTGCCTGAGATAAACTCTACAGATATGTAGCTAAAGCAAAAAGAGCTAGTGAGTAAATATTTTTAGTTACGTAGTATTTGAGGTTTGAATTATAAAAATAGTTTTATGGAAAAGTTGTAAATACAGTCGTTGTTAAAAAAATATGTCGATTTCTTTATAAGTATTTTCAGAGGTTTCGTGTCTGTTTCATGTTATTGAGTTACTGTGCGATGTTCGAAAGCTCTTTAACCTTTGTTAAAGGTTTGTAGCAAGGGATTGTATCAACGTGATGTGTTGTGACTACGCCGAAGACGGAATGTATAATAATATAATTGAAAGGTAGTAGAATCAAGAACTGAAAAAACCAGAAAGTTTTAATCTTCGTTCCAACTTATTCTATTGCTGATATTTCGATTCTGCTTTCCTCCTACTCAATCATTTGGAAGTACCTAAGTATATTTATTAGGTATCATTTATACTATTTTTGTCTACAATTAGATGATTATTTCGTTAAGTGTTTCTAATAGCCAGTTTACTCACTATAACTAATTGAACTGGCACGCTATTCAAATCTAATTTGAAGATTGCGTGAATCGTTTTTATTAGATACCTATATCATTATTTATAATAACAATATCATACAAGTGGCCACTTTCATATTTTCTTATTGTCTTTTAAATCAAAGTAATAGGGAAGTACTTAGACACATCACCTGTAAAAAAATTAGAGTCAAATGTCATAGACCAATGTTACGTGGAGATGAATGAAAAAAGTTTTTTGTTTTGGTCGGTAGATAGTTACGCATTGTTTTATAAAGAAATCACTTCGAATACCTAATTATTTTAATTTTAATGTTATGATGCTCACTTGTCCACACTGACGAGATCATGAGAGATTGTTATTTGAAAAACTTGCGGTGAATTGTCTAAGTGCTTATTATTGTGGTATATAATTAAAATATCATTACAAAATGAGTACCTACCCAATAATTTATACAGATTTTTTTGCTCTAAAGTTCAACATGGTAAACAATGAGATTTGAATTGCATTGTTTACGTTTTGTTGAAATGTGGCCACACCTGCTTTCAAAGTACGGAAATAAAATAATGTATCTTTAAATACGTACCTTATTTAATCTGTTTTGAATAGTTTTTGTCATTCAAAAATTGTAACATTACTAATACAGATTGATGAATTAAAAATCCCAACGATTACTCACCCACATCATTATAATCACAATCTACGAGCTATTTGGAGAAAACGAAAACAAGGACAATAGAAAAATTATAAACATTACTAGATTAAATATACATTTCCATATATTCTCATTTTATTGCAGCAGAATTAATGTTTCAAGATGTACGTAGTAGGAATGAGTGTTTCACTAATGATTGTTTAAATTATTATTAAACAACGACGTATTAAATCAGCGATTCGTGGTTATAGTTAAGAAATAATGTAATTAAATTTAAGGTTTAGAAACTAATATCAATAATGTTTCATTCAACACATTGAAGATCTTCATACGAATCCATTAAATACGCATTAGTATAATAACTTTCAAACCAAACAAGCAATCATTATGATGGGAAAGATATAAAAATTTAATAGATATTTACATATAAGAACTAGAAGTAACCAATAAGATTACTATTACAATGTGGATACGTCATAATGCTATATGGATTCTATAATGTAGAAGAAAGTAAAAGTAATTAATTGCGATTACTTAAATAATCGTTCCAGTAAATAGACCACAATTGGCACAAAAAACTGTAAAGTAGTTGGCAATTGTAATGAAAGTATTTTAAACATTCATATTGCTTATTAACTATCTATGTATCTATTTTAATGCTTCGTTAGCCATTGATGTTTTTTTTAAGTACGAGTCTTAGAAAAACCCGCAACAGGAAATCGATTTACATTTTATCTTCAAAATTATTACCTGTAGTAACTAGTTTTGTTTATTAGAAATCATTAACGCATGCCCTCTCAACTAATTAATAATATGCGCCTAATGAGCTACGTTTTAGTTCGAAGTGTTATAATTTATTGGATAAGCTTTTATGAAATGGTTATAACATAGAAAGCTTAATTAAGAAACACATTTTACAATAAGAAGGAAACGTTAATTTCGTTTCAGACTTAAAAAGTTCTTAAAAAAGTGAGTAAAAAACAATTTTAACTAATTCAAATTCACGCCAATCAAAATTCTTGTCAATACGTTGGGTTTATGGACGTGGTACTTAATTTCGTGCATATTATACATGAACTCACGCAATAAAAATGGCTTATTAATGATATTATTTAACAAAAGTAGGTGCCTATTTAATATTTTCTCTACTAGTTATTATTCTAATTAAGACATTATTGTAAAAAATGTTAAAAATTACTAATTTATTATTTGTTTACTTAACAATTAAACTTTATCATAATTAATAAATACGATGACGTTAGGAAAAATATAATACGCGATTATGGTAGAGAATTACACGAAAATGCTTTTAAAATTGATGAAATTTAGTATTATCTAATATTTAAGACGTTCTTTGTGACATGACAGCTTTTGATAGATATTTTGGATACATTTTTATATCGAAATCTAGAGATTATTTTGGAATTAAGTTCAACCCGTGGAAACATTTGAATTTTAAACAAATGTGTCTAAAACGCGGTTATATTTTCACAATGAAGATAAATTATGTGAGATAATTCAGTTATTCAGTTACACATGCGGGCAACCAGACGCGAGAATAACCTCATCGTGCCGAATACCACTGCAAAATTCAGCCAGAGATTTGGCACATTCCTTGGGCCAAGGCTATATAACACCCTTAAGCAAAAAGTTGACAGTGGTAGCAAGGGAAGGAAGCTCGCCATGACTGAGGTAGTGAAATTAATCATGGAGGAGGGAATTTACAAGTCGGAGAGCATGTTGATGGAGATTCTAGTATAGAGACGAAGAAGACACGGTGCCAAAACATAATGTAGGTACAAGCAGCTATGCAGAGGATCATCGAAGGGGCCTCGGCACAGGCGCAAGCCCAGTGAGACTCGTCGATGAAACAACATGTACCTTATATTGTAAATCATATAATATATTGCCATGTTAATATGTTATTTTATAGTCTGATTGTTTTTATTTTTAGATATCAATTCATAACAATAATATTATATACGGTTGTTATCACATTACAATACAAATTAATTCAACTGTAGATATGAAATATTTTTTCCAACCAATTCAATCTCGGCTCTTGCCAACTCGGGCACTTGGACCAGTTTTACATAATTAGATATATAACAATTAATGTAATAGTCATAATGCACAATGTCAATGCTAAAGAGAGCTCTGTTAGCATTTCGTCAGTGACATTATATGAATAACTACTGCCTAATTGCGTCATTTAATGCTACAGACATTCGGTTTGGGTGATACCTTTGATTTGTCCTTTGAGAACTTTTACTCTTACATTTTGGATAAGATTTATTAAAAGAGTTATTTTTGTAAATATTTAGTAAACACCAACATAAAATGAATTTGAAAACATTGCAAAACATATTATTTTATGTATACACTTTCAATACATATGTTTTAAAATTATTCTGGGTTTATCGAAATAAACCCAAATACATCGTTGTACACTTCACAGTAAGCTTGAAAAGCTTGTGTCGCGAAGTGGAGTAAGTCGGCATCGGGGACCGAACCCGCGCCCGCCGGATTAACAGTCGAGCGCGTTACCGACCACCTCGACCAATAATCATCTAAAGACAAACCGAATATTTTAGAGCTCTAAAAAAAACCATAAGTAATTAGACAATTAACCCATAGACAATTATGAGCGTTTACAAGTGTAATAAATAATGTTTTCTCTTTACGAGTATTACTAAAGTCCAGCGAAGCTTCTGACACCGTACGTGCACAATATTTCACGGAGTATACCTTGACCAATGTTCACAATGGTAATAACTCTTTCTTATTGCACTTGACCTTATGTTTTACTCTCCGATTGGATTGTGAGGTAATTATCATTACTTGAAAACACACAAATAGTATATCAATAATATTCGGCTATGTATACATCAGCTTGAGCATCTTTAGGGAAATGAAAGTATAATATTACATTATTATTACAAGTAAAAGTTGTTGCCTAATTTTTGTTAATATTATCGAGTACCTTACAAAAAATTATATAATTGTATAATATGTTTTTTTATGAACTATCACGTTAATTTTAAACCTGTAGTACCCAATGTAGAAATGAATAGTTTACTATGCGTGCATGATTTCGTGTATTCAAAAGACATTAACAAGTAAAAGGAAAACCTGACTTATACAATATACATATAATATTTCCATCTCAAGTAGATTTATTGATTGATTGTTTGAACAAAGTCTATTAAACACAGAATACTAAAACAATCGATCGAAAGATTTCATACGACCGATAGCCGAAAGGACATAATCCAAGATATAAATCCAAAAGCTTACTCTGTCTTAGTATTCGTACAGTGTCCGGATGTTAAGCAGTTTTTATGGTAATGTACAATTTTCAATTTCAATTTCAAAATTCTTTTTATTTTCCTTCAATATTTTACACATACAAATATGGTTACTTAAAACTATACACGTTTCGTAATACCTCCCCAATAGAGACAAGTCTCGTGTGTGGGGAGGGACATGCAGTTTTTCGTCAGGAGCTGTAGTTTCACTTCGTCAAGAAAGCTAATTCTTCCTAATAATAACGAATTTCATGGCCGAAACATATTTATACTACGATGTTAATGGGAGCTTTTATATTATATTTTGAGTGGCACTCTGTATTTGTTCGTAGTACATCGAAAGGGCGAATTATGTCAGTTAAATCTGTGTAGATGACAATCTCATACTAACGTATCTTTATCGTCAACTCCAGGTGGTAAAACATTGTGGACATTCTTACGTAGTATGTAAGTTCTGTTATGGATAATAAGACTTTAATACTACACACGTACGAGTTAAACAATAATGATGCAAGTTTCCTGGAAATTTCTAGGTTACAGACAGTTACACTAAACTGCGCTACAGAGTATTAGATATAACTGCGTGATCCAATAGTGGGTAATATTATTATCATTGCTACATAGTGGTAATAGATCCAACAAATAGCTTGACCATAGTATCACCATGGTGGCTGTTCCACATAGATTATATTAGATACTTTGTCTTGTTGCAATAGTGTAAAATAATAATCGCAGATTGCATATTATTATCAACCTACGTGATTATTATGTTTGATATTACAGTATGTCAACACTACAACACTATACACTGGTCTATTATGTCCACATAAGAGTATCTACGATAAATCTATGGACTTTTCTCTTCAACATCAAAAAGCACATTGATATTATAGGTACGTAAATAAGCGCATCTAGTCTAGTGATTGAATTACAGAGAATATTTATTTAATGGTTATTTTGTAGGTACTAAATCAGATCGGAATAATTAACCATAAAGTTTAGAACTCACAAACATTCTTATTATGATGTTAAATTTCTTCGCTGTGACCGATTTATGATTGATATTAATTTTTAAGTGTAATGCAGGTCGAAAATATGGAATTTCTTAAACTAAATAAAACCATTGTTCTTGTGACTATGGAGGGATCCATGGTAGATCTATATATCCTGTGATGATTATTACACATGTGCTAAGAAGTGAATAGTGGATAATTGACAAAATTATATTTTGAAGAATAAGTTCACTTAATCGTCCAAAACCGTTTTTATTATCGTGTCTGTGTAATAAAAGGTACACCGAAGGGTGAAAGTTAAGAATGAAGTGTGTTTTTGATGCAAAAATCAATATATGATAAACTAGATTAAAATTTGATGAATTATTATGGATCTTTAAGTACATCAGCTTACTCAGAACACCGTTTATGGTTGTGATGTTTTCTGACAGGTTTCTGACGATCTAAACTTCGTTCATGCCCTGGATTACAAAGTCCTCAAGCGAGTCCATTGCGGAGCACCGCTATTCCGTGGAACAGTGACACAATTCACCATTAGGTCTCCAGAGCAAACGGGATTCAGGTTTTTCAACATGGTACCTACTTTTGCATCATGAATGATACTACCAACTGATGAAAGTATGTGAACATGTACACAGTTATAAGTTATTATGATACGAATTGTAATAATGTTTCTACAACTGTTTTCCTTCAGTGTTTATAACGACGTTAATTCCCGTAAAGGCCATAATATTACTATCTATATCTGTGACACAGTAACGGATTTTGCCTTCAATCTACCACCTCATGTTTCTCGTAGGAAAAATATAGGAATGCGAAAAATTTTCGCTCAACTATGTTTAATCTTCATCTCCATAGTCTTCTGATAGTTGTGTTTGAAGCTAAATCCTATATTGTTGGAAGTTTCAATGACTCTCAGGTCTCGTTCAGTCTGCAGTTATGGATGACAGAATTATCGAAATTCTATTAGTTTCTAATATCCTGAGGAATGAATAGATTTTTACGTTAGCGTAATATACTACAAATATATAATGGAAATATGATTGCCTTCAATAGGTAGCAAAGTATTATCACGTACGTACAATCCAACGTTTTATTCACAAAAAACTTCCAGATTTACAAAAAATTAAGCGCGTGCTCAGATTTCTATACAAAAGTTTAGAAAAAAACGTTTAAATATTGTGTATATTTTAATCTTGAACGTGGTCAAACAAAAAACATAGTAGATTTATACATTTTGTTGTAATTCAAAGCAGTAGTCAGAACAGTACCGTTAAGAGATACCAATAATAAAATTCTTACAAGACGTGTCTGGCTTCTTACTATTATAACTCATAATGTGATTCATAGTGTGATAGCGAGAGCCACCAGGAATCCTATGTATTTATTATTGCATTCAGACAGAGTCAAACATGATGCAGGGAAAGATAGCGTTGCATTTTCATAATAATTTAACTGGATGCACTACGCGTTTTCCATTGTAACGTTACGTCATTATTAACTGACCGTTTCAATTTCTTTTAATTTAATTTTAGCCATTTTTTTTTAATTTTGTGAAAATTCTATAAAATTGGATAAACTTTTACGCATTCAATTACAATCTGTGAGATAATTAGTTGTCGTCAATAATAAATTGTCGACATAGAATAATGTTCTACGATTTATTGTTTAGTATTATACGGATAAAAGTTATTTTCACGTGAAGGCAGGACATTGCAGCACACTTCTCAGTATTATCAGCCAGAAAAGTCTACAAATTACCATTATTGATCGATATTTATACGAGTTAACTCATCAGCCTGTAATACTGGGACACATTCATCTTTCCAGATATCATGATTATCAAAGGATTAAGATGCGCGTGCCTGAAATACCAGTATTATAATATTTGTAATACCAGTATATAATATTTGTATTATCATATGTATTTATAAAACTGATAAATGAAGTAGGTTGGTATCTATATTTGACTAATTGGAATGCCACATATGGAAATATGAAGTGTCAGAATTCAAATATGCAAGCATTTACAACATTAAAACTAAAGCTTTATAATATTATCAATTACAATAAAAGTATTGTACAATCATATTAAACGGGTTGTTTAATGAAATATAATAAAACAATAATATTGTAATAACATTAATATTATTTAAAACGTAAACAGTTGTTCAGGAATTATAACAATTCATCTCTTGTCAGATGCAATAAAATAAATCCATAAATAACAATAAAGTTGGAATTTATCTTTTATTACGACTAGGTACTCATTTTGTACAATAAGACTATAACTGCATGAACTTGCTCATTATTTTACTACGTACCAACTACTGCAATAAAAAAAAATTTTGAAGACGTAATAAATGCTTTCATTCATCTTATTTTTTGGATGGTGGCAGTGATGGTATTGCATTTCGGATGCAAAATATTTTATAGTGTAAACTGTAACGTCAAAAGTTAACCATTGTAACATTGTGAAAATAATACTGTGTCGAGAACTAAATATTCGCAAGAAGGCTATTGACGCCAAGGAAAATTATTTTAAGTATTAATACAGCCGTATTCTAAAAACTTTCCAAAAAAGTTAATAATTTTAATTTGAGAAGTACAGTGTTATCAGCCGATGGATGGACCACAAAATCCAATGCCACGATGTACCTACTACTATGTACCACGTTATATTAAATTGTCTATTACGTATTTATGTACTTATTTACCAGACAATATCTCCATAACGACTTCATATACAGAAATATTCGAGGAATTTCGTGAAGAGCCATATTGAGCTTTTTGTAAAAAAACAATTTATGGTTTGAGGCATAGTGTTGAACCTACAAATTGAACCATAATACACGGACAATACATGTAAATTGAAATAATTGATACCTGTAGTAAGATTTTGACCAATATACCATAATCAAAAGCCGTTATTGGACATCATTATAATCGGATTGCCGTCCGTCAGTTGGTAAGTGTTGTAGTTATACGGCTTTAGCGGCATATGGACCATAAATGTTCAACCCATATTCAACTAAGCCGGTTGCACGTAAAAAAGTGGTCAAATTTAGAGCAGGCAGTGTATATATGAAGAAGTCATTTTTATTATGACTCATGTAAAGCATTAATTTTTCAACAAGTTGTTTTGACAATGTTGACGTTTTGCCATGACCATGAAAAAATGCATACAATCTTTCGTATTTCCATGTTCGTTTTTTTGTAGAAGGGAATGCACCTTACCTACGGTATTTCTGATGTGTTGTATTGCTTCTTGACTGCATATAATATGAAGATTCTTCTAACTCATTCATACACAGGAGTATTAGATATTTATCTCTTTGCCAAATATACTTTTCAATTCACATTTTACCTATTCCTGTATAACAGTATAACACCTCAAATTTCGAATCAATATATCTGAATTAAATACAAAAAAAAATTGTTAAAGTATCTTAGTGTAAAAGGGTTGTTTGTAGGAATTATGATGGCAGTAAGTTAAGCACCATCTTAAAAGCGCGCTAAATATTATACAAAGTAGCAATTCTCTCAATGGCTTTGTCGAGGTCCGTTATTGCAGCGGATATTTCAGAATAGTGTAGTATTACCTACATACATTAAATTTATTATAATACTTATACTATACGATGCACTAAGTGCTGGGTAGTGTGGAATAATATGGGGCGATGAAGCGTGCTCTGCACATTACCATAAAGAGCCGAGATGGAATCACTAATGAAGGTCTAATTTATACAAGTGGAGCCATAATAACATCATGATTCATAATAAATACTGAAGCAACTACTACTACTACCTACTACCATAGTAAAAACTTTGAACGAGAGTGCATTCATGTACGAGAAGTAATTCTTAGTCAATTTATGTCTAATTTTATTCGAGAATATTCTACAATTCAATTAAACGCTTGTGTTTCAATGCGTTGCTGTAGAACGTATCTATACTTATATTTAAAAAAAGAGATAGCTTGCATACGCAAACGTAAATCTAATGCCTCATCCACATGCTGTCCGACCTTCCACGAGTCCCGCGCGAATGAGTAAAAAGGCTTTAACCGTCGGTTACGTATATACAGTTCAAGACAATCACCTCGTCCGTACGTCCTTTTACTCATTCTCACAAAACTCGTGGAAGGTCGCCGAGCGTGAAGCGGCCCCATAAAGTTCACTTTGCACTAGGCTAAAAGCCTGTATCGCAAATACATCGCCAGGGCCGAGGTTTGAACCTGGCACATTCCCGCTTGAGAGACTGCTGTCTCAACCATCTGGGCCAACCATGTACTCAAGTGTAAGGCGTGAAATAGTACCATGTCTTAAAATCATTGAAAATGATAACCTTTAGCTAGCAGTCGTTTTAAAAAAATATATACTATGTGCTTATGTAATATTACGTTGTTCATTTCGAATAATTTATAACTCTTATACGACATTAAAAATTAAGAGTTATCAACGGTGAATAATGCATTCAATGTCAAGTACAGATAAATTGCGACATAGGTATATTTATAAATTCATGCACGTAGTTACTGGGTTTTCATATTACGTACATAGATTTGTTTTCACGCTAACCCAAATTTGTTATACTAGATCGCTGTGTAGTTAAAATGTCGACCATGTCGACTAGTTAGTTGTTAACAAGAGTAACTAACTGTTAAAGAGATAAATCTATTTAGTTAGGCGACCATTAACACTGCAATGGAGACTGCAAATAAACTATCTCGACGACTTAATATAGATAACACATGCAAATTTCAATCTTCGCTGAATACCTCGTAGCAAGTAATATACTCGTGATGGTGTGCCATATAATGAAGGCATGTTTGCAGACATCGAACGGTTAAAATACAAATTATCTTAGTTCATTCTAGATGATTTGCGGAAATTAAGAAATGTAGTCATTTTTACTTAAACCAAATACAAATATTAATGACAATAGGTATAATAGGTAATTAAAATATCATTAATAAAATCAACTGACTTGCAGATTATTATAACAATTAAGGGCATGGCACCAGGAATGACGTCACAGTCTTTTCCCACGGCATTAAGGTTCAAAATTGCGTGACAATCGCATGATAATATGCTAAAAATAGCGTTTTTTCCATTTTTTGGGGTTAATTTTGAGTCTATCAAAAAACTTTTACGGTTATTCCCTAGATTTTAATGCATATCATCAGTACAAAAATAAAATTTTACTCCGCGACTTTCGGGAAAAGAGTTTCCGTCTTTCGGAAAAAAGATCAGTGGTGTTTTTAAAAATATTTTTTGAGAAATCTATACAAGATATAAAAAATCTTTTACGGTTATTCCCTAGATGAAGGTTCAATGCATCTACCCTATTTTGTTCCAAAGCATATTTAGTAATGGTTGTCGAGATAGAAGGTCTCCCGTTTTTAGAAATTTTTGAAATGTCGGTATGCACATTCTTAAAATAAGTTTCTATTATGTTTTTTTCAGTTTTTTTAGTCAATGTTAGATTTTTAGTAGGAGTATGTGATATCAAATCAATGCAATATGTTGTCGGTTATATTAACTATTAACATAATTGCCGGCATCTGTGAAAGACACAGCCGCCCACAGAATTGCAACATAAATCATTAGTTACTTGCGGTAACATCCCCGTTTACTCTTTCCGCGTCATCTTTCTTCCGCATGTTTAGTTTAAAATATCATTACCAAGCAAGGCCGTTGCATACACAAATTTACATATATTAGAGTTGTATTATGTCTAAAAGTTTCTTGAAAGTACTGTCATTGCGAAGGATAGTGGGCTGTGCTATGTATTGTTTTACATTCAGAATACCATTCTTCCTATCATTCATCATTGTTTCAAGATCCTGACGATAGTCTATCGTGAGAAATTTTGTGTTGTTTTTGTATAAGTATTTCATCACTCGATTTCATCAAATCAAAAGAAAATTTTATCCCTATCTTCTTCGTTGCCCTCGTCTTTATCCCATTTACTTGCGGTCGGCTTTCCTAGTCCTCATCCTCCAAGTCCTTCTGTCCCCCGCATCCTCCGCACGAAGCCTCGCCTCCTTTAAGTCTCTCAAGATTGTGGACATCCATGTGGTCAAGGGTCTGCCCGGTCGTCTGGGCCTTACTTCAATGTCCATTGTCCTTTTGATTATGTTGTCCTGTGGCAGTCTCATATTTTTATCCCTATCGATAAAGTTTATTTTAATTGACTACCTGATGAAATGCTTATTGGAGCCATCTACTCTCCGAATGATCATGATTCAAAGTTTTGTCTTGTCTTCATGATACCGTTCTCTACATTATTGTTATCTATTAGTATAAATCGGAAATGTTAACATGTGAAATCTAAAATTCCAAGTCTCCAGACGAACATAAGGATAAATAAAATAAGTTTTCCTATGAATTGCAGTAAGTATTTTCAAACGTTTTCCAAAAATACGACGGAATATATGGACAATGTGCATTGTTATTTTATTATGAAACTATGGTGCAGATGGGCTGGTCAGTGGTCATACATATTATATCGCATAGAGTACGGTGGATAGAGTAGAAGAATAATGGACTGGAAACCAATGAATGGACGGAGAAATGTGGATACTGGCTAAAAGGGTGACCATCAGATGAGTGATAAAAACGCTTCGTAAATCGTAGATGAAACGAAAATGAATTATGAAGTCTTCCATAATAATATGTTAGCTAGTCACGAAAAAGCACGTTTATTACACAAAAGTCATATTAGTATAAAAATAGGAATATTATCATGAATAATGACAATTTAATAACATATCTACATTTTGTATTAAACCTGGATGACATCGTGCGAACTACTCCGTCAACACAATGGACTCAAGTCAAGAAATAAATTATTAATGTATGTAGTTATAGAACTGAAGAGAGTCAAACTTCAACGAAAATCTATATAAAACAATTTGAATGTGATACGGTAGCTGCAGCTTCTCTTTCGGAATAGGTAGAGAGGACAAAACGCCAGATTGCCTTATCCATCCACACACGTTCCTTGCTTTGGACACATGCATACAATTCGTCATGCAGGCTCTCCAATTTCTTTTACTCAAAACACGACCGTCTTGTAAAATCTGCGGTCAACATGAATGATTCAGGCCAGTTTCGGACGGCCGCGCTTGTTCACATCGTTTTGGTCATCCTGTCCTCGTTCATTTTCTATGCCCAAACTATCTCACCTTTTTAACTTTCAGTCTGATTACTACACTACCCTCGTCTTACAGTCACTAAAATAGAACTTTCTTTGTCCTACCCTTCTGTCCCGGTTCATCCAGGATCGGGCCTCATCGTACGTAGGCACCAGGATCTCCTGTCCTGGATTGTCACTGCTGGGATTCTCTGCGGCGCTAGCTCCTTTTCAACGTTGGACCACCATGTTGCCCGAGGTCTACCCCTTCCCCTATAGGTTTCGTGGGGATGCTGAGTGCCGTCTTCACGGAATAACTTTCCTCTCTACTCGTGACGTGTCCGTACCATCTCAGTCTCTCATCCCTCAGCTTCTCTGTTATCGGGGCCACCTTAAACTAGTCACTAAAATAGAACGATTACATAAAATAATTTGATGAGAAAACCCTATTAGTTACATTTGATTTTGTGAAACGGGATTCGCCCTGCTGTTACAAAATACACCTCAATCGTTACTCAGTTACTGTATTCAATAGTCAATATTATGAATGGATTTGATTCACCGCAACATAATATATACCAACTTGTATTATTAATAGTCAGATTAAGCGCACCTGTTATTCTTCACTCAACATATGTACATAATAATAATATTAAAAGGTAAAGCTGAGGTTCAGCGACCCTTAAGAGCCAAAGAAGTGCGCGTGGAGATTCCCACTATAATAGTAAACGTGTTACTGTCTGGATAGCGATTCATTATACACTGTGATTACAGTGAAAAAGAGCAGTAACAATTAGTTTTTTTATTATTATTTCAATGTTATTTATTTTTAATAACGTTATTGAGACCTACCTACCGTGCAACGTACCTAAGATAAAAATTTGGTATCTAAAATTCTACAGGATTTTAGAGTTACTTCGTGTTGACTGGACCATTATTGCCTGATCTTTAGTTATTTACTTCTTGTTTTCTCAGCCTTATATTATTATTTAATATCATTTTAGACGTATAAATGGGGTGTGTACCTACGTTTATACGAAAAAAATATGATACCTGCGGGTCAATCTTCTTTTACTACAATCTAAATACTCCATTGTACACTTGAGTAGGTAGTAATCTAGAACTTATGTTCCGAAGTGTAGTAAGTCGGTAACGGGTATGTAACTTGTGTCTTTTTGTGAGTGTCTTATTGATAATCCAACTACCGATCACCTCAAACTTTCACAAGTTGTCAACAGATGAAAATGGGATTTCGAACAATAAAAAATAACAGTTACTGTTATTTCAGATTCCACTCTAGTACTTATCCATGCGTAAACTGCTACTTAGTTTTTTATGAGTGTTGTGGGTACTTGCCTATTAAGTAAAATAATTACGATGTCTATGACGTGCAGATACGAGATGGCGCGCAAATTTATAATATTCGAATATTGTTTGAATAACAATATAATAAGATGACATACCAACATTACGAATAATAAGGCACGTATCGATTGCCATTATCATAAATTATAACGCGAAATGTTGTAAATCAATCAATGAGAAAATAATGTTATTTGTCGAAGAATTGAAAGCGTGCATTGTAAACAAATTACCTAGAAGGCATCTCTAATGGTGACATGTTCTTCGGACTTTAATGTGTAGAGTGTATTCCTTACATAGATATTGATTAATTTTAGTGAAATCATGAATGTATTTTGTCTTGTATGTGCCCAACGTGCCCTAATGGGGAATCTTAGGAAACTTAAAGAGGTGCGTAGAAAACGTCGAAAGAAAAAAAGCCGACCATGTTTTAAGGTTTAAATCTATTTGCTTGACACTAGGTACTTGTTTCCCATAAAATTGCAATGTTTTATTCAATTTTAACTTTTGAAATATTTGTATAATATAATATTACAGAGATCACTCGTCCTTTATGGGTGAAATGCCTAAAAAATAAAAAAAAAAATAATATAATAATAACACAATTTTCAACCTACTCACATTTAGGGAACGGTATAAACTTTCAAAAAGTGATGTGTCGTCTAGTCAAGACGATTTTCAACAGATGGTGGTGGCTTTATGCAAAATAAATGTTCTCAAAAAATAGGTTAACAAAATCTTTTAACACTTTTTATAATGAGTGACTTCGTATGTTAAAAAAGCTACGAGTATTTAGCCCTTCTTGGGTTTTCAGGAGTACCAAATCAACCAGTAAATAAATAAATATTTGAACGCGATAATTGCGTAAAATAGTATAAAACAAAGTGTTAACTAGATAAATATTTATATACTAAATGTTCTTGATTTTCTTAATGCCTTCCATCTTTATATTGCGTGTTCTGGATGTAGTCGAGTCAAAATATTTGCCCTCATCTCATCCATATCAAAGCTTCCTGCTTCAATGTCAATTATAATTTAAAAGACTTGTTTGAAATATCCTTTCAAGGCATCAACTCACTTCCTCGTATAAGTGAAGAATTATCTGGTTATATGTGGTACGCGAATAGAGGACGATAGTTATATTATATACAACAAGTGTGTATCACGGTAGCGTAGAGTTTGAAACATCGTGCAAAAATGTTGTAACATCCTTGTAACTTCTAACGCAATACACCATTGGGAGTTTTCATCCAACTGGATTATGAACTAAAATTTAGCCAGCGTTTTGACGCTGTGCACTCATAAGACTTCATAAAATAAATAAAAGATCGCAGTACAAATATATTAAGGAAATATGAATTTATTTGGCTTATTGTGGTATTTAATATTTATACTGACGCGTTCATTGAAGCAGTGGCATATGCACTCCCGAGGATGCACTACTGGCCAGGGGTATCCGGGTGGCCGAACATTGGAGAATCAAAATTTGATAGTGTTCCGGACACGGAAAGTAAGTAAGTATTCAAGCATGAAGTTTATTGAAAAAAAACTACATAGGTTCGCAACAGGTGAAGTACAACTGGATTAAAAATATTGGAAACAGAATATAAGCTGCTATTTACAATTAAAGATAACCTGACTTATAAATGAAAGCCCAAACTGAACTAAGGAAATTGAAAAGAACGCCGAAAACCCTCTGTCAAAACACTCAATTCATTAAATTTAATGTTGCGCTACATAATAATATTTACTTGTAACCCTAGAACAAATGTTCCCAGATACTCACGAGGTTGCCAAAATACTTTAATATTGGGCAAAGGTTTAATGGATTATTTTATGGATCAGACACATGAGCCAATATTATATGTTCAACAAATTCTTGTGACAACACACGCATAACTCCCCTTCAAAGACACGACTGTCCTAAAAGGCGATCTAGATCGTCACAGTACTTGTCCGGTTTCCCATTACCTTGCAGGACTCGTTCTCTCTTCATATTAATAATAGTACCTAGATGAATATAACATAGGAGGTAACTAATGTTCTGCGTCAGGGTTGCGTGACTGTGTCCATTCACAGGGCAATCAAAACATAGGATAACTCTTAAGAAAAGTAATGGCCTGGAACACTCCGATGAGCAATTGCATATGATACGATGTTTAATTTTATGTATGAAAATTATGAATGGAAGAATACTCGTATATGTTACAAATGAAATTAATGAACACAGAAACGAATGGTTGTCTATATCGTTGTATTTTGAAAACCATTAGGACTACATTTAGGTCATTGGGCATATCTGGTTTAAACTGCGCAGGTATGTAATTATTTATCAATTTAGAAAAGTACTCTGATACGTTTAGAGAAGAGCATGCAGTGTACTTAAGTTTTTTTGGATGAACATCCAAAAGTATAGATACTACAACTATAAGCTTTTTGAGATAGAGATAGAGGATCAAAAGAGGAATTAATAGTTTGGCTAACAAACATTCTCCTTGGTAGTTCAAGGGAAAATAAACTATTTTGTAAGTAAATGTTAATTTACTTACAAAATAATTAAATTATTAAGTTTAACCTGGAAGTCACTTAATAGACTGAGAACAGGTATCTCCTGTTGTTGCAGTAACCTCAAAAAATGGGGTTACAAAGAGGAAGACACCTGTGAGTGTGGTCCTGTACAGGATCACAGTCACCTGTTTTCATGTCTCCAAACAGGAGTGACATGCACGCCCGAGGACGCACTACTGGCAAATGCCGGGGGTGTCCGGGTGGCCGAACATTGGAGATACAAAATTTGATAGTGTTCTGGACACGGAAAGTAAGTAAGTAAGTAGTAAATGTTTTTCTATGATCAACATTGTATCAACCCTGTGTCTTAAGGGCTTGAGATAAACTTCCTGGGAAGAAGTATGACAAGTTGATATCTTCCTCTATAATTAATATCAATGGAAAAACGTTAAAAAGCAGTTCTGTTTCTGGTTTGGTCAGAATATCGCTCCTGGGATGAGCAACGTATAAATATTAACAAATACCACAATATCTAATACATACATCGTACAGGTATTAAGTGGTTTCTGCGCGTCTCATATAATAAGAAGAATGTTGTTGGTTTTATAAATTAAATCATTTATTAATTATTTGTAAAATACAAAACACTGTGTTTTTACTTCCACTATTTATTTTGAGTACACACACCAGTTAGTTCATAGAAAACCACTGAAGATAAAGCAATAAGGTTTGAAAGATCTCTGGTGTGTGTACTCAAAATAAATAGTGGAAGTAAAACACAGTGTTTTTTATTTTACAAAGAATTTTACAATGTGCTTCCATAATGTTAATCCTCAAACAATCAATAAATCATTTATTAATATTAGTCACAACACTATGCACCACATATTTTTCTTACAGTAACGACATTTATGTATGTACCATTGCAAACACTGTTACTATGTTTTCACTGTTGATTGTTGAAAATTGCAAATTGCAGTTAACCCGAAAAATCTTAAAACGAAGAAAAGATCTTGAAAATTGACAAACATATAGCCACCGTTTATTGCTTGTTTTCCATCGACATAATACATACAACAAAACAAAGTTATTATTATAATTTATTGGTGATACCTAATGCATGTAGCAAGGCAAGGTTGATGGTATGTTTGTAATAGTCATTCGTTCGTCATTAAATACAAACATTCACATTACAAATTATATATTAACCGTTCCCAGATTGTTTAAAATTCATAATGGATAACTATCAAACTCTTTCAAATAATTTGTTTATAAATATGTTGATGTTCATACCTGTATGTACGCAAGGGTTACCACGAATTTAAAACTTTATTCAATTAGGTCTGAATATTTTTTAACTATTAATAGTAAGAAAACGACTATTCTCATTATCGCCTAAATATTTATCATTACATAAATAAATAAATAAATAAAATAAAATAAACTTTATTGTACAGAAAAACATACAAGGGGCGGGCTTATTGCCAAATGGCAATTTCCGCCAGCCAACCCAAGATAGAAACAAAAAATATGTATATTGTAAATTTTAGCGAAAGGAAAGCGAACCATGTTGTGTTTAATTTACGGGATTAATTCCCACTCGTTGAAGCAGAGCTAACACAAAAATACCATAAATTTATTTATTTATTTATTTATTTCATACACGGCCATAAGCCATTAAAAAAAAACAGACAATCAATATCATCACAACAATACCATCAATACAATCAATTTCCAACAAATCATAGATATAATGAAAATTTATTTTCTACGGAAGTAATGCATTAAGAGTTTATAATTTTGACCACATCATATCATGACAGAAGACATATGAAATGATTCCACTATATGGGTGAGTTTATCAAATTTAGTCATTTAATTTTCCTTCCTGGATCTAAGAGCACATGCAAAAAAAACTTTTTCAATGCACTTACTCGTATAACATAATTGAAATCGAATAACTCGATTCAAATTGGATTGCCACTCATTCCAAAAATACGCTATTAAAAAATGTAAAATTTTCTCATCCTTGTATCTAACATTTTTCTTGTTTTATACTTTGCCGAATATAACGTGAGATATCTCATCGCCATTACTAAAACCCAGTACTGCTTTAGTCTCAACCACAATCATTTTGGTAATACTTTGTTATTGTTAGTGCGGACCTCCTCAGTACTAAAAGCAATAATATAATATAATATTATTATAACAACACAACTACGGCCTTGAACTTACAGACAATGAGGTTTATCTATAATTATTACCTAAGAATATAGAATTAAAGATGAACTATATTGTGCTGAGATTTATAACTGTTCAAGGGACTATAATGATAGCATTGATTCTCATAGAAGAGTAGACATGATAGAAATTTGTACCTATTTTGTAATTCGGGGAAAATTTGATATCCAGTAAAAAAAATACTTACAGATTTTTTTCTACGGGTGTACTTAATCTGAATTTCAACATAGCAAAAGCGATGCGAACTAAAAAACTGATAAAAAACACTAAACCATAATTTTAATGGACTCCGGTTAGTCAGACAAGTAAATCGCAAAATTTGTAACGTACATGCCGAGTGACCTTATCTATAATCGAAATTTTCATTAACAAAATATTGGGATAATTTTTTAAATTAATAAATCTGGACTTTTGGAAATACGGACTAAAATAAATGCTTGATTAGTTTATGTTGAGAAATCTAGTAAATAGAAATAATGCAAGTTTCTCCGCCTTCTCTCGATCGGCTACCCGAGGCCATTCTCAATCCAGCCTTTTTTAAGATCTCAATAAATGAATGACGCCACAGGTCCTTCAATTCGATAGAATATTTATAATATCCTTATATAAACCTCTGAAGTCTCTGAAGAAAAGTTAAAGATTTAACTAGTAATTTAATATACTAACAAATTTTCGTTTGTGGTCAATGCACAACATGATATTCTGCAACGTTTATGTCCACCAAACACTCGCTTCAACAAAGCTTACAAAAGTTCTCATCGCCGAACGATTAATTTAGCAGGTACGTAGTACTCCAATGTACCTACCTGCAACATACCTACATTAATTAATTCAATTTATAGTTTAACAGCAAAAATAATTATTAACCCCCGCGGAGACAACGGCAATCATTTATTATTTCCCACGCTTTTTGCTTTTAATTTTGTGGAAAAATGTAGGAAGTTTATAAAATGTCAAACATTCAGAAAGTTCACGGCTCATAAACCAAGGGATTCTAAACAATATTAGTGACCTTATTATAAAACGAGAGGTAATTTGATTATAGAGGATCTATTAAAATATCTGTGTGGGTGGTATATGTATGAAAATAATAATTAATTGGCGAAATAATTAGGCCCCCATAGATCTAAGCAAGGTCGCGATGGCTGGAGACAGATCTACATGAATGACGTGAGATAAATAGGATAGAGAATCTTTGAAGGTCGTGGCCGTAATGCCTCATCCACATGCTGTCCGTCCTTCCACGAGTCCCGCGCGAATGAGTAAAAAGGCGTTAACCGTCGGTTACGTATACAGTTCAAGACAATCACCTCGTCCGTACGTCCTTTTACTCATTCTCACAAAACTCGTGGAAGGACGCCGAGCGTGAAGCGGCCCCATTAGCAATAAAGAAATGAAATAGAGAGATCAAGGAGAATTACTTAAATATATTTACTCTTATTCTCTGTAATAATGTCTTTAAATTAATTTAAATTAACTGTCAAATTCCAATGCATTTAGTAATACCGTAATACTCAGTAAAGGGAACTTATTTTTATCAACTAGTTTTGTTATTATTTGGTCAACAATACATATATTATGAATTATCTTATTTTTAAGTGTTACCCTGAAGCACGAATATTCTTTTTCTCTATCTATATCCATACCATCACGACGGCTCCCTTCCAACAGACACAGTCATTCGGCCTGTTAAATCATGCAATTTTTCGGTCATAAGTTACAAAGATAGAAGAATAGAGTGATTGCAAAACTATAGATGAGATGAGATGCCGCATATAGATAAGTTCAAGGAGTATAATATACTGACAGTACATTTCTATAACATATAATTACATATTGATGTTAGCAAGAATAATGTTTGTGCTTTGAATATTATTGTAAACTTAAACCACAAACATACGTCATGTTATAATATTACACAATGTTAGTATATCATGTCGAGTTGAAGAACATCATTTTAATACATCGAACAATAATCATTTCTTATCATATTGATCGGGAAACATCGATAATATAGGTATTGTTTGCAATTTCGATATAGAGCAACGTTTTTTCAGTTTTCTTATAGGAATAAATATACTGAGTAGCCTGGTTGGTAACGCGCTGGACCCTTAATCCGGCAGGTGCGCGTTCAATTCCCGATGCCGACTTACTCCACTTCACGACAAAAGCTTTTCAATCTTAGTGTAAAGTGTGTACAGATATGTATTTGGGTTAATTTCGATAAATTTTTCTCAAATTTTCCACACCTTCTTTAAGGGATTGTCCTCTCGATCTGAATATTTACGGTGTGATGGTGAAACGGTCACCATTACATGTGTCATGCATACTTTGATAAGGGAATCCTTAGATGCACACCTTTCACTAGTTATTATCTATTTGTTGCCACATTGTGGAAGAAATTGCCTTTTTGAAAAAAAATGTTGCAAATTTAAAAATAAAATCAGAGCTTAGCGCAGGATTGATGAAGGAACCGAATAAGGGCATTTATAAACGTCCCTGTATTTCGCTGAAGAACGTTAAAAGACGATGTATTTTGATCGATGAATTTGAGAAAATGTGAATCGAAACCAAGAAGGTATACAATTTCGATGTATGTAATATGTATTGTAGATCCCTTCGACTCAACTGTAGATCTATTATTTGACGATTCTTCCCGACAAAATAATCCTATTCCACTAAACATTGGAACATCATTGGTCGTAAAATGATTTCGTTTTGTATGCGGAAGATGTAACCGCATTATTTATATGAATGTTTGGTTCGATTGATGGCTCTGCCGTTGTGGAATGTAATAATTGTTCTTATAGAACATACGAGTATTATTGTACTTGGGAGATATTGCTATATGAAATTACAATCCATATTATTTATTTGCTTATCTCATTTTTTTTCCTTCTATTAATAGCAAGTACTTACTAAAATTCTACCGAATTGAACAATTGCTATCATCACGTTAACTCTCTGAACCTCTTCTTCCATTTCATCAGTAATTTTTCAGGCAAATGGTGTTCACTGTCCAACTAGGATCTAGTGTGAAGTCTCATATGGTAACTAATGACCAAGACATTTGGGAAAAATCCGCTATAAATTTCTATAATATTTTGATATGAAAACAGGTACACAGTAGTATGTCGACGAAAATTATGAGTTCTTGTACACTTGTTAAGATAAGCAAAAGCGCGTAAATTCACGAATAATATTTTCATACATATTTCAAGGCGCATAATAGAGTCTACCTCTATTACATAATAAAATGTAAATGATAAAACTATGATAATGATTATGATTATAATAATAACCATTCTTCGTTAGTATGAGTAGTACATAGTGTTTACCGTTGAAACTTGTCCTTATCACGTCTCGTTATCAGCGTCTTTGGATGGTCCAGTAAACTAACTAGATGTACCTATATTATGAGAACACCGCAGTAAGTAATATAAGAATATAAGATACGCTTCAGCGCAAGTCCTGCATCATTATCTTCACACATTAAGCACCACCAGATATTACTATCATCCAACTGTTGCTATATTCTAACAATTATCATTATATTAATATCTCGGTTGTAAGAATATCACACCTAATGAGAAAAGGCTTAGTAGAATGAGATTCAGATTGCACTGATTGCATTTTAATCCGAGTACAGAATAAAGGTGTTAATAATAGACTTCATTATTCATAATACTATAAATTACTTTAACTAACATTTGTGCAAATGTAAATTGAATTTAAATTGAGTAAATACCTAATCCGTCTTCAAAGCACTTTGTGAATTTACAAATTGTAGATATCTGTAAATTTACAAAAACACTTCACATTTTTTTAGCAATGTGGTTCGCCCCCCCGTTTTAAATGTCATTTCGCAAATGAAGTGTTATATATTACACATAATACTCATAGGTACAGCATTAATCAGTTACCCCTACCGGGACGTACCGTGATGGTGTGCTGGTATTAGAACTATTAGAAGTAAGATAGTAAATAAAAGATCATATTTCCTGTCATTGAGTATTTTTTCCAATTCTTTAAATCTTCTGTACTACTTAATGCACTATATGACCACTACGCGGCAATACAATATTAAATTAGTTGTAAAAATAACAGTACGAAAACTTTTCGATAAATTTATCAATCATCACCACTGGAGGCCACGATGAATATAATATAAAAGAGTACTCCACTACCTGGAAGTTCATTATGCTTATTAACTTTTTGTTTAAAGATTCCATACAATTATTTATACTTACGTCAGACAACCTACCTACGGAGAGTTCAAAGAAAACGTTTTTTTTTCGTTCACAACAATTCCAGAACTCTTTGTTCTGAGGCAAGTAACGTTATAATAATGACGCTTTTTTAATAAATTTATAAAATGTCTGGAGTATTTAAAAGTAATTAATACAACGGACGTAATGTTGGGAAAATAATAGTTACCGTCTTTCTTTTTAATTATAACCACGGCTAATTAGTTTAAATCGAATAATAACAATACTCGTGATGAAGATTTCGGTAAAATATCATAGTAATTATATTATTTATTATTTATTTTTATACCTAATTGTTTTTTGCGCATTTCCTACAATGGAAAAACAGTTTGAGATAATAATAATTTTAAGCATCTCACTACCAGAATATAATAGAAGGGTTATAGATTTTTTTGTCTATGGATTAAATATCTATATATTTTTACATGAATTTAGATTTTTTTTCGTTTTTCCGTTTAGGACTTCGCTCCATGCCCTCCACGGAGAACACTGGTAGGTATTTACTGGTAAAACATATCTAGTCATAGACAATAAACATTCTTTAATAAGTTTACCATGGATTAAGTATGAGAATTTGCTTGAAATTGATTTTATTTATTTTATCTTCGTATCCTCCAGCAGGGACAGTGGTAGTGAGAGGGTTAATAATTGAATTTTAATATCTATCTACCTATCACTTGTGGGGTAGACAGAGAGAACAGAACACTATATAGACCGCCCTATCCTTTGCGCACACTACTTGCTAACGTCACATCTTTGCAAATTGTCATTACTCAAAATTGCTCTGTCCTCCAGGATCTAGTGGACATGGTCGGTACAGGTCAGTCTCGGACGGCCACGCCTACTCACACTTCTCCGTACACCCATGTATATATTTTTAGTCATCCTGTCATCACTCATTTCCCAAGCCATTTAAGTTTATTCAGGGATTCCCATAACGCAACAAAATGACTAAGCCAGGTTTAAAGAATAGAATATTCAACTCAACGCAACTTCCCATAGCAATAGCGCATATTAATTATATGACTGTATAGTAATAGAGAAGACCATACTGCTACAATACTTTGTAAGAACATTTTGACAATGAGAGACAACGGTACATGATAACTTTACGTCCATTTTTAAAGTAGGTAAAATACAATATAGAAATGTATAAGCATGGAATAAGTTATTTTATATTGCCTCAGGCGCCAATTAATACACGATTTTGTTCATAATATAAGTCTTATATTTAGAGATTCATAATTTTATACAACAGTGGCGTGCATTAGAGGATTTTGGTATATTATTGTAAGCCGGTCCTCCAATACCCCCAAATTCATCGTGACATGACCTGTTATTATAATTGTGATCATTGGTAAAAAAACTAAAGAGGCGGAGAGCTGATGGGCATCTCTCTCTCTGACTCATATACAATATACATACAAACAAATGCTGGAATAGATTATAATATGTCGTTATGTTCACATCTCGCGTCAATAGGTGCAAGTGGAATAAAACTGTAGCTGAAACAGTGACATTTAGTAAAAATAGCCTGGTAGTAATTTAACTAAGGAATAGGTGCACTAAAAATCGGCAAAGAAATCTTTACGCAGCAATAACTTATTGACATTTTAAACGAGACTAAATTTAAGACTTTGTTGGTAAGTTTGGTTACACGGCTTTTATAAGGCACGCCACTGTTTATTGAGTATTTTATGAGTAAAGTATACTTGAAGTAAGTATTTAGAGTTCTCTATTAGCAATATGGCGCTCCTGTATAAAGTACGATGAACTTATAATATTTCACACTTTGGTATTAGGTTGGTATGGGATCAGGTGTGAAATCAATAAATAATAATCATATTATACCTATTAGAGGTTATGTTACTTCATACGATTGGTATATTTTGACATCTGGAAATGCAAGATTGTCAAAACTACTACTACCACTTCAAACTCTAACATTCTTCGAGGGAACACAGGGAAGTCACCAAAATTTATGAGATTTTGTAAAATTTTTGAGAGGTAAATAAATATAATTGACCTCTTCGTACATAATATGCAAGCTGTGATGTCATAGTCAAAGAATTGGCGTACAATACATTCTACAAAATATACTATAAAAAAAGATCAGAGCTTACATACCTACAATACATCTAAATATTTTCCTGTAAACTTAAATGTACTGGGAAATACAGAATGCATTTTCAACACTGAGATTCGAATCGAATGTGATGGAAACCTCGAGTCTGGAATAAACTATCTCCTATCAACTAATCATATATGTGCCAGCGTACCTACTTACCCTTGGTTCGACCGAAACTATCAAACTACAATGTCAATTGAGTTTTTTTCTACTAATTAATGAAAAAGAGCGCGTGTACTAAACCATCGAGAAATTATGTATATTGTTAAATGCATATGGATCGGTAAGTTGACAAACTTCTGGTATGGTGGTCTAAGCATGTAAAAGTAAGCAAGCTGTGTTTATATTTCATATGTACAGCTTACAATGTAAACATGGTTTCGTGTTTACAGAGTATCTCTTCGTTCATATCTACCACTAACAACACACATCCTGTGATTCTTTAAAGTTTCATTAAGAATAAACTACCTACAGTAGGTATCTACTGTGCATTATAACCAGCTAACCTAAACATTAAGCAATCTAGTTAAAACTTAACAACATTTATTAAAAGAGTTTCAGTTTAGCGTAGGCATATAGTATGAAACATACTATGCTAATTAAGTTATTAAGTAATTATAAAATTCATATGTAATAGTATAACATTATTTATCATAAATTGTAGACTCTATTTTAATTATTATTGAGAAGCGGCCATTTGAATTCCTTTAAAGGGTCTCCTCATTAGAACACGCGTTTTTAAATAGCAAGGAAGGTATTTAACAGCAGAGTTGCTCTAATATAAAAAAACTGAAGTAGTGTAGCTAAATAATTAATTCAAAGATGAAGAAACGAAGATATGGCAACTATTTTCATTCGACGCGCTAACCCTCGAACAGACACGAAACTCACACTACAATTCCATTAGTAGGCATTATAATGTATGTATATGATTCACACAACACACGAATTTACACTTAGACTTACAATAATACTATAATATGAACCTACGTTCCTCTTGAATTTTAAACTTGTAAAGTCCATTAAAAGTTGGATAATAATGTTAAATTGTTCGGAAGAAACTATAAACAAAGGTATACTTGGTATACTATATTTACCTTCAATTTATATGAGCACATACAAATTATTCATATTATTTAAAAGTGTTTATATGTTCGAGTATATCTACTTACGACCTAACAGGTAGCACTTGGAAGTACATATTTTATACGTGAACCGGGAGAACAAAGAAAACAAATAAATTTCAAATATTTCTTACACACGTATACGAGTATGTATGCATATTGCATGTTGTAAGCTTTTCTTGGAATAGAATAAACTCTCACTGATATTGTAGGTAAATATTATTATTGTTATATGTGATCGAGACACGAGTTTACTTAAGTTTATATTATTTTGTACTACACTACTTACCTTGAAAGTCGAAGGGAGAAACACGTGAACTAACTTTGTATTTGTTAGATGATGTTTTGAATGATCTATATTGACACAGGTGAAAAGGTCCTGGTGCTCCTTTCAACACCGAATTAATAATATAATCTCTTTTCTCTGCACCATATCCCATTTATTTGGGGTCGGCGGCTCGGATCCTTTCTCTCGATCTCCTCCGATCAAGGCAGTCTTCTGGAGTAAGCTCCAGGTGTTCCATCTCCCCTCTAATGGTCTCCTCAATAAACTTGTTTGGCCGTCCTCTCTTTCTTGGTACTTCCACAGACCAGCTTGTTGCCCCCCACAGAGCGGAATCCTCGTCCCTTCTCTGCACGTGTCCACACCACAGAAGTCGGGCCTCTCGCACTTTTAGGCCAATCGGGGAAACTTTTATAAGTATTATGAATTATATAATTTTCATATTACGAATCAATATTATAATATTGTCTCAAAATATCGCCAGAGAAGTCGATACTGAAGATAGTTTTGATCATTGGAATTAAAAGAGTGTACGTACGTTCAGAAAGGGTTTATACACTTGGTAAATCTGATGTGCTCAGAAAGTTGTTCATTATTCCAAGAGTCTGAAAAATTTACTGAAATCAGGCTTTACCACATATGTTCTCCTACAAATAAATTAGTATTATGAGAATAACAATTTAATTTTGATACTTGAAAGAAATTACCTTAGCTTGTTGTTACTTAATGTCATGTAGATAATGTAATTCATTTTAATGTAGGCAATAAAAAGAGTACAATATGTATAAGAAAATACACAACTCTATGATATTTTAATTAGTTGCCTTACCTGTGTGTGTGCTGGTACTAAGTACAAGTAATGAGATAATTTTCACATATTAATAATATTAATATGAATTATGAGAAACAGGGAAGTCAATATAAACTGCATCCAAATGAGTAAGTACAAAAGTATATTAAATTATCATAACTTATATGTATTATCATCAATAATCTCGTATGAAATCGATATATAGAAATTTTCAAATGATACAATAAAATATAGCGTTTATAAATATTTAAAAATTTTGTGATTTGACGTTTATCATAGGAATACCTAACCATTTTTAGAAGCACTAAATGATACCAGTCAAAAAATGTTGTTTAAAAATATATGACTATTCAAATTCAGTGTAGGTAATATTACTGTTAATAAGTTTTCAATTGGCGTCAAATCTTTTGTATCTCATTAGTGGGTTTCCAAGACAGGAGAAAAGTCAGCCGCTCTGTAACAAGTACAGGAATAACCAAAGGCTCTTTTGATATAAAAATGCAAAACTATATATCAAAATATGACGCATTTTAGTAGTGGTTTTATGTATCCGAAATAAATATGTATTAGCAAACCTACAAAATAAAGTATATCAAAATAAAGTACCATGTAAATATAAGCGTAGATTGAAAATACAGACATAGGCATATTATATGTTATTATAATTAATATATATGAGAATATTAATTTCATTTCACATATTTCTTTATTTTGTTGTATAAATAACAATAAAACTTTGCGTGAAACTCATATCTATATACGAGTATATACGTAAAGCTATGTTCATGTGAACATGTGAACATTTTTTGTATCCATTTCATTGCAGTTTCCAACTTACATAACGATGTCTCTAGGTACTTTGAATACTTATGTTTCAAAAATGAAGTAATAAAATGGAACTTTGTGTAACTTTCATAAGTACACTACTGAATTAAATTGCAAGTTCAATTCAACAGTAGGGCTTACTTACCAGTTAGTATAATAACATCGTACTTATTTATCAATTGTCCCTACAACTCTTTGAGCGTTTCTCAATTATTAGCTGTGGCCAGCTAATAGAATTTTAATAAAAATATTACAAGAGATTTTTTTTCTATATAGGAATGAAAACAAATATGTAAGAAATTGAACCCTAAAATTAAGGTCGTTTACTAAAGTTTTTTAAATAATCCGGCTAGTTTATCTCCAAGCAATGGTAGGTATCTAGCCTTTATGGAAATCGAACAACACAAACCAATTACGAGGTATTTAAAGAACTGTATTTTCCTTATACAAAATTGTATACAGATCACTCAAATCAAAAAACTTTTTTAAACAGTTTCTGACTTAGAATTTAGTAGATAAGAAGGAAATTTTCTATGTTCACGCGTCTTTTATTAGGCAATTTTATATGAAAGTTTATAGGTATTTTAAGTACTTAATCCACTTAATTTCAATCTACCAATACAATACAACACATACGGTACCGTCTATCAAACGAGATGTGTTTAAATGAAGATTCAATTTATTGTAAACATACTCGTACATGAAGAAGATCAGATATCTCAGTGTATTAAAGAATTATTATAATAAATGTGTGAATTCTTACGAAAGTTTCACATCAAAATATTATATTGTAATAAAACAATAATTCACATTACGCCACGTAAATTATTCTCGTAGAAAAAAGATGTAAGTTTGCGTGATAACTTAATCTCTTTTGCATTGATATTATCGTGTATAAAAATAGTTTTAATCCTCTTTTTAAACTAAAGAGAAATAAGGAGTGAAAATGTCGATGGTAAATATTTGTATGAATGATAACTTTGTAGAAAACGATAGATTTCCTCATTGTTTTCCAGCACCATTTGCAAATTCGAATAAATCCTGTGAGGTTTTACTGTCTCGAAGACTTAGATAATGCGTGAATATTTTTTCAAACATTTTACTTCGTAACATGTAGATAAAAACCCACACAATTTTCGTAAATTATTCATACTATAAACCATTCTTAACTAGATAGATTTATATGCAAATTAGAACACGTATCTAATGAGTCCGAAGGGTAAAGATACATGTCCGGAATAATATTGCCTATCCATAAGTGCAATTTCTACTGCTATCACGCAATGTCACATTGCAATAAATTTGCATTAGGTACAGGAATAATAGCACATCTTATTCTAAGCAAATTACGCAGACATGACTCCGCAAGGGGACTGAATATTGCATGTAATTACAGATTATAGATGCATCATCTCTAACATTACAAATTACATCTGGAATGTTAAGTAAGTTCTTGACATTCACATCGACGCGACGCAGGGTCTCGTTACTAGGACTGTGCGTTTGTGTAGGGAAATCAAGGGTGATATAAATTACCAAATTTTTGTTATAAAATTAACCAAAATGTTAACACATATTTTTTTACGAATGTAAAACTAGGACTTTACTGTCAACGTTATTTCACCATCTTGGAGTAAAAAACATTTTTTTTTTCTTGTCCACTGCATGTTTTAACTTACTGAATTCTGGCAGCACACAAGAATGTAAAATTTTGAAAAAAAAAAAAAAAAAAAAAAAAAAAAAAGTAAATTTTCAATTCCATGAAGTATTCACCTAATTAATATTTCTTCGGGTTTCCTTTCTGCGTGTCATACTCTGGTTGATTGACCAATTTCGAATGAAGCATTTCAAAAAAAATGGAGGCTTCAGAGGAGGAGAAGAAAACACAAAACTGCTTGAACTGCACAAAACTGTGAAAGGAGCCTTAATTATTATCCTTAAAGGTGCAGACACTTATCTGTTGCACCTGAGCGATTTTATTATCAAAGTGAGAAATAAGTACTCTTTTAGTATTATAAAATGTACAGCCAGTAGTAACATAACGTTAAATTTCATGTTTGCCTCATAAAAGCGTTTATACAATAATCATTGATTCATGCGAAATATTATTAAACCTAATTGGTAATAAACTAATAAGGCATACTTCCACATTACTCGTCTGGGAGACTCATGTCGTGTCTTGCGAGCTCGCACACTGACCTCCGCGGTCCTAAACAATGGGAAAATTATTGTTTCTCATCGGGGAAATGCATTGAGGAAGAGAAGACCTCATTCCATCGAAATGCAATTAATAATGATATCAATGACACGACAAAGAACAAAGCGTAAGACGATCTGATCTGGTTTCACAAATTTATATTTTGTAGATCCATTTTCGTGTATTAAGTCACCTTCAAATAAAATACTAACCCATGCTTGAATTTATTAAGTACCTACAATCTGCATACCAAAAAAAGATAGCTACCAAATAAACCTAACAAAAATAATAGTACTTAATTTTATTTCTTTACAATTCATTCATTCATCGTAAAATAATTATTTCATAGTCGGCGTACAATTCATCAGAAACAACAGTTATAGTTCTCAAATTATTAGTTATGACTAACTAAGTTAAAAAGAGAGCTAGATGTGTAGTTATGAATGTAATCAAATCCAAATAATTACACATATTATTCTGCCACAAAGTAAACTTGAACTGTTCCACTTCTTAAATTATCATGTGTATCATTGGGGAACATTATTATTGTAGTAATTTATGAGTGTTTGCGTGAAAAGAAAACATTTTCGTAAGCAACAATAAAACACATCATCATCGTCATCTTTGGCGCTACATCCCGAGGTGGGACTTGGCCTCCACAAGGAGCTTTCGCCACTCTGCCCTATTGGCAGCCACGCTCCTCCAGTTGACTGTGCCCAGTGCGTTGAGTTCCCTTTCAACACAGTCCATCCACCTCAACTTGGGTCTTCCTCTTCTACGTCTCCCCTCTGGTCTAAAATTGAGCACCATCTTAGGTGGTAGGAGTGCTTCCATTCTTTCTACGTGCCCCAACCACCTAAGCCTTGAGATTTTGATGCACCGTATGACATCTGCATCATTGTAAAGTTGGTATAGCTCATGGTTGTATCTCGTTCTCCAGGTACCATTGTCACAGATGGGTCCGTAGATTCGTCGCAGGATCTTTCTCTCAAAGATGCTTATCCGAGTCTCTTCTCCTTTTGTTAGAGCCCAGGTTTTTAACAATAAAACACAGTAAGATATTAAAAAAAATATGAACAAAGCAGTAATTTTTAGAGTGTCAAATCATTTGGAGGCAGGACCGCAACACTCGTTGGTTAAAGTCAACCTGGTATGTACAACAACAAACAAAAAACTACTTACTTAATGATCTCAATTTAATTACGGTAATTTTCTCAAAAATACTACATTGATGTACCACCCGCTGTGTCATTGTTATTTGAGATAAAAAAAATAATAATGAAAAAAAACAGATGTTAATAATGATTCAACTGCTACAGATCGTATTTCGTGCAATTGGCTTAAGAGTGTGCATACCGACATTTCAAAAATTTGTAAAAACGGGAGACCTTCTATCTCGACAACCGTTACTAAATATGCTTTGGAACAAAATAGGGTAGATGTATTGAACCTTTATCTAGGGAATAACCGTAAAAGATTTTTTATATCTAGTATAGATTTCTCAAAAAAATAATTAAAAACACCTCTGTACTTTTTTCCGAAAGACGGAAACTCGTTTCCCGAAAGTCGCGGAGTAAAATTTTTTTTTGTACTGATAATATGCATCAAAATCTAGGGAATAACCGTAAAAGTTTTTTGATAGACGCAAAAAAACCCCAAAAAATGAGAAAAAACGCTATTTTTACCATTTTATCATGCGATTGTCACGCGATTTTGAACCTTAATGCCGTGGGAAATGTCTGTGACGTCATTCCTGGTGCCATGCCCTTAAAAATGTATTAAAAACAAAATGTATTAATAGCATTGTTTTTATCTGTATGTATCTGCGAATATCTATGTCGTTTACGATCATGTGGGTAATTTAAAATAATACTACACTAATATCTACACGGTTTCTAGTTAATAATTACGTAGAATTAGATTTACAAATAACAGGCTTCAGGGAGATCCCCTAGTTAATATTCTACATTTTACGGTTGAAGTAGTTTTGACATTGAATTTTAATACTAACTACGAAATCAGGTCATTATCATTAGATGTACAAACTCATAACAGTGTTTGAATTTGGCTCATCTACGGTATAGCTCTATACAAAAGTGAAAAACATTTGCAGAGTATTACATAAATACAAGATGTAAATGAGGATGAAGCGACCTCTTATAACTATTTGTACCTGCTTCCAAACTTTCGAGCCACCTAATATTACTCTCGAGTGTCCTGACAGAATAATATTTTACAGATATACAATGAGGTTTCAAGTCAGTTGAGGGAAATACACCCGCATCATGTGCCTTAGCATTTCGAGGACGATGTACACAAAATGTGAAATACAAACTGCTTACTTACAATTGTTGAACAAAGTGTCTGCATAGAAAAACACCTGTACCTGTTTCAAGTGATGTCACTGTTTACTACACATTTGAGGCAATGCTGTTATAATATGTATATGTTGGATTTTTTTGGGTTTTCTTCTTTCGTATGCAAATAGAACTTGTGTTAAGTAAATGATGGTACAAAGATTATGAAAATACTATTTAGGTAGGTACTTAGTACTAATTTAACGAGTTAACTATAAAATCACGACCATCTCTATACATACTAATAAATTCCTACTATTATAAAAATTTAATATTCCAAACTTTTTTCATTTACAATTTACACATTTCTATAAACTTTAAGTACTAATTAGAAACACATGTAACATAACTGTAAATTTGTTATTACAATACTTTGTACCTAGGTTCTTTATGACAAAATAAATCAATCAAAACATAAAACATGAAATAACAATGAGAAATTGAATGCAAGAAGATTATTTAATACTTTGCATTGCAATAAAATCGTTTTATCGTTGAATAATTAGCGATGTTTTGCATTCATTATTTTGCTTAACAAATCATTTCCCAGGTATCATTGCTTTTATTTTTGTACATATCTTTATCATTGAATGATGCGGGAATGCATAACTTCAGGGTAGAAAATATATTTCTTGGAGTTAGAGCAACTACGTGGAAAGTTTCTACAATCTCATGGCGATCATCCGCATGTTTGTAAAGTCCAAAAAATAAAATACAGAATTTACTGAAATATTGATGGTAGGTCATAAAATTGTCTCAAAAACTATGTTATAATAAAAAAATTCGGCACAACAGTGCGGTTGAATTTTTAGTTTTGAAATTACGAAATTTTAAAAATAGCGCACTATGATATTTGAAACCGATTCTTTTGAATGACACCTACGAATGTAAAAAAATATTAAATTTCAAACTTTTTCTCAATCGGGTCTTTTATTGTAGGTTCAATAAAACGATGAACATAAATGAACGAAAAAATTGTATCATTTTGTTTCGTATTGTTTGAAATAATAACAATATGTAATGTAAGACGAGTTCATAGGTCGAATACGAAATTGTTATTGTAGGCAATATAGTGTATCATAACACATTGTCATTTTAATGAAATTATTGTTAATAAATAATGGAAGAACTGATTCTCAAGACCCACATCTTCTCCATTTCTTACAACAATAATTGTTGTTGTTGTTGAGTTATATGACAAGCTGTAAAATTGTTTATGACACGAATACAACATTATTATCATACAATTATTAGTATTGAATGAACGCAAAATGTTACAAATATAGGTGTACATATGAATTATTAAGAGATTCGTCTTGGAAAGAGAAGATAACGAGAAACGGAGATTGTAATTTTACAGTCCAAGAAAATGGCGGAATCATGGTGTTCTAAGATTCGCATCTCACAATAATTTCGACAGTAAAATTTGATTTATTCAATATTCACCCGTATACTCGTATAGACTGCAGCAATTTCATATGCATCTTACTCATATCATAAAATGACATTAGATATAGACATGTAAATTGTAAGAGTATGGTAAATTAATTAAATGACGTTTAATTTAATGATTCAGGGTGAATTTATGACAACAGGATATAACATATTATAGCGTTGTGTATTTACGATAACACAACCTGGGAGTTCTTTACAACTGTAGGTCTGACACATACCTAAGGCATATTTATTTTCCTTAAAATGGCGAAAAATGAAAGCACACGATCTCAAGCGTGGAAGCGCCTTTTACTTAGGATAGTCGTGTATTGAAATTTCAGGGTGTTCTGCACTTCAAAATACAAAATAATTGCTTACTGTGGTGTATGTTGACTGTAAGATATTGCTTTTGCAATAAGTCCGCATTTTGGCATACTGCATTGTCTTGTTTTTGTTGTTACATATATTTACTGGCCAATAAAGTTTTATTTATTTATGCAAGAAGGTGTTTGGGTTTTATAGAATTTAATGTAGTTGTTTAACATTTTCTTCTAACTCTAATGTAACGATTTTCCACCAACACCAGAATTTCTTTTAAGAATTTAGGAATATTATCTCGTTGTGAACATCTGTCAATCTCAAACACATATTCTAATTAGTATAACTGAGTTAATCTATGCGTGCATCTACATTTTGTTCATTGAAGGATAAACGATCATCCGATAATAAATTATTTTAATTACAAACACACGTTTTGCTAATTACGTTTCACCCAGAGACTTCGCTAAATGGTAAAGTACGTGGGTTGATATTGATATTATCTGTGTTTGTCTATGTCAACTTTTCTCTTTGTTTTCCATCAACATCATACTCCTACACACTAAAATTATACAACAACGAAAGTTCCGACTTCTATGAAGACTAATATCCTCCACATTACATTATTAAACATGAACTATTTTAAGTTTCACTTCTAGAGCCTCAGGCTCTATTAACTAGAAGGTATAATAGAATTATTCTAATGATTAACTAGATTTGATTTTCATATTTTGTTAACCGCAAGCTGTTTACGTTTTTTCATTTTTTTGAATAATTTATTTAGTTATTTATATTCAAGTTACTAGCTATAACCACGTTCTCAAAATTGCTATTTTATTTGTCTGCGATAATTCTGCAACGATATTAGGTATAATATCAGAATTTTAAAATGTGCGGAACGAATTTGAAACTCCTTGTAAAAAAACTATTTGAATGATCAAACCAGTGGCGTATATAGGGGGGGGCCGAGGCCCCCCCCGATATGTTGAGCAATTCTTTAAAAAACGTTATTTTAAAACATGAAAGTTACTCAAGTTCATCACTTCACCCATTATTCAAAAAAAAATTCGCTATTGGCGCTATTCTTCTTCGGTTTTTCTGCACGCAATATTAAAACCAACCTTTTTCACTTAAAATCACGAAACGACCTTTTTCACTTAAAATCACGAAAAATTTTTGCCTGCGGCGCTATTATAGTGTTGATACCGTTCGTCTATCTTCAAATTTTTGTTGCCTCCACCCCCCAAAAGTCTAATATTAGATCGGGCCCCCCCCCGAAATGATATCCTATATACGCCACTGGATTAAACCCATTGATTTTCTGTATCCTTTTAAGGGAGGACAGGAGAGACAAAGCTTTATATTACGAGAAATGTAAATCAATATCAGATATAGTAGTTACGACTCTTCAAGATAACACGGTATCAGACGAGTGCCATGATACTATAATTGCATGCAGTTACTCTGGATAGGTATATACACCGTTTACCCGAATTCAAACATTCATGGCAAGTGTTCACCGTGAAAACTCTTGACAATTTATTTTCCTGATTATTCGTATACACGAACATAACTCGTATAAACGAACATACTTCTCTTTAAAACATTATAATAGATAATAACTTATTGTCTCTTATTATTTGACTAATGAAAACATCATAATAAGATGACAAGTGAAATAAAAATGACAAATATCAACTGGTAAGTAAGTAAACAGTAATTGTGGGATCGCCTTTCACAATCATTATAAACACATTTTACAATTTCTTACTTGCGGACATGCATGTCTTGTCATATTTTGACAGGCGTATACATATCACTATAATTTTTGGAAAGCCGTAGGTCTAATTTTTGAGTCATTAACATTAACAACCAACCTATAAGTATCCAAATAAATATGATTACCAAATTTTTATGGTAGGTATTAGTGTCAACTTTTCTTCGAAAGCGAAACGGTGAAAAAGTGAATTTGTGTGCAGTAGGTAACTATATTCCTTGTATAATTGCAAATAATATATTCTTGTACCCAGGGATAATATATCCTTGGGTCTTCTGTTTTGAAATCAGGCAAGATGATAACAAGCGTCTGAAAATCTACGTGAAGTGATATCACCTCGCATATTTACTGCACAACTGTACGGACTTTTTATCTTTATTTATATAGACATTACTAGTTTTAGACATATTCGGATCGTCACGGCTTGAAGGTAGATACGCATTTTAAAACATAAAAAACCTTACAAAATGCGCGAATCCTATCACTCCTGTCATTTTTTAGCACCCATTACCCACTAAACTTTTTTCATTCAATTTATTAGTTTAATTTCTTGACATTGATACAACACTCACCTTACAAATTAGATTACTCTAATACGCACTCATTAAACGAATGCATAGTTTGATCAGAATAGTAGGTAGAACAATGAAATTGAAAAGTAATTAAAATCAAATGTAAATTTTCGTTACATAAATCGTAAATATTTCGCTACATTTGCTTCACACTGCATAGTGCATTATACTGTAAGTTAGTAGATAATTAACATGTTCAATTCTTAATGCTATTGACCGTTAATAGTCAATAAACATAAAACATTACATATCCAATTAATTGTATTGTCTTTTTGCAGCTTAATTAACGTTTTAAACCATTATCATTTGTTCCACCATTCCACATCAAATGTTAAGTAGAATGCATGTAATGCAACTAAAGGCATTACTTTATACTACTTAATTAACGAGGCTTAAACCACATACAAATTTACCTTATGTGAACGAATACTAATTCGTATTTAAATAATTAATGTACGATACATTAATTTCTAACAAAGTAAGAAGCAGTTTTAATTGAGTCGTTCACCATCTGTCAATAATAAATTATTCGATGTATCTAATATTTTCCGTGTGACTATGTATGTAATATTCTAAAGATTGATTTGTTTTTAAACAGTTAGAATTATCAGAATACAAATTGGTCTACATCAGACATTCGAGCCCACAAAGTTTGACTAATTGCAATTGCAACAAATAGTAATTTTACTTCACAATTTTCTCACCTTCAAGTAACTTTACATACTATCGCTAATTAACTTTTGGACATTCAATATTTATTGATGCACTACTTCTAGTGCATAGTTATTACTCAATATCTAATTATTTCTGTTGTTAATTGAGAAGATTTAATATGCAATGAGAACCCTACCTATATATTTTTAGAGCACATTAGTCTAAATTTTACCGGAGTCTATTCGAAGCTATTAAAAATTATTTGGAGTAAATTCTTTGCCTTTTATCTCTGCCGTGTTGTCACATTACAACTTCGATCTAATTTAATTACAATTAATATTACCGGCACCATTGCGATTTACAACATAATTGTGTCGCTACAATGAGATTCTTAATTATCACACTTTTTATCGATTATTGTAAGTTGTTGCAACAATTTCTCGAACATCGTGCGTGCAATTGATAACAATGAGAAGATTGAGAATTTTCTTTTCGGCCTCAATATAAGATTGTGTGTTCTACCTTTTTTAATCGTGTTAAATATTTTCTTTGGCGATTTTGCGCTTTTAATTCGTGTCAACATGTTATCTTTTTGACAAAGAATTAGAAAAAAGAATTAGTGTAGTCTACAATTAGCACAATTTCATAGTCTTCGAACGGTTTTAATTGATTTTACACGAATATCACATTAATAACATATATATAAAAATCAAGTAAAAAAAAAAAAAAAAATGAATGATTGTAATGAGTATGCTTGCGGTTGACTTAAAAGAGCAATTTTTTACAACTTAGACGATTTCTGTATGTGAGGAAACTTGATAATAAAACTTGAACGTTAAGAATGTACTACGATACGTCACACTGCACAAAAGTTTTTTGAATTGAGAAACTTCAAATCCGAATGTTTAAAGACGAACCATTATGTAATAGTAGTTAATAAAAAACTCAAACTCAAAAGTTTATTAAGAATTTTCTTGTGGAACACAATATCTACATGCATGAGAAATCTCTACATTTTATTTCATTAGGTACACTATAACAATGGTAAACATATTGATACCCATGAAGGTACTTCTACATATAATGTATGTCTATGTGTGCATACAGCTACATACTATCACGAAATCACTGAATAACTAAGTTTTCTTGCACAGAGTGGTGTTGCATTAACAATAGATGTCGTGCAAATAGCAAACTGTGTTTTTTTATAAGACATGATTTTATCCATATCACATGACATACCGAATACCATACAGACAATATAGACATGCCTTTATTACTCAAACAAGTATTGACAGGCTATATATGGAGTGATCTGATTTATTAATAGCTGCAAAAAATTGTCTTTATGCAATTGATCGTAAAAGGAATGAGTGGATACTTCAGAAGAATATAATGAAATGGATATAAATTGTACTAATCTCATATAATTTTATTGTCATTAAATACTTTTTGTAAAATTTCGAATAATTATAAATATCTGGATGAGACTTCCTTTTTGAGAGAGATTTTCTCGTTAGATATTTTTTAGTTTTCAAACTCAACAGATGACAATCCTTTACAAAATGTATCTGATTTTGTCCAAAGCAAACTGTATTTGATATGGACGAAATCGAGTAGGCCATAGACCTAAAAATATGGCATGTATTATGTTTGATTTATTTATATTATGATACAAAATCCAGCCCATTGCGTGTGCTTAAAAATCCAATAGAAAGACGACTCAATAAATTTAGAGAAAATCAGTCGCCTGTAACCTTTCATCATCCCGATTATGTGAATTGAAAATGGCAAAAAAAACCACCCTGTTTACTAAAACTATGTATTTAATGTTTTATTTCATGTGTATCGTATAAAGTAAGTACAATATGAGATCTAATATTTGATTAGGTTCCTGATATTTAAATCAAGTGTTCGCAAATAAATATTAAATCAGATAACTCCCAAAAACACGACTGTGCGGCGGTATATTAAAAACAGATCGCGACTGATAGACAGTAATAAAATGAACGGATTTTACCCATAATTTCATATTACCGTTCAAATATTTTCATATACTTAATCTAAAACATCTTCAGCAATAAATATACTGAATTTACTATATTATTATGTCATTTGACACTATATGATTGGATCCGTGACTTGCTGAACAAATATTTACAAAACGATGTTTAAGTCATAGATTAAACTACAAGAAATGAATAAAACATTATTCAAAATTGAATAACGATGAGATATAGAAACCTGTTTGGTGAAATGATTACGAAATAATGAATACCGATATTACAATTATGTATTAATGATTTTGCTATCGCAATACTTTTTTATTATGCTGGGTGATTTCATTCAACATTGAACCCGAAACCTCCGCTGGCGGTCATTGCCACTAAGCCTCTGCCGCTCGTACGAGCAACAGTTAATTGGGTTTTAAAGGTACTCTGCTTAATGTTATGAGTTAAAAGTATGAGTGAGATTAGAGAGAAGAGAGCTGAGATTAGATGGGATAATTTGACACCTTCATCCGGTAGATATTTAATTTTATGATAAAAAAGCACACACTTAGAATTTATCGAAAAGATATTTATATTGGAATGATAATTTAATGGTTAACTACTTATAATTTTCTGCCTCTTCTTCCTGTGTTTTTAAGTTAATTTTATTTAGTACTCACCTCAATAATGTGGATCGTCAGTAGGTACCTACATAGTCTTATAAAAATCTTAAGTGGTCCTCCGAAATATATATATATATTTTTTCATTTTGCATTATCTGACGTTGATACAATTGAAACGACTTTTTAAACTGTATTTTGTGTGATAAGAATCCATGATGCAATCCCTATCATCAACTCTCAATTATTAGTGCCAAGTAATAATTTGCAGAGAATATTTTTACGTAAGCAATATTTTGGAATAATCTAAATTTAAGGTAACATCTAAAATGCATTACATTCTTTAGTTCTACGAGATATTAACTAACAATTTGATTCAATTCGATCGTATCGACAAAATATCTAATATTAGGGCAGGTTTTGAGGGTGATTGAAGCAAGAGATATCTAAGATGTATTTAGTACACGATCTTTATAATTTAATAGAAAAGTATGGCACATACATAATGGGACAGAAAAATAGTACTATCTAAACGTTAATAATTTTAAGCACTTACACGTACGTTTATTTATTTCATTATTTGATTTGTTCAGCGACACAAGAAAAAAATAATCGCTGGTAAAAGTTTATGAAAAAACATTACAACCCGCATACTAGAAAAAAGTCTAGAAACCTGTCTTAGAATAATATGGATACATATTCATAAGAATTACCTACCGTAGATTGATCCGATGAGAGGAAAACGTTATATGCTATAAGAATACTAAAAAGTACATTGCGTATTATATTTCGTATATCGATTCCAGTTTTTTTCTGACAGCGGTCATCCGGGATCAAATACGAAGCAAAAAAGGTTACATTTTTTAACCCGTTGTTCGATGCTGGTGTACACTATCATTAGCTGGGCTGGGACGTATTTATAACGCGATTTTGTAATAAATAATAACAATATATAACAGCGGAATAGAATATATGATTGTGTATGCGAAGAATAAACACAAGTTAACGATGAAAAGTGATTAATTGCATAGATAATAACATATGTGGTGTTATTATTAATCAACGTATTATGAATCTATGAGAAAATCTAGTTTAGACATGATATGATATCTGGAATAAAGGATGGTGTAAGCAAACTATTTTTTTTACATTCTCTGCCATTTAAATTCGCTTTGATCTCGATAATAGAGAAGCTGTTGGCTTTTATGGTGTAAAATAAAGTCTTTCAGAATTCATGGTTTATTTATATTTATAGTATCAAAATTTAAGGTGAGAAATAATCCAACTGGCTAAGAAAAACAACATTTTATACCTAGGTGCATCCTCGTATTAATGTTCGGCAAACTATATTTATTGCGAGTTTAGTGAGATCGAGTCAACTGATCGATTGATTTAGTGCAAATCCATAAGGTGGCGTCAAGGGCAATAGAATATTGAGGCGGAGCTTTGCTTCTCAGATATGTAGACTACAGTGATTGTTCACATACGAATGAAGAACTTTATGAACAAGATAGACTCATGTCGCAAACTTACTCGTAGATAAATTTTTGAAAAACAATGGTTGACTTGTACAAAGATTTATGTTATAGAAATCTTCTCCTGATGATAAAACACCTGCGAAATAAATTCATCATCATCGCATCGTTCTTGACGGGTTATTCATCTCTGGAGCTTCTAAATTCAAAATAAGATTAATTCACTATTAATTATCCGGCTATACGCTATTCAGATGTTCAATTCTTGTTTCATGTGATGAACAAATCAAAACAATACCAAAACGTTATGGTTTATATTTATTTTCGTACGCAAACGACTATCGATTTTATTGACGTCGTACAGGTCATTTGATGTGAGTCAAAACTTTGTCTTAACATTTCTCACCCTTGGCGTCACGTTATAGATTTTTTTAAATAACTACCTAACACCACTTTGTACCAATACGTGTGAATTTATTTTAAATTTAGGGTGCTCAAATCCATTTTTGGCGTCAAACTACTTCAAAAAAAGTTTTTAAACATAAACAATTGGATTTCTTCTGAAAGCCTTAATCGGACTTCAATTCTAAAAATATAACCGGGTAAAACAGTTTTATAATAATATTTTGTCTTGGTTTCTGTGATAGTTAAGGCAACGTAATCCATACACTTGATACTCGGTGCCATAATAAATGCCGTTGCAATAGATAGATAAAAAAATATTAGTTTAATGCTGGGAGCTGCAAGTGACAGCTGGGGCCTCTGGCGAAGATACACAGATGCTTTGGACCCCCGACCCAACCAAGGATAGACGGGGAAGTAGATGTATGTATGTATGTACGTTTAATGCATAATAAAAATAACTGCATTAGTAGTAAAAGTACCTACTAAGACTACATAAAGTTAAATACTCCGTAACTTTGATTTTCGTTCCGTGTGAATGCATCATAACAAGACCTTCAATATATTATTAATAAGATGTATGTAGTGTGAATGTTACACAATACGCTCAGATCAAAAACACCCATACATACAACACTACATAAGAATACTATAAGAGCATACACATACTATATTATACGTACGAATATAACGGACCTCACGTCTATAGTACCTACCTACCAAGTTTACTAACTGTTTGTAGGTATTTGAATATTTACATTTTATATTATTTTTCTTAGGTAACATTTAGTTAAAGAGAAAAGTAGGTATATTGTGATTTCCATATTATTAGTCGATATTTTAAAATACTTTACCACCATTATAATAGAATTCGAGATCATTTCATCTATCGTGTCCCTTCCATCAAGTTCAATGACATGAAATACGCAAGGTGTTGATTTATTTGTGTATTTTGTAATATGGTAATATTTACATACATCTATTTAATATAATATGTATGGTGCACGTTTTAAAATTATTTCTTTCCATCAACTGAGTTCGTCGATAAGGTTATGCACATTCGGACGGTTGCCACTAGTGAGCCTATAGGTTAGACTCCTCCTGAAAGTATGAATATCATCAGGAAATAGAAATGTTGTGTGTAAGTATTCTTTGACATGTTTGGCAAATTGGTGATTACAAATCTTCCAATTCTCAAGGAGGCAATGTTAGAATCCTAGGGCTGACTACATAAACTGCATTTCTCGTTTTGGTGTTGTGTGTATAATTGCAGATCCTTAAAAAATCAAGTTCGCACATCTGTCACTAGTTACACTGCTTTGTGGGAAATACTCGGGAAATGCCATGATCATGCGGTAACTAGTAATAAATATAAATAGTAATTCTAGATTATTATAACGTGGCAGAATACACTAATGTACATATAAATCCATTTTATTTTATGATCAATACAAGAAATTATTGCAATTCTAGTATTTTAGCAGGTTCAAAATACATATAATGCATTTATATCTTGCAGTACAAAGTCAAGTAGACTTCCTGCCAATTATTACACCCAAGTCGATAAATACACAAGTTGTACAGGAAACCATCGATGAGATATCCTCTACAATGCCAACAATATGTGCATGTAAACTTATAATATATAAAATTCTCTGTGTATGCATGTCCTGTATTGAAAAATTTCAACAGATAGCGTTTTCCGTATTTAGTTCAACTTCAAAATGTATTACTGTCTCTTATTCAAGATCTACCTATTTATATTTATTTATTCATCTCAACATATACATAATATAATTAATACATACATCAATACATCTGTCCACAGTAGGTATAGTATATAATTGCCAACCCAACTAGCTTATGACCTGTATCGGGGTTGACAATTAATCAAAATGAAGACATAGCATATATACTATAGCATCATAGGAAAGCCGTAGATATTTTATTAAACCGATTAAATAAGAACCCATTTAGTGTGCCTTTATGAGAATATAACTAGATAAAACCCAAATTTTCCGAAGATCTCCGAGGACTTCCGTGAATGGACCGCAGCCCACGAGCAATTGAATCGCGAGTTCTACTACGCCAGTATTGTCTCCTGCTTAACAGGCCTTTAAAACACTAGTCAAGCAAAATATGTAATGCCTAGTAATAAGGGTACCTGTACCATTATCAAGATGTTATAATTTGTGAACTGCAGGATGTTCAAGACACGATGAATATATATATTTTTTAATGTCTTCTCCGAAATTATTAACATATTCGTCTCAGGATATCATGACATGACATTATGTTTGACGACCAGTAGGAAATGTTATGCTTAAGCCACACGCTTAGCAAGCGTCGAGCCGAGCAGGTGTTCATGAGTAAAAAGACGTGTGGATGGGGCATTTATATTGGCTCGTGTAGGTAACTGACCGTTCACGCCTTTTTACTCATGAGCACCCGCTTGGCCCGCCGTTCGCCAAGCGGTAGCAAATCCAATAATTTTGTAAATCTGCCTAGGTACATACTTGTAAATAAACTCATATAAATGTAGGCTTGGATCACTAACAGATGATTAAATGTCTAAAAAGAAAAAATGGATTAAAAAATATCAATTTAGAAATTATTGTACATACAATGACACCAGGATTCTTTCTTTATTCCTTGTAAACTCTTCAAATTCCCCTGTAGATGTACATAGTAGTCCCACCAAACAGTAGTTCTAGAATATTATGTTATGATATTATGAATCAAAGAATTGTCGCAATTAGCGTCTCTTAATTTATTTCAATAATTCATAAAATAATGATATTCTAGTCATCAACTACTCAACAAACATAAAAGAAAAGTATTATTCTTGTCATGGTCACTGAATTATTTAATTATTAATTAATCTCCAGCACATATAACATTAATAATATGTAGTGTAATATGATTCTGATGGAAAAAGCATTAAAGATGGCTTAAGCTGAAAGTAAATTGTATGTAATATCTAGTTATTTTGTTACAGTTGTTGGACAAAAAGTATCAGTCGACAAAGTTTTAAGAAAAAGGTACGATAACATTTATGTTAGATGCTATGGCGTGATCATTTTATAGGAAGAAATTATTATCTGTTACCCAAAACGCATAAATAATGCACAATCGATTGTAAACTACATTTAATTTCTGGATGATAAACATTTAGGTATAACCAAAGACACGCTACTCGTATTTAGTTTCAAAGCTCACGCGTTGATCTCTTTCCTTTTTATGTGAGAAGCTTTAATTCGCAATGAAACAATTCATGTATTATGAATGAGTGAAGTGAAATCGATTTTATGATTCGATTATTTGTCTACCGATTTTGGCGCCAGATTAGGAAATCTTCATCGAAACTATCATCATTTCGTTTACGATCATTATTACCACTATTATTATTGATTAAGCCAATTAGAGAAAACTCATGCACGTCGATAAAAATATAGAACCTAATAACATTTTCATTAATTAAACGACTCTAGAATATGTTTTTTTATACGATCACTGTATGTAGACAAAGTACAAAGTGTTTTTTATGTGCACAGTTGATTATATTTGCTGTTCACCCACGCATATAAAACGTATTATATTATCTTGTACATACTGGTACATACGTGGAAAACGCTAATGTATACTTATGTTGTATGATATATGTTTTTTAGTTACCTATGATGATACGTTTTTAGTATTTAATTACTAATTAACTAATAATGATTCATTACTTTCCCTTTTTGTCATGTATTTATAATTATATTATTGTAATAATATGTATGTCTTATAATAATTACACCATTTTTAGTTTAATTCAATCATTAATGTGTCTATCGAATCAAAGAAGTTAATGATATCAGTTTCACTTCCGTATGGTTATGTACACATTTTTTATTTTATCTACGGATGAAAGCCTTAAATGGTGTAGGTAGAAATATAACAACATCATATTCACATTGTTTTATCTGATGGTTATATCTTGAAGCAAGCGAATATGTTTTCTTAACAATATCTAAGTAAATTGGTTGTAGGTATATTATTATAGAATATACCTAGATCGATAAGAATAGCTGACGTTGAGTAGCACTCGCGAGGAAAACTATCCGAAACCAGTTTTCTTTTTGAATGATTTTCCATGTGGTGCTTACTAACTTAGAATAATGCATTAATTTCTTTTAGTTTAGTATTGTTTTTTAAGTTTTTAATACACAATACTACAGTGTCATTTTAAAAAACTCAAAAATTACATTAACAAGCTAACTTACAGTCCATATTAATTAGACTATGATGAAGTAGTTTCTTCCTACATTAAGAAAACTTCGCCGAAAATATGGATTTGTTTGTTAGAAGAAGTAAAATTACAGAGTTGTGATTGACTCGATCAGGTGGAAATTTTACTTGACATACTCGTAGGTATGTTTGATGAAAGTAAAATTATTGTTATATTGTTAATATAAATATGTCTTATTTAATCGGCTGATGTATGATGTAATATCTTTGTAATCCTGTTTTCAATGCATTATGGTGACAAAATGTGCATAAAGTAATATGCAATTCCTATTACATAATAAATACAAATCAAAAATGACTTACCGGTCTCTGGATAGAGTATAATCCAAAAAACTTAAACTATTCATGTATAAGAAGTGGAAATACACAGTAACGTCTCAAAATTCCTTCACCAGCCACATGGACAGAAACTTTATATAGTAATAATCCATAACTTTATGTTCGCACACTTGTAATAAATTGAAATAGTTCGATGAAATTTTAGAGTCCAAACCGTTTTCAACGATAATAAATAGAGACTATTAAAATGTCTCAGTCTAAACTCGTCAAAACAATTACTTATTTGAAATTTTGTACCGTTAAACTTTTAGCCATAAAATCGATATCTGTAATAATAATTAATAAAAATTACGATATTATTTACATAAATTGGGTAACCTTATTTTTTTAAATATGATATCCAATGCGGAATGTGAATTACTGCTATATTTATTCGCTTCTAATATTTATTATTCCGTTATGAACCGAATCTGTTGAACTTAAATTTAATTTAATAATCAATACGATTTATCGATTTATAATTATGACGATTATTTTATGAAATTATTGATTGATTAACCTACCTAGCAATAATTAATTTGTTGAGATTAAAAACCTATGTAATGTTAATGAAAGCTCACTATTCGATGATCTTATTATTGTTTAGCTGTTTTCCAGCTTCCGAAGAAGACATTTTTATTATGAAAAGCTAGGTTAAGGTAAATCATTCGGGTATATAAATTCGAGACGAATTGGATACTTCTACCATACCATCACGGTATACCTTAATTGTAGGGAAAACAAATATTTGTGAAAACATTATCTGTAAAAATGATATGTAAAAATTGACGAGTCCAGGTGCCCGAATGGGTCTACGGACGATAGAAAACAATAAAACAATAAACATAAAACTCTTAAGTCATGAAATAGTCTTACTGGAATGATTAATCACCGAAAAAATGGCCACATTGCATTTAATTGGCATTTAATATGTTATAATGGGTACACCCACGATGAAATAAAGTAAAAAAAATGTAGGCACATTGTGTAATACTGGCATGCCTATATTAGAATATCTTAAAAATTAGATAAAAATATTTTATAACAATCATTAAATTCTTTAATTATATCATTATTATTTCATTAGTCATTTTATTATCTATGAAAAAAAGTCATAAATTCGCCTAAATTAACAATAGTTATAGCATATAATTTCACTGTATAATGGAATTCACATACGCAAATAAAAAAATACTTTCATTAATCAAAGGTAAGTAAAAAACAAATAATTATTGCTAGTCTTATAATTATAATTATTACGATTAACTATTTTTTTTATGATATATCGTAAATTTTATTTTATTATGATCTCACAGAATAAAATAAAAATAATCAAATTGTAAAAAACAAATGGAATTCAAAGATATAACTGTCATTCGCGGTAAATGTAAATATTGTTATTATTATGTGAATAATAATCGAAAATTTACTTTTTTATTGTTTATACCGACGCGAAGTAACACGACGTACATCAGCGACAGCAGCCGGCTTACAACTATAGAATATTTGACGTATCGTACTTCAAAGCTGCGCGTTTCCGTTGTAAAGCTATCATGAAGAGCAGGGTTAAGATGTGATGAAACCTCAGGTTGTGAGCTTTTGGAAAGATTGTTTTTTATTCATATTTTCTTCAGCATCCCACTCATGAATGTATTGTATTGGAATTAGTATCACCAGTAAAATATTCTTACAATACTTGTTTCTATTAAAAATATTAATTTTTATTTTTAAGGATCTCCACATTTTCCTAAAACTACTACGAACCCAAATACTTTCAAGCAAACTTTATTGTGAATAAATAAGTGAATAAGACAACAGATAAATGCACTTTATTAAATTACTAGTATTTGTTTATTTGGAAGAGAGTACTAGCAGCTATCAAGCAAATGTCACGGTTTCTTATTGTTAGATTTTTTGCACATTTCTTTATTTTACATAGATTATAAATACATACACAATAAAATAGCTTGCTTGAAAAATCATGCGATGGAAGCGGCAATAATGTATAAATTGCTTCATGTTAATTTTTATATAGGTACACTATCTTTTATCATATTGTTTAATATGACTAGCCGCTTGTAGATATTATTTCAGAGAGTTCATCTAAATTTAATCCACGTATTATAGCTAGAATAAAAGCCTTCAACTTGCTCACGAGTACTGTACATAAGTATGTACGTGTATGTACATAGAGTAACGCATTACCAATGTAGAGTAGGCACTTACTTACTTGAAGATGTATGTTACATTAATTACGACATTTAATATCAAGTACGCGGTCATCTTAATAATTATATGAAGTAGCAATTAAAGTTCACTTCATCTTTACTTTAAAAGCTTATTACTACTTGGAATATTATTGTGTTTGTTCATCTTCCAAGAAGTAAAATTATTCGAATATGTTTCGTATCAGTTAGGCTGTGTATGGTTAATGCCCTCAGCCCTTTATGGTTCATTTCAGCGATCTGTGGAGCAGTTAATTTTGAAGGAACTATTTTATGAAGCAAAAAAAAAATATTCAGCATTTATAGTCTTTTGCCGAATGACCATTTTCTTTCTGCTTTTATCATTTGTTTAATTAGTGTTCTTTAGAATGTCTTATGATCCAAGCAATTTAATAATATGCTTATTAAAACTCAGTCCTATAAAGTTCGACGAAGGAATACATGGAGGAAATCATTCCTCGCTACGTGGAGCGATTTTGGGCGATGCCTATTATCTTTTCCCATGTCGTTCTAAATGCTCTAATGTCACGTAATTTCCAGTGAAAAAGGAAAGAATAAACGAACGAATGACATGAAGTTCAGCAGTGCGGTGCACAACCCATTCTGAATGTCTCTAAGTATTTTATTCCAACATGGTTCAATGACGTAGCAATCTAAAGTCGCTGGTTAGCTCTTTTGTGGGAAACACCATGATGGTATCAATGTACATAAAAGTCGATTGTTTAAAATCGGATATATTTTACAACTAGTATAAAAAATATTGCAATCCCCAGTAAGTACCATATCTTACTAGGGCGAGCCAATTATGGTGTCGCGATTTCTTCCAGCAATATCCAACATATTATTCATTTGAATTATGGAGATTTTGGTTAGGTTTATAGCCTCACTCTATTCATTAAGGAATTATGAGGGGTGTTGGAAAGAAAACGATGAGATATAACGTTTACTGATCAGCATTATGGATAGAGTTATCAATGTCTCTTGTGTAAATAGTCGGTCATTAAAATATTACATTTGTTGAATACACAATACTGAATAAAATAATAGGTTCTAACAAGGAATACTAATGAACAAAGATGAAAGAAGATACATAGATTATAATGATTAAATTATTTATGAATCCTTAGATCTAAACCAGTGACGGATCTATAGTGTCACCTAACAGAATAAAAGATAATTTTTTAATAAATCTGTTTAATAGCAATAAAAACAATCGTCATCGAATTTCTATCACAAACACAGCAACAATTTTGCCATTTTATGCAGATATGCGTAGGGCAGTTTGCCTCAATATACCTAAAAACGTCTTCCCCTTGTTAATTCCATTCTTTTATTACATAGGTACCTTTTCATAATAGAGATTTTGTGAATGTGGGGCATACAAATATTATAATAATTAATTCAGAGCCATTCCCCTCCTCTCCCTAAAGGGTCTGCAACTCTAAATTCGTGCCTGGATGTGCCTCTGATATTAACAGATCACAACAGGATGCTAAATTAATAGTCCCGGATTGTTCATCCTGTTTCCTTCTAGCGAAGTTCTTCTACATACGCCAGAGCGTAACTTCAAGGATAATAATAATTGCAGAGAAGTTAATTTTATACTCATGTGGAATTAAACAATGATTTGTTATTTTCCATTACTGGTGATTGCTTTTAAATACTCGATTAGTATTATTACTAATCATACGATCGTCAATAAGAGCTTCATTTCGAGGAGCTACATCGTGATGAAGAGAACAAAATATGTGCTATAGCCGAGAGAATTATGATGAAAATACAATCCCGAAAATCCGGAGATAGACTTCAACGCAAGAATGTTTGTGATGACGAAGCGTCAAGTCTCGTTCATACTCTTGCTTGTCTAACTGAATATTATTATTCGATCTTTCTGAGACATTTGTACTTGCCTGGATGCTCTCGGGTTGGATTTTCCATGCAACTGCCTCTGTTTTACAACACAAGCTTTTCTGTCTTTCCTGATGTAACTATATGTACAACAAAGTACTTGAGTTCGTTTCGATAAGCCCAGATGATTCATTAAAAAAATGTGAATATTATATCTGCTTGTGAACACTCATATTAGAACTCTCGGTTTTTTGTTTCATTTTTCTCAAAAGATAAATTACTGTACCTACGGAAGCATGTGACCTCCCAGCGAAACCCCAAAAGGGCTAAGTAGTATGCTCTATTCTCTCTGTACTTTCCTACCATTACTTAGTTACATAATATTTATTTATCTTATTACAAATGAGGCATAATCCCTGGTATATTGTCATATATAACATAAAACCTTGTCATTTGATCTGTCTATTCTCCGTCACCTGATTGATATCGAACCAACATGGTTTATAAAATTGAAATAATATATTACGTGCCAAGTGCATGGAACGGTGGGTTCGTATTGTATCTTATAGTTATAATAATTTTATGATTGGTTCACCCACACACCTACTGCAATTTTTAACAAAGGTGTGATAACAATACTACAATGAAGTTAAACATAAAATATGCATATGTAAAATAAAGAATACAATGTACTCGTATTATTATAATCATGAAAGGTGCATATTTATTTCAGTATAATACGTTTTGTACTTCTATATTTTTATTTTTAACAAGAATAAAAACTCTGTGCCTTTTTTGTCTAGGTATAGAATAGGTCCTCTTTTTAATTTGTATGACCTACTCGTATCTTCATATATGACTTTATTTTAGATCACGTAATTGCTACTGCCTGCGGAACGCCGGTTCAAATCCTGCTTTGTTTTTTTTTACTAATACATTTTTTTAATCGAATCCAAATCAAAATAATATCACAAATTGTTATCCCATAAAGTTAAAAAAATAATGTTTACAAATGTTTTTGATGAGGTTTCTAATGAGAGTGTGCTATGAAGCTGTCGTGGGAGCATCCTTGCGATACATCCCTTCTAGTGTGACACACCCCTACACTTATCGCTGGTCAGGCAAGGATGAAAGGATAAGTTGGTTGCTAATATTTCCATTAAAATTATATTATTGGAGTTACACGCTGTGGGTTCTTTCTTTTTTACATAATATCACAAAACTGAAAACTACACATAACATATTTTATTCAAAACTCAATATATAGACGTAATATTGCTTATTTCAGACATTAATTAAAACAAAGAATGATTAATATTGTTTTTATTCTAAACAATTATTTATATAATAATGATAATGAATACAATTGGGTTACTCAAAAAATAATATTAGGAAATTGACGATTAATCAAATTGACTGATTTTGACGCAATAGTGTTATACAAAACGTCACGTTCAATTAAGAATAGTTTTAATTTTTTAATAATTAATTGTGAATAATAAATAATTAATAATTATATAACGTGGAGGTGTTTATCAAAACAAATATATTGTTAATTACGTGAATAAATAACGTTATTCAAACCATAAATAAATAAAAACACACCTCCTTTTGTGTAATGATTAATAGAGTTTTACGAAACGTAATACAATTTTCAGTTATCACATACAATCGTCATGTACACTTATAATCATTGTTTTTCTTTATTTCAATTCGTATTATTACTACTATAACTCTTTTGAAATAGTATAACAATGAGTTCCCTCTGACCAAAACAATAAAAACTTGGATAATTTGAATACTTATCATACATAAAAATCTTAAAGAAAACAATTAATACATTTCACTGTGTATAACGACTACCGACCGCACATAATATTATAAATATTCATAGAAGAAAAGTGTATTAGGAACACTATACTATCAAACATGTTAGATTAGCTTATCTTTTTTCTCCGAGTTAAACAATGTCCAAATCAAATTAATCATTCAGATTTTTATGGTTGTTATATGTGAACCTTTGATATGAATCTTGAAATCGATTATGCAAACAACGTAACAAGTGAGATTGAAATGAGAAATAAGATTTTCTTCCGAGATGTGAGCGTTGAATTGAAGATATTATGCATGCATTGTAAAATTGGATCAACATTCGGTAAATACTCGTGGATGGATTAAAATCCAATTTAAAATATCGAATTTTTAAGAAGAATAGCAAGAAACAGGAAAACTACCTACAATATTTTAATGTGTTTTTTTTACAAAGATCCTCATTTTTCACTCATATTTCAGATTGGTTACTAATGTTATGACAAAACTACTTCACCATTTAATTAGGCAATTCATATTCTTTAAAGATGTGTGCAGAGTACTGTAAAGTCAGGCCAGTCTCGCTAATATATAGTATATTCGTGGGACACCTGGATTTTAGAATATATTATTATATGGCATACTTACTACTTTCCCTGTCCGGAACACTATCAAATTTTGTATCTCCAATGTTCGGCCACACGGACACCCCTGGCATTCGCCAGTAGTGCGTCCTCGGGCATTATAACTAAAAATATAAATGTAAACTCCTGTTAGCAATTAAAATAAAATGAGTTCCTACTAATTCTAATTCATTCATTAAATCATTGCGAAAGATAAAGCCAAAACGAGTTCTAATATGGGAGTTCACAAATCTAATTATATTTTATTAAGGATCATTACGATCTACGTTTAACCTCTCGATCTTTCCTCCCATCTTCCTGCAATACACAGAGAGACTATTCCTGCAGATCTCTTGTATGTTTCTGTGATTACTGTACGTACCTTGAGGTGACTGCCGACAAACAAATTTGTACGTGCATACATGCAGCATAGCACAACAGACGATACAATATAATAATTTTATTACATCTTATCATAGACATGTAGGTATACAACAATCATCTGAATGCAAAATAGTTATCGACGTTAGAAGAAAATATCATAACTAATCTTGAATTGAGGTATTGCAAATAAAATCATTACGATGAAATAATATTATGTATTTAACTATACATCACACAAATGAACAATGTGTATTTTTTATACGAGTACTTATAACAATAATTAAAGAATTAATATGTTTTTCTCTATTTATACGAAAGTTTGTTTTATTGTTTGGATTGAGTAATAAAACATTTTATTTGTTAGAAAGTAAAATTATCGGTATGAGCGATTTTTGCTTCGTATATATTCAAAGTGTTTTTGAGAATTACCAATGAAGTTTGCAATGCTTTACATAGCAGCTTAATAATACCTACTATGTATATCGCGACAGGAGCCGTTTGTTCAATGCCGTCATTTAGTTTTATTAACAAACGTCTTGATTCCTAAAGAGACATCTGTAGAATGCGGCAACGATTACCATACAAACAGTGGTCGAAAGAGAACGGTTTCATAAATAAATTGTATCTAAACAATCCTGTATAATTTAATATCTACAGACGCAGGTAATAATAAATCAAAAGAAACGTTCTCTAAGGCAAGCTTATTTGGCAAATCTTCCCACAGAATTGGAAATGAAGAAATCAAACATTGAAAAAATAACTTTTTAAATAGCAATCGATAAGGTAGTCTTGTTGATAATTGTTAGTTTTTCCTACACAGCGAACAGATCGTATAACAAAAAGTTGGAGATCGAAATATAAAATAGACCGTTCTGAGGTTTGAACTCGGCACCTCCCGCTTGGTAGACCGCAGCTCCAACCAACTGCGCCAACCATGTATTCAAGTTGAGTAATACTATTTACTAAAAGAACCACAAGTTGTCGATATCTGGTCGGGATGAGATGCATATTACTGAAGATGCATCCAGAGTCTTGTATTTACTACAAAAACACAGAACGTGGAGACAAGGAAAATAACAGTTATTCCTAGAAGCGATGTATGGCATACTGTAAATAATACCTACGGGTACCTACGAGTACTTAAATGACTTATAGGAAATGACGTAAGACACATATAGTAATGATTGTGAAATTCTAAATGGATATAATAACAATTATGTAGACATCAGTGGATCCTGATTGTAGTGTATAGTGACAGGAAGGAATGAAAACGTTTGTAAAAGGCCTATATTCAACAGCCGAAAGGTCAGGGTCTGAAAAAAAAAATAAGAATGTCGACAAAGGTAGTGATTTAACGAAAACTGAGCACATTGCTTAGTAACTTTGTATCCATTCAGTCATATTATGCCACACATTATATATACCAAAGTGTGTTGTAATAAGTTACTATGTGTGTACTGTGTAGGTGTGGAAAATTTAATAAAAAATGTCTACTGCAATATCTGGGTTCAAATTTAGTTTTGACGATCAGCATCGAAATTCGAAGTCCAAAGCTCCACTATATTTTTTCACTCACTCCAAATTTATAATTGTTATAAGGTATAACACATTAGCAGGTAGAAAGTATATTATCTCTTAATATATCTGCAAAGGTTAAGGTTGGGAAAAGGTGTATCATTTCATAAAAATATGTTAAAAAGGTGTAGGTCTCAATAAGTATTACTTATTATTACGTCGTGTGTCATATTTGTGGTACTATAAATAAGTATCACTTAAGTGTAGCGTGTATAAGTAATATGTGATTACAATATGTTTAATATCAGATAATATCACACATACAATATGCTATCAACTCCTATCATTTGAGGTTGTAAGATATGATCTATACAGGAACGAAATGTGTTCCATTTCATTACCGTTTTCGCAGTTGGTGTACGCGTGTGAAATGTGTATCTACTAAGTACCTTTAAGGGCTTGGCACCAAGAATGACGTCACAGTCATTTCCCACGGCATTAAGGTTCAAAATCGCGTGAACAATCGCATGATAAAATGGTAAAAATAGCGTTTTTTCCATTTTTGGGGTTAATATTGCGTCTATCAAAAAACTTTTACGGTTATTCCCTAGATTTTAATGCATATTATCAGTACAAAAAAAATTACTACGCGACATTCGGGAAACGAGTTTTCGTCTTTCGGAAAAAAGATCAGAGGTGTTTTTAATTTTTTTTTTTTGAGAAATCTAAACAAGATATAAAAAATCTTTTGCGGTTATTCCCTAGATAAAGGTTCAATGCATCTACCCTATTTCGTTCCAAAGCATATTTAGTAACGGTTGTCGAGATAGAAGGTCTCCCGTTTTTAGAAATTTTTGAAATGTCGGTATGCATACTTTTAATAACATGTTGCTAATGTTTTTCAGTCATGTGTATTTTTTGTCTATGAGAACAGAATGATCTATCGTAACGTTAAAAAAGTTGATGATGAAACCATGAGTTCTTTTTCGTACTACTCGTATAATTCGTTGTTAGGTCAGGTATTTTAAAGATTTTAGGGATATCACCTATCGAAATAAGTAATGTGAAGAAATGCTAGAGAGGAAACGAAATAATGATTTAAAGTGAAGGATGTATAGGACATATATCTTGATAAAGTGTTTTAAAACCAAGTCAATATAGTATGTTCAGAATTTTTACATTTCTTATACATACTTCGTGCTAGGCCGATTATAACTTTATATCTTGAATTTGAGAATACATTATTATCAATGAGATTAGAAACCGGGAACTCCATCCAGCTGTTCCAACTACGTCTTCAATTATCCAAACAAGAATTCTAAAAAGTAACAGTACCTATAGGTACTGAAAGTTGTTAGTTTCCTTTTGATTTTTAGGTTTGCAGACTTAAACTCAGTAGCCATACAGAAAAACAAGAAGCACATACGCATTCGGCAAACTGTATTTCGTATCTTGACAAAATGTGTACGACGAGGTTAAAATCACCTGTACGCACTATCACCTGCCGAAAATTATTTGACTCGCACATTTCCCATAGATACAAAGTAATATAATTGTTACCTTAATTATTGATTTCAATTATAATTAGCATCGCGATGTTTATCAGTCCAGGTATTATTAAAATTGGGACAGAAGGTTTGGAGCGTGCCAATAATTGATTTAACCTTTAAATTTCTGCGATAATTTGGTAATATACGCACATTTCCAAACATAATGTATCTTACTAGTAGTCTGAAATATCATTATTAAAAAAAAGAGATCTTGGCACACTTCCTGTAAGCTGGTGTCGCGCGGAATACCAAATTAAGATTCCTACCAAACTTTGTCAACCATATGCTCAAATTATCGTACTCAAATTATGTAGAAAAATACATCTTACTACTTACTTACTGCTAGCCACTTGCGTTCCACTGCTGGACATAGGCCTCTTCTAAACGCTTCCACTGTCTTCTATCTTGGGCTATCTGTTGCCATCTACGACCCGTAAGCTGGACAATGTCACCTGTCCACCTTTTCTGTGGTCTTTCTACGCCTCTTCCCAGGGCCTCCACTTCAGGATTTTAGGTGTCCATCTGACACTGTCCTGTCTCGCCACGTGTCCCGCCCACTGCCATTTTTGCTTTGCTGTTCTTTCTGCAATGTCGGCAACTTTTGTTCGACGTCTGATCTCCTCATTTCTAATTTTATCTCGAAGACTGACGCCTAACATTTGTAGCAAAAATACATCATTCAAAAGAATAATCAGAGGTCCAGAAATGGGAGCTGGAGATCTTGTAACCAAGGCAATAATATCATGTATAATGCTTTGTTTTGAGGCATCAGCTCATAATATCGTCACCAGTCTTTGTCATTAGTATTGTTTGAGTATACTATACATTCAACAAGCGTGTTCAAGCGATTATAAAGGTTTTTATTTAGAGTTTGTCTGGCAGTTGCATTAAATGCACAACATGCATGCGTCGTACATACTTTGATAAGCTCGTATACTCCAAACATCAGTTGATGATTATTTCATATGGTGAAAATTGTCTGGAATGAAGACGATGGATAATAAGAGCAGCGTACATGTACAGGTACACCTTTCCGATAGAGTGGAATAAAGTGTAGAACACGTTTATGCTGGATATATATGTATTATACTCGTAGAACGCGTGATCAATAATTTTGTGATTGTTTATTGTTTATTGTTCATTATCGTCCCTAGGCCCTAATTTAGGGCACGTGGACTCGTCAAATTTACATAGTTATAACAATCAAAAAGAGTTTTGAACAATTAACAGTGGCAATGTGTTAGAGAAGTAGAATCCATGCAAACAGAGTGTAAAGAGCTCAGTTTTCATTTCGTCATGAAGATAATAACACCAATAACATCCTTACATATAGTGATCCATACTAAACTGGACTTGTCCTGGATAGCATTTCGTCAATTGTATATAATTGTATGTAGTGTATTGTATTATAATAACCTACCTACTAAAATAATGATTAGTACTTTCACTTGATATTGGGGACCAAACATTTTACTAACACCAGATAGATCATAATTAAGATAACAATTTGACATTAATCAAAGACTTGAATAAAAACCGATATGAAAAATGTAGACTTATTTGTAATTATTTTGTACAAAAATAGGCATAGGCAACTAGAGCAAGGTTCTATGAAGATATTTCACAAGAAAACACAATGTTTTTGCGATCAAGATTCAAGATCACAATTAACTAAAACAAGTACCTGATATATTTTCTAATAATCACGTAATAACATATAACATGCATAATGTATTGCGACCAAAACAATAATTAAATAACCGATTGAGAAATAAAATACAGTGTGAGCATAATACTGTGCATGGGCGTCGTCAGGGGGGGCAAGGGTGATAGGTATATTTTTTCATACTTAATGATAAAACCCCACAATAAAATATTACGACAAGTTTTCTCATAATAACATGAATTTTCATAAAAATCAATCAAAATACAATTTTTGAATTAAAAAAAGTTGCCTGCGGCGCTATTTTTTATAACTTAAAGAATTTTTTTTCATGGGCATTATTGTGCAAAGTATTTTTTTTATGTACATAAATTTTCAAGTAAACCAAAGCACATTACCTTTTTCAAAAAAAAAACACACGAAAATTTCGCCTGTGGCGTTATTTACACTTTTTTCATGCTATATCGATTTTTTTCTCCACTCCCCTCAGAGCACGAGATTTGCTCAATTCTGAGGGGAGATTTTACTTATATATAATTTTATTTTTGTTTATTATTTGTATGATATATGTATCTTTGAGTTGGAAAAATAAATAAGTTATTATTATTTTATTTTTTGCCCCCCTAGCTCCGAGGCTGGCGACACCCATGATACTGTGTTGACCAGTATTATTTTGACGTTAGACATTTAGCAATATGAAATACTGAGTATTTATTTGATGGATGAAATATTGCGTACCATATTATGATGATTTATTCTATGATGATTTTTATAGAATAACTTCCCGGATGGTCAGTCCGAAAAAAGAAAAACATAAATTCTTCACCTTGAATAATATTCTAACCATCATGATGAAATTTTTCAGTTAACTTCAACTAAGTATGTGAAAATATGATAGGGAATCGCGAGAAATTCTGAAAATTTATGAAATACACTGTAGCTATAATTTTAATACAAGGAAAAATTTGATGTATTGATCAGATACTTATGAAATCATCGAAATTTTTGAAACCTTTTTTAGAAATGAATTGAATATAATAAAGTACGATCAGTGGCGGATCCAGGATTCAATTTCGGGGGGCGGGCTGAATGTCGTTACATGGTTAAAAGTACTGTTACTCAACGTTTTGGGGGGGGCTAAACTCATGGTTTTGGAGGGGGCTTCAGCCCCCTAGCCCCCCCTGGATCCGCTAGTGGGTACGATATGTAAAGCAATGTTCGCTTGCTTAGAAAGGATGCTTCAACCGATAACGGTCACCAAATCGTGTATCTACCTAATCGGAATATTTTCTAGCTAACCTTTAGGTAGTGATTTATAATAACACTCCCTTATAGTGTCAGATATCAGATGAGGATTACAACCAACTTACAAAACTTCATAAACAATAAAGGAAAACCAATCAACATAAAGGTGGAGGCACATGTTACTATTGCACATTATACAAATTGAATTTCATGCGTTGATGGACAATTATACAGCAGGTTTACGATAGGAATCAATCGTAAAAAAAGGTATAAATTTTGTAACACCATCAAAAATAATTACTGTACGCATGTAATTTAATTACTTGTGCGCGTTGAGATTAACGAATACAAAATAATTACATGTCTTATAATGATAAAAGTCTTATTTTGACAAACGAAGGTTATCAGTTGGTTAATTCGTTAATTGTTTAGAAGTGATAACAATAATTTGGAAATGTTGCATCAAATGTTACACTCGCGTGTATTATGTGATATTAAGGGCATGGCACCAGGAATGACGTCACAGTCTTTTCCCACGGCATTAAGGTTCAAAATTGCGTGACAATCGCATGATAAAATGTTTTTTTCCATTTTTTTGGGTTAATTTTGCGTCAATCAAAAAACTTTTAAGGTTATTCCCTAGATTTTAATGCATATTATCAGTACAGGAAAAAAAATTACTCCGCGACTTTCGGGAAACGAGTTTCCGTCTTTCGGAAAAAAAGGTGTTTTTAAGTATTGTTTTTGCGAAATCTATACAAGAAAAAATATTTGACGGTTATTCCCTAGACAAAGGTTCAATGCATCTACCCTATTTTGTTTCAAAGCATATTTAGTAACGGTTGTCGAGATAGAAGGTCTCCCGTTTTTATAAATTTTTGAAATGTCGGTATGCACACTCTTAATTATTATGTTTAATATTTAGTAAGACCCTGGCATATTATGATATCCGTTAGAAAATGAAATAAGTAATACAGCAATGTGATTTAATTTTTCCTAAAATTCTCTGTCAAGGCTGCTAATTATATATTATACTAATCATTGCATAGTATGAGGTGAAAACATTATTACCAAATTGGCCATCAAAAATCAATTATTTAAAAATAATTGCATGATTTGTATGATGCCAAATAGTAGTTTAAGAGTATGCATACCGACATTTCAAAAATTTCTAAAAACGAGAAACCTTCTATCTCGACAACCATTACTAAATACGTTTTGGAACAAAATAGGGTAGATGCATTGAACCTTTATCTAGGGAATAACCGTAAAAGGTTTTTTATGTTTTGTATAGATTTCTGAAAAAAAATAATTAAAAACACCTCTGATCTTTTTTCCGAAAGACGAAAACACGTTTCCCGAATGTCGCGGAGTAATTTTTTTTTGTACTGCTAATAAGCATTAAAGTCTAGGGAATAACCGTAAAAGTTTTTTGATAGACGCAAAATTAACCCCAAAAAATGGATAAAACGCTATTTTTACCATTTTATCATGCGATTGTCACGCGATTTTGAATCTTAATGCCGTGGGAAAAGACTATGACGTCATTCTTGGTGTCAAGCCCTTAAGTTATGGAGTATTTATAATTTTGATTTTTTTTTAAATTTAATTATTAACACTATTATTGAAAAATCATACATAAAATCTCTAACTATATTGTTCTGTCATATTAGTAGGTATAATATATCAGGAATCAGGATGATAGTCCATAATGAAACGTTTGACTCTGTCTTTGCCTTCAGTGTTCTTTACTTTTTTAATAATTGTAATGTGCTAAAGTAGTACAATTTCTTTGTCTTATATTTGTAAAACATTCATTAAAGGAATGAAAACTGACATCTCAAAGATGCACGCCTTGAAGTTTGAGCTCTTTGTTTTATTCGACGAATATTTTGGATTTGATTGAACGAAACCACACAAAAAAAGTGCACGCCTCACCTTTTTCATGTAATTTTTTTTAGTCTTCTAAAACAATGAACACGAAAGAGTTGTTTTATTTCAATAATATTGGATTGAAAACAATACACACTCCACTCGTACACGACTCGTGAGGAAATCAGTCAATATTATAATGGAACAAAGGACAATTATTGCATTGGACGACTTTGTATTTAAATAACACTCGTCTCGTATATCTGTCTTCAAAACACGATTTCAAGTCATTGTATTGAAATATATTTTATTGACGTACATGCACCTTTGATATTTTAATAGATAAACGACAGTGTACAGATTGCTATAAATATATTCCTTATTGTATTGAAATTATATCAAGGAATAAAACAACAAAGGAAAATAACAATAGTCATAAATATATATGAGAGATAAGTATGTAATACATCTATCAAAAGACAACAGAAATTTGCAATATTTTATTTATTATCCTACTTTTTTTAATGTCTTCTTATGAATAATCTACTAGATTTATTACACTCATCATATCAGGGAGTTTATTCACAGATTTGAAAAAAAAAACTCGCTTACAAGTCTTAATCTTAGTATATGTTTTTAGTATATGGGGAGAGGGTGCATATTTCGTTCAGGTGGTTTTAACATCAACACTCCATAGTACAAAGAGTTTGTTTACTAGCAAGAGAATATTTCAGTTTGTACTGGGTGCTTGGTTTTGATCACATTGCCATGGGATTGGTGTACAGTAAAAGAGACAAGTCCAAAGGGTATTGTATCTACAATGGTAGGCACTTAAAACCACATGTAAGATATTGGTAAATATGCCTTTGTGTGATTATTAGTTATAATTATTTAGAATACAGGTAAACGAACTGAGCACACGATTGAAGAATGTTAATTAATTTTATTGTTTACATGCAATGCCCATATTATGATCATAATATATGCTTTTTTATTAAAAAAAAAGAGTACCTAAGAGTATAATTATTTATGATAAACTTCTGAATGTTAAATTTTTATTAAACATCTTTGTGCATTAAATCAACATTATTTGAGACTCGTCTCAAGTGTTTTATATACATAAAAGTATTAAGCACACAATGAAAACATCGCAGGGTTGAAATAATTATTCAAATGAATTGAAGTTAATTTACAAAAAGACTAGTTTTCCATTTTTTTGTTTTAGGTTCAAAGCAGGTAGATTATAATATTAAAACCCGTGTATGGAGCTTACAACATATTTAGTAGTTTTGTAGTCAAATATTTCCTATTCCCTCAATCCGAGAAATCAATAAAAGAAATTATTAGTGATTGATAGGTTGTTATCAAATACGTATCCAAATTTAATTACCAAGCAGATGGTAAAAAATACATTTAATTATGTTTAATTAGCGTATGCTCTGTGTGCAAAACCAAAAAGCTATTTTATGTTAACTAAGAAGAATATACTACCGAGAAACTTTATTAATTTGTGGTAAGAAGTTTGTTGCTGCTATCAGCTTTTCAACACGCCATCTGTTGAACACACACAAAAGCAAAGATGAGGTTGTTGTATGGTGAAACCTATTAGGAAAAATGCTGAGAAAAGTCACTGTAACTTGTGACGTAGCTTCATAGATGGCTCTATACCTTCGCATTATTTACGATGTGGAAACGCGAAACCTGTTTGGTAGGTAGTGCTGAAGCTGTATTACAATATCTGGTTAATTATCGTTCGTTATTCATTCAGTTTGATGGAAAATTTAGTAGATGGCGCTTAGAAAGAAAAAAAAACATTATATTCTGATTGTGTGAAATAATTCGGTGTATCAAAATTATATGTAAGATAGATAGAGAGATAGATAGATTACAGGAATTAAATAGTTTTTTTTAATCAATTTATAACTGGTTATCCACTACAAAGTACAAATGAAAATATTTTATCTGGCCGTAGTAAATTCTGTTGATAAATGTGCCTACGTAATCCAGTAAAAATAATTATGAAAACGTATGTAGTTGTTATTGATTTGAGAGATTATAGACCTCTAGTTGGTATGAAAAGAATTAAGGAATGGTTTCATTATTATAGTACCTACATGATAAGCGAAGTGCAGTTGGTTGGACTGCAGATTTTTTTATTTAGGTGCCGGGATCAAATCTAGTTATTGGCGGTGTATTTTGCACTTTACAATATAATTTTAAGCTACTGTGAAGTATGTTGGGAACACAATATAATTTAAGTGTGTGGTTAAATTAGATGTGTTTTAATCGTGGATTTAAATGGAGAAAACCACTGTGTGATGTAATTTAATCGTAACCAATAAAAGAAAAAAAAATTTGACATAACGAATGTTAAATGATTTTTATTATAGTGAATAATATTGTATGAAATTGATTTTATTGATGGTATTGTTGTGATGATATTGATTGTCTGTTTTTTGTTAATGGCTTATGGCCGTATATGAAATAAATAAATGATATAGGCGTGATGTTGGCCATACGATATAGAGATAAATTGGAAATATAATAAATATATTTGTACTATAATATTAGGTATTTTTTCTATAAGATTTGCAGTAGTTGTTGTCTTCTATAAGATTAGGTTTTGCGGCCCACCTAGTCCATGGTCTTCATGCATTTGGCCCACTAGTGACTTTGAGTTTGACATGGCTGATGTAATTTAATCGTAATCAATGGAAGAAAAAGATAGAAAAAATAACGAGTATGTATGTAGATGCACACTCAGTAGGTAAAGAATTCAATTTCAAGTCAGCTGTAAAACTTTTCATGAATAAGTTCACATTGTATTTTGTTTGTTGGAATCTTTCCCGAGTCGAGGGATGTAAAAGAATATTCTTTAAATTGGGAAAACTTACAACATCCGTGAATGTGGAACAAGACGAATAGAAATACAATATAATCCGTATCTATATCCGCAAAAATACTCAATATAATATTGTAAGTGTTTGTCCGTACGTGACAGTGGTAATTACTTGTACTTGAAAATGGAACCATTTTAAGGGCTATTAGACAATGTTAACCCTCTAACTACCACTGTCATTCCTGGAGGACAAGAAGATAAAATAAATAAAATCCATTTGGAGCAAATTCTCATACTTGATCCATGGTAAACTTATTATAGAATGTTTATTGTCTATGACTAAATATGTTTTACCAGTAAATAACTACCAGTGTCCTCCGTGGAGGGCATGGGGCGAAGTCCTAAACGGAAAAAACACTTTTTTTTTGTTCCTTATTCATATAAAAATATATAGATATTCAATTCATAGTCAAAAAAATTATATAACCCCTTTATTATATTCGAAACACAATATAATCTATCCCACTAACTTTTAGAAAACATGACAAAACACTTTGGTTAAAAAAACACAAAAGTTAATAAAAAATCACCACATAAATAGTAAACAAGAGGAAATAATCAGAATGTCTCGGTGGGTCCTCGCATCTCTTATCAATGATATCAAAAGCCATAGTTAAAAATAATCCAATACAAACAATACAAAATAGTAAGAGGGCATATAGAGCAATAGAAATACAGTTTATTTCGTAAAAAATCAATCGCTTAAGTGCAGAATAATAATGAACATAAGGATTAAGGAATATCCAATGTCTGAATTTATTAGTTGTAAGTTTTTATAATGCAACCTTAATATGTGTAAAGTTTTTTTATAATTTGTCAGAAATAGGCTGTCTAATAGTCTAAAATTTGACAAATAATTCGGAATTTGAGTTTCTATAATTAGCCTAATCATGATTCTGTGTCATCACTTTGTCTCACAACAAAATGTATAGAATTTTGTCTTTTGGTTCAGGGTTGCACCGGGCACTAGCATTGAATGTTGCATGTATTATGTAATTCCACACTGTAACGAGATCAAGCAGATACTTTGTAAAATTGAACTGGGCGAGCTGATGTATTGTAGTACATAGAAACTGCACTGGAAGTTGTACAAGCAACATAAATTGTAATGCAAGAATGAATAGGGAATTCAAGAAGAGAAACATTACACTTGTAGTGATATAGTGATTTGTGATTATTTTTCGTATATCTACATAATGTAATTTTTTGTAATGAAACTGGGCCAAGAACAATTCAAATGCAATACATTTGTATAGAGGCAAGGAAACTAAAAAAGTCTTTTATTGATATTTTTAAAATTAAAAACTAAGTGTTTGCAATACAATGCAGCTCAAAGGTAAAAAAAGTTTACAATACAACTATAGAAAAGTTGTTATCAGCCCATCTCCTAGGCGTAAAAGTTTTAAACAAGTTTTATTACTACTTTTGTTATTACTACTATAATTTTTAACAAACATTCGATATCATTTTATTCAATTCATTGTGAAAGCTACAAAACTCAATGGATAAAAGTTTCATACAGCATTAGTATTTAAAATATGAAGATTTCCTAAGAATTCTGTTTATTTTTCGGTGTTAAGAAAAAAATGTAAAATGATGTCGCAAAATTTCTTTAGCAAAATAGCGATTTTAAGATCACACTGTACTTTGTAACAAAACGTGGGTAATTTGGAGTCACGTGGTTTGGCGGTGCATATTATTGGAGGATGTGGCGGGAAACTCGTGTTTTGGAGAAATTCCTGGATGGTGCAGTGGAAATTCGACGCTCTACTGCGGAATAAAATATGTCTATGTGCATCAGTACCTACTACCTACCTACATAATATATGGTCATACTTTGAGTGTACAGAAATGTTTTGGGAAATTCCTGTGAATGTATAAATTATCAGTTTCGACGTTCAAACGTCCCTTTGTACAATCGTTATTCGTTTACATCATCAAAACTCACGATACATTTCATACTGGTCAATCTGCACTTTGCCCCTGCAAGGTCTGCTTTATGAATTGCATTTCTAAAGATCTGACGTTTTGATAATTATAAAGATCACGAATTAAACCCGGCGTTGGCGATGTATTCCACACTTTGCGATACAGGCTAGTGCAAGGTGTGCAGAAAAGTAATTGGGTTTGTGTATGCAAGCCCAGATCCTTAGAAAAAATAATTATGAAAGTGTTTTTCAGCTATCTACTTAAAATAAAGATTACGTTCCTGAACATGGTTGGGATGTGAAGACACAAGTTAGAGCTCGTGGCAATAATTAATAGCCAAGCAAGAGAAGTGACGGTCATACTCTTAAATTAATAAAGCACACTGAACAAAATTTGCGTATGTTAATGTTTTCTTCATATACTGTGATAGGCATATTAAGTTTGAAGTGCTTTATAATAATATGTGTATATTTAAGTGGTTCCAGTGGAAACGGGTGTTGTAAGAAATTAGCCTGTGCCAAATTTTTTGAAAACAAAAAAACATATAAGAATCTTTGGGTCTCACGTCGTCTACATTGCCTACGTGGAAAAATACATTTTGCGGTCGGCAATGCAGCCATTTTAAATTAAATATCTTAACAACCATCGTAGAAAAATAAGAGAATGTTTATTTGAATGTTGTTTCAAACTTGAATCTTTTTGTTTTTTGGCACGAAGCCTGGTGTTCAAGCGCTGAAATTTTAAATACGCCCGTAATGTGTTAGGTACGCTCAAAACCCATGTTTAATTTTCAACGAGAATTATTAATAACTTCGTAAAATAGAACTTTGCTAAGCGCTTACAATAATATTGAAACATTTTACATAATTACAAAACTCGAGAAATTCCGAAAACTATCAAATAAAATTCAGCGTTAAACCCAAAACTCTTACAAACATTTTCCATGTTGGTAGCTATACGTTTAGAAATCGGGACTGTATTTCGAAATTTTTAGTGAAATGTATTGTATGTAAACTTCATTATACTGGTACATTATTAGTTTCATTGACTAACATAAAGGGTAAAAGTCTTCTTGGTTATAAGGAATATTCAACAATATTTGTATGCTTACCTGCATTGTGACGTGCAATCCTCATCGCACTTACAGTTGGTGCAGCTGCAAAAAGAGTACTGAGAAGCTAACTCTGAATCGTGGGGGTCACTGTCGGAATCCAAGTGTCGCCGAGAACCTCTCCATCTAAAAATTATACATTATACATATTATACGTGAATATTGATCAGATTGATATGAATGTGAAAGACTCCAGGTTAACAAAAATATACCTAAGCGTACATGGCTGAAAAGGAATTGTAAATACAAACGTATAGAGATCGCCGTAAATACTATACATATTGCAAAAAAAATACTTTACCTAGAAACACTTCTGGAATCCACATGCTCTACTACAATATTCCAGGTTCTATGAATGAGGTACAGCAGAAACAGAACTCTAGAATTTTCGGCTTGAGTCTCAGGGGTTATTTTCTTCTTGTTTTTCACTCCCCATTTTTTTCTGGGAAGTGTTGCGTTCTTCTCGTTGCTGACTGAATTCCCCATACTGATGTTTTCTTAAACTTGTATATATTATTTTCGTGTTGTCATGATTTTCTTGTATTTTTCTTATCTTATTCGATTTTCTTCTAATTCCACTTATTCCTTCAGGATCCTTATTCTTGTCCCTGAAAAAAAAAACACAATTTTAATAAGTGCTAGAATGGACAGAAACGAAAAATCGTTCAAATTTTATTTTAATAAATTGGGTTAGCTTGGAAAAAATCGCATCGGAATTGCTTAAAGTTTGTCGTGCTGAACATATTTTAGGTGACACTTTTGACATATCAGCTATATTTTTGTTTACCTAATTAGTTCACCTAACGGGAACAGAAAACCTGTGTTTTGAGGTAAATGACTTTGAAAACATCCATCCTTACTTCAGTTGATTTATGTAGATACTTCAATTGATTTGGAAAATAGGCCTTTAGTAATGAAATTAAAAAAGTGCCTCTATTTCAAATATTTTTGTACAATTTATTGAACGTACAATAATTGAATATACTATCAAGACTAATCAGAACTTTGTCAATAAAAATATTTCAATAATTATCGTGAGAAACAATGCACCAACAATTTCTCTTGGCAATTAATAATAATTATTACAGCACACCTTTTATAAACCAAATGACAAAAAATGTAAGAATGTTTGTTTGCAATAGTACTAATAATATTATATACGATCAATTTAGTGCATGAGAAACATAAATTTCAATCCCATAATAACTATTGTACTTTCATGTAATTTACCGGATTGTTTGGGGAAAATTAATCACAGTTTGTCACACAGAACTCTCGAATCAGTGTCAAAAATAAGGATATTATGATCATTGATGAACAACATGGGTTTCGCCCAACAAGATCAGGGCCGGATTTACACTTTTTACAGGAATAGGCCCTGCCCTTTTTAACCAACAAAAAACGCATCATTTGGACTGAGTACTGGGAATTTGGGACATTTAAAGATAGGAAACTCTATTTTATCTATAAGTGACTTATTTTTTGTTTTAAGCGAGCGAACGCCGCTCTCCAAGGCCTGCCGCCCATAGTCTCCAGCATACTCAGCCTTTTGACAAATCCGGCCCTGAACAAGATAGACGGTGACGGACTTGCTATGCTTTTAAAATTATGTTTGTGGGGAATTAGATGGGGGACGACAAGTGGATGTAAGTAGTTTAAGTTTGGAAATCCTTTTATTTAATGTTCGTAATGTTTAATTTTCCGATAAAAAAGAGGCATAAATTATTCCATAATGGTTGAGATTTGTTAAACTTTATTCGTTTTTCATTATATTTGCAATGGCATCCAATTATCGCATTTTAAATATAATCATAATGAATGTAACTATACTCTTCTGTTGGTTATTTATTTATGTTACAGTATTATATTTCTTATTTAAAAAACAAACCTCATTAATACAATTATTACTATTGTGATATCATTATAGAAATTTGCGGTTGAATAATATGGAACATCAATGAAGATAATGGACCCTCCACTTATTTCATTCAATGATAGTTTCGGTTTCATATAAAGACGAGTCTTGTCGCATTAGTGGTAAATCAAACATTACTTAAACGTTTTCTAACTGTCAGTTAATTATAGTATCATGTCGATTCATTGCACCTGATTATTCTAGGTAAATATAATGTAAGTAGGCATGTACGTAGGATTATCTGTAATAACTTTTTTTTTACGGCTATCCACTAGTCTGCGAGTCATATTTACAAACACATCAAAAGATGTGTTTGTAAATACTACATAAAAAAAACGCGTAGATATGTCCTGCATGCATTTTTTTGATTGAATTTGCCCGTTTTTTTATACGTTTCTTATACGGACGACATGAAGGTGGGTACTAAACATTATGTACTTGCGTACAACAGATTTAAAAAAAAGTACCTATGATTGGTCATGATGTGTTACACCGATGCATTTCTCTTCTCCCAGAATTTGAATATTTCTGTGGTAAAATAAATTTTTATGTAATATTTCAACAGATCTAGAATACTTTTTTAAAGTTGTTTAAAATTATAACATGTTTCATTCTGATGATAAAGACATTAATGGGGTAATTTAAATTTTATAGCTAAATTTAGTTGAAAAAATAATCGTTTGAAGACTATAAATTTCATAAACTTGTGTTTATTTTTGTAAAAACTGTTAAGAAACCGGAAAAAAGTGTTAATAGGTATCTACCTCGCACTGATATTCTCGGTTCTGCATTTTAGATTTTTTTGTCATCATATGATGACATTTTGTGAGTGCTTAAAAACGTAGGTATCTTTGTACCTATTTATATATTTGTGATATTTTAAATTTTCGGGGGCTTAGAATAAATAATAAAAAAGGTTTTGTGCAAATAATTATTTTTTTGAATGTTTCGAAAACTATATTAAGGTATTAGAAAAACCAGAAAAGCAGACCCCACCACCATGTGGGATTAATAATTGCTAAGGAAAATAAGAAGTTTAGGTGTATTTTATATTCCATCTAATGATAACTTTTACGGATGATTTAAATATTTTTATGTTCACGTGGTTATTTGCAAAAGAAGTTAAGTGATCTGAATGCATCTGAAAATTTAAATTTCTTGTGCAGAATAGGGACACATAGATTATTAAAACACTTTCTTGTGTATAATTTAATTTGTCATAAATTATCATAAGCTATATAAAGTCCCAGTAGATTTCATTAGATTAAAAGCGCTTTTGAGATCACAAAATTGTATCTTCGTTATTATAGAAACATCGTAATAATATTCTGCATACATTAGAGCGCTGTAAAGTAGGGTGCAGTGTACTTGCTATTATTTTATAATAATTAATCTCATACAATGTAGATTATTATAACATTATAGTATAACAGAGATGTGTAGTGTTGGAATTACTTTAATAATATAGTGATGTTTCTCGCATATTATTAGTAATCGGATTAAGCTTACAGCTTGTACAAAGCTTTCGTGCTTTCGTTGTTGTAATGGATGCATGAAATTGACATTTTAATGAGATTTCATAGATCGTATAATATTCCTTTCATTGCACTACTATGCTAATATAATATTAATAGTTATGATATTCTGGTGCGTTTCCACATTATTAGATTTTACCTACAAGTCAATTAATGTTGTCTCTTTTGTCTGTATGCGTTTAATATTGTCGTTATCCATTCACTTTAAAATATCGTAAGCATGGCACGGAATAAGGTTATTAGCAATTAAATCGTTGTTTACATATTCATTACTACGAATGGAAACATATAAGTATTTTAGATAGGCACTTAACAAAGTAGTCTTTTGCATTTTATATTCTTGATTATTGTTCTAGAACCATATTACATTCCAGTAAATACAGGTAGTACCTGAATTCGTCAAGTTTTTAATAAGCTACCTACCTACCTAACAAATAGCAACCATAATGTCGATACAAAAATCGATGTCAGAGTATAAAGGACTCTGATATAAATTATTAAAAAATATTAAAAGATAAAATTACCGTGTAAAATATGAGAGAAATTTCCATACGTATTGATGGCTACAAGAAAATATTTATTTGCACCATTGAGATATGTTAACATTACAAATATAAGATATGTTAACATTACAAATTAAAAAAAAAAGTCATAACATTTGTTCACTAGGGCTCATCGCAATGCTACGATAAAATAATCCTCAGATATTCTGGATATCACTGAAGAATTTTGTGTCGTTTAATTGTCATGAATGTGAGGCAAGTGATTACACCAAAATTTAATAAGTGTAATACATCTTCTGTATCCAAGAAGCTCTATATGAAGATCTTCATGAACCATGACAGACGCTGAATGTATCAACCTTCTGAAGCATTCAAACCACCGTATCAAGAAGCTGAGTGATATTTTGATATGATAATAATTACCGTCTTAGAATATTATTCCTGACCACTTAGTATATTAACAGTACGTGATATGTGAGTGTAGTCTCTACTGTGCCACGCCTTGTTGTTCATGCAATATAATCACGAGATTCACATAACATTATCTACATAATACACACGATCAAATTATTTCATCTAAATAATACTATTCTAACTAGAACTAGAGCAGAACTTTGATCATTCGTATTCCAAACTAAGTTACCTCAATCATCTCTTCATTTCTAATGTTTTCCTAATACACGAGAAATGAGTTTTGATTCACTCACTTAGTTGATGGTTCCTTCACATGTGAATATATTAGATAAGTTTTGCTAGATGATTTTGCAGTACGTATGCGCTTTGTTTGTGCGTATACGTGCGCAGTTCATTGGAATGGAAAGTATACTGAGTTCGAATCCCGCTGTCGATGATGTCTCCATTACACTTCATTACATACATTTTCCGTTCGATGTGAAGTCTATGTTTATCTGTGTGTATAAGTCCAGATTCAAATGATTTTAAAGGTCAACAATTCCAACTATCAAATTACTTATTGCCTCTACAGTATAGGTAATTTAGCTTTCGCTCGTGAGGCCCTTTGTAGATGTCCACAAATATTTTTGAACTTTCCTGGTCCATATTTTTCCGGGGAATAACTATTCAGCTTTTTGGGTAATTTATCTTTTATCTTAAAGTTTACATGTGAGTATATTTGACTGCTTTTTTATCACCAAAATAATTATAAAAATTTTCAACTCATATACTGTTTAATTTTCAATATTTTATTGATTTCTACTTCACATTTCTGAATTTAATTTTAAAATTATTTCTACATGACCGTTTATTATATCATTTTACAGAGTTTTATTCTATTATTTAATACAAACATTTTATTCTATTATTTAATACTTAAAGTTTTCTTTCCATCTTATGGGAGAAATTAGTTTACACGTCTCTCCGATGTTTGAGCATCACTGATATAAATTATCATGTTATAAGTAACATTAATAAATATTTATAACACAACGTGTCTTCGGGTGGAATTGTTTTATTAAAGAAATTAATGGCACATACATATGTAATGTGTTTAAAATGATATTAGATAGAAAAAGTAAATAATCGTACCATTGAGAACGAGAACGTTGTTATATTACGATCATGGTTATATAGTCTTTTATACGTTTTTATTTCTAGTACAATTACATCGAATCCAAAAACAATTTTGTACTCAATCCAGAAATACACGTGTTAGATAATGGTTTGAATAGTTGATATTGAAAAAGTACTGAAGATGGAACTTTGACGCATTCTTTAAATCGACGTGTTTTTAGTTGTTTCTTCAACAGCTTTATAAGAATGGGTAAACCACAAGAAATAACTGATCGTATAGTCTCAGGTAATCACTTTCTTTACAACTAATGTAATCAGTGCAACCAACCAATATAAGGATACCATAATGCAGACTGGATAAAATAAAAATACTACGTCTTCTCGGCGGATGTCGTCGAAGGAAGAATCATGAATTGAATTTAGTAGACAGTCGTTAATTGCTTGTAAAGTGATCACATTAACCCAACCGATGATATGTCACGATGATGATTAGCACATAAGGACTATTTGTAAACGTTGACGGTTGCTTTAAATCGGGGAGGGGTTTATTGGGGGGAGCCCTTCAGGCGATCCCAAAGCCCTCCTCAGAATGTATTACTTTGCACAGATATTGGATGAAATAACAACTGGCGTTCCTGTGCCATCCAAGGGTAAGTGGGAAGAGAGCAACCCTAAAAAAAAAGATCTGTCGCAAGCTAGATAGAAGTTCATCTCTACATGTCACTATATATTTTGAAATTATTGCATACTTAATAATTATTTTGTTTCATAATTATATACTTTACCACTTTAGAGGCATGTACATAATCAACATTTTTTAACTTGAAAATAAACAGCTATTTCGCATTGAATATAATTACATTATGTACATTCACATATTTTAAAAGATTATCGCGGTGAAATTTACAGTCGAATTATCTAATGATATAACTGTTAGAATATGAATTAATCACATGTTATTTTTATGCCTATCATCAAATGATTAACTCCTTCAGGCAAAATTTTGCCAATAAGAACTGTAATATTATGTACTCGTACTATACAAGATGATTGGTAACAGATATAGACAAGAAACTTTATTACCATTAAATTAATTTTTCATTTTGTAGTGTACAACTCGTAAACTCCTAGCGATTAATCAATAATAATAATTTATGTATTGTTCAAAATCGGGTAACTCAAGAATCTCTGACAGTGTTTCAAATTAGACTGGACTAGGATCAAGGAGTTTACGGCCACCAACCTCAGTTAGAAATTAGCGTTTCTTTAGCATCCGTAGAAAGATCAGTAGAAAAACGATCAATATAGGAACACCACAAAACGAAGAATCAATGAAACATGCAATTCACGTAAAATTAAAACATCTTGACGAAAACTACCCGGTTGACTGAATATCATCAGGTAGTTTAAACTTTTTCCCATATTCTTTAGTAAGAATTTCTGTTTCATCGCGTATTTACTGTGTTTAGTTATGAAAAAAAAAAACAATTACTATTTTCCAATGCAGAATCCTCGGGTTGTAGGATAGTTCCCCACCCTTTTAATAATTTTTTAAGTGATCTGTACGAGTCGGTTGTACGTGAAACTTCAATTAAAATATTTATCATCCTTTTCAGCTCAATGCCATAATAAATTGAACAGTTGGATAGATAGATAATTTTATTCCAATGTTTTGCAAAGGGATTATTGTGTTTAGTTTCCCGTTGTTAGGATACGCAGCATATCTAGAGGTAGAAGTAGTTTAGATTTGAAATATGAATAAGTTCAATTTATTTTAAAACTGATTGTCGGATGATACAAGAGGAGTCTACAAGTTTTTTTATCGGAATTGAATCACCCTTCACAGTAATGAAACAATCTTTACATCGGTGATTAATTATATAACACAATAATAAAATGCGTACTTTCTTATCTTACACGTATGTGCATTCATTATTGTATGTAATTATAGGCAATAGTGTTATAGTATCATTAAATTGGTGGTCAATGACACCCAATTGTACTTCGACGCTGAGGTTACGCTGAAGCCTTGACTTTCGATTGAAATATTTATGTAATTACATTGCATATACATATCAGAATCGTATTTCATCAGTGTTAAAACCTAGTAAGACTATTTTTAAAGTTTGTTTTTATAACAACGTCCAGCATTTCGACAAAATAATGCCCCAATGATATTATAATTTCATTATCGTTTTACTTAAAAAAAAAAAACTTTTCATAGCATTCAGAAATAAGGCTGACTACCCATTCTGACATTTTCTTCTCGGGTTTTTCACACGTAGGGAGGTAACCAGGACTATACTTACTTAAATAATATCGATGCAAGGATTAAAATACGAGATGTCTATGACTTATCTAACCCGATTGCTTCGTTACACCAGTAAACATGTGATTCATAGCTTTATTTTATTCTCTTATATTTTTGATAAGCTACTGTCTTAAACATTTCCTGTGTTTTGGCTGTGATCACATACGGTCTTGAAACCATTCGCTCACTGCCAGAAGTGTCCACAAACTGAAATGCTCTCAACGAGCAATGGAGAGACGAATGATAGGTGTATTATTCGTCTCTCCGTCTATCTATGATCCGTCATTCGTCTATCTATGAAGACACACACAGGAAGAGGGCTATATCCAGCAGTGGAGGGAAAGAGGCTGATAAGAAAAAGAAGACTATCTTAAACAAGACACTCCAAAATCATATTAATAAAAAGGGAAGCTGACATATTTAATAAAGTAAGCGAGTAAGCTTGTCCCCATTTTGATTCACGGATAATGATACATTCGTAATCTATTATCGTAATCAAGATTAATTATATAACGGATTTGTTTAACTTTTATTCAACAAGCACAATACAAAATGAATTAATGAGATGCTCATACGATGTACGTCCAATATAGTCTTCCTTCTTATCAGATGATTGTGAACCATCAACTATGTATTTAATAACAACGAAAAGGTATTGAAAACATTACAATATAGAGGTCATCACTAGTTGTACCTTGGGCGATCGCTGTATTAGATATTTATTCATAATATTTTATCACAGTAGGTACGGTACTCATCTACGCACTTTTGCATGAAGGTTAAAAATGTTTAGAAACTATGACCTTAATCTAGAAAACCGTTATACAATAATACGTAATAACAATAGCCACAAACAAACAAACAAAATATGTGATTGATTTTCATGGAGTATGAGTTGATTCCAATAATATTGCGATTGGTGGGAAGATATTATTTATGCAATAAGTCCACCCTTGATTAATTTTTCATTTATCTTCTCGTAACAAACCGTAATGCACCAACAATTAGATACATATTTTCATATTAAAGGAATGGATAACAATAGAAAATATACATATACAAAACATGAATTCGTCGCTAGATGCACCTGTAGGTAATGAGCTGTAAAAAGTGAGAAGCAACAATATTCGAAAAGAAACCAATAAATCATTTTGAAAAAACTTCGAGTTTTTTAGACTATGTAATCGGTCACGTGAGTTTGGTCACGTGAACGCTAGCAGGGTTTCAACGCTTGCGCGTCATTTACGAGCGTATGAATAAAACTTTATTTTTACGCTCGTAAATGACGCGCAAGAGTTGAAAACGTGGTAGCGTTTTTTTACAAACTCACGTGACTGATTACATAGTCTAATAAACTCGAAGTTTTTTCAAAATGCCAAAAATAGTCACATAGTAAATTCCGAAAATATCAGTGAAACCAACATACTCTCAGCATCATTCACTTATTAAAATATCTTATTATACGAGTATTATTTGGGACGAGAATACCACGACGTAGAAATAATAGCGTTATGCTGTCGATTCGAAATGGCAAACTTTCGTTGAAAAATTCATCCATTATTTCCACTTCATTGTGATGTGCAGGCAAAATAGATTATCAATGTTCCACTCCACTTTGAGTTATTGTAACTAGATAATTGTATTTGCTAACGTGCTTGTGAAGTATCAGTAAAACTTCTTACCAGTGTACTATTTGATCTAAATAACTCTATACTTACATACCTATGTTACGTTAAATTTGATTTGGATTCACTTCATAATGGAACTTAACAAAAAATACTAGTACATTAATTAAAGAATAATCATAAGTTCGTTTAAGCGTATTGGGAAAATCCATATTAGTGGGACATCTCTCAAATAGCGGTGGGCTGGTCACATGGCTAGAGACCCAGACGATAAGTGGTCGAAGAGGGTCTTAACCTGGAAACCCAGAATGACTACCAGGGGTGTAGGAAGACCACCACTACGATGGAGAGACGATCTGGTAAAATACGTGGGTACCAATTGGATCCGGAGAGCCCAGGATAGAGCGGCGTGGAAGCAGATGGAGGAAGCCTTTGTCCAGGAGTGGACGGGAATAGGCTGACAAAGAAGGACATTGGGGACAATAAATACATCAGGAATATTGACGCAGGGTTTAAACTATCTTATTTTTTATTTTAACTACTATTTGCATGGTAATGGTCGTGCACATGCAAAAGCAGAAGATTATACCTTCTTCATTCCCACTTTTATCCGTATTCATACAGGTACTTATTTATAACAAACAGGATAAATAATGTAACACTCAATATCTTACAAATTGATTCCGTGCATTTCGATACAACTCAATAGATACGTACCTACACTTATATAGAAAATTTTCTCATAGTCCAACGCGAGAAGCCAATTAATGACATAACGAAAGTTGAATCATGGATACTTGGATACCTACTGCCGATGTTGACGATAAATTATAGTTAAGTCAAGTATTATGCAACAATCATAATAATATTGTGATTCTTCCTACAAATTGCTTTTGAACGTTCTTCTATAAGTCTATTAAATCTATAAATGGACATCAATCACTAGTTGCTGTCCATAGAGTTCTTGCTTGTGTCATTATTTCAGATATTATCTATTACATAACATCGTTAGATAAGTATAAATATGAAATGGCAGGTGTAAAGTAAGCCTAGAATACTTTTCATTATGTGGAGAGAATGAACGATGAAAGAATAACAAAGAAAATTTATCTGGGTGAAAGAAGAGTTGTAAGGAAACGCGGCCGTCCAAGAACCACATGGCTGGACCATGTTGACCAGATACTCAAGGACGGACGTGTTTTGAGTAAAAGTAATCGTAGAATGTGTATGAGGAGTTGCATGAATGTGACGGAAGCCCAAAGTGTGTGTCAGGATAGAAAAGTCTGGCGATCCGTTCTCTCTGCCTACCCCGCAAGGGAGGTGGCGTGAGGGTATAGTATAGTAGTATAGTATAGAAAACTTTAAAAACAATTGTAATTAAACACAGAATATAGTATTTTGATAATATGGCTTCATCTGGCTAAAACCAAGTATCTGACTTTGTTTCTTAGTGGGATAACATTTTTTTGATAATAGATGCCTGGTTATCAAATAGATAGTGAAAGACTCAAAATACTTTATTTATTTCGTTTTAATATTATTACAATGATTTGCACAAAGATAATGTTGTGGGTTTTTTTCACCCCATTACTGTTAGTCCATTATGGTGATATACGATAATGGTGTAGTCGTAGTGAAATGATTTTCCACCAAAAAACTTCGATCAAAACACACACTTGTAACAACGTAAAATACAAAAGACCTTCTCCCGTTTTCACCAACTTTTACCTAAGAAGGAGACCCCTAAGAAATTTCCATACAAAAACAGAGATAATATTCTATTTTTTGACACGCAGGCCTACCAACCACACCCTAATTCCATACAAAATGCAACACGCAACTCACCTAGGTTAGGTGCCCAAATATCTCTGCCCAGGCTAGGTGAGTTGCGTGTTGCATTTTGTATGGAATTAGGGTGTGGTTGGTAGGCCTGCGTGTCAATAAATAGAATATTATCTCTGTTTTTGTATGGAAATTTCTTAGGGGTCTCCTTCTTAGGTAAAAGTTGGTGAAAACGGGGGCTTGTCCACTATAGGTGTGGTTGTGAGGTTTACCATCTAATCTATTTTCAATGTGAATTTCTCGATTTTTAAGTTGGCACCAATTATGAAACAAATAATAGAAACCTTTTTACTCGCATAAAACGCATTCTGAATATCAAAATAACAATTACAATATTATGTCGGTTATTTTTCTAATACACCTTAATGCTTTACTTTACCTTAATACACCACGTAGGTGGGGGCAATGTTCATTAGAAATTTAGAAAATATTCTACATTGACATATATAGAAAACAAAATTACAATTCAAACAAATTTCCTCGCATACGCAAAGCATGACACTTCATTTTAAGATTTGGATACATCAGGAAATTTGTTCTTTCATGAAATATGTAGTTTAATTACTTCATTACTTTATAATAATCTCATTATAATACCTGATAATGTACATAGGGAAATGATAATAAAAATTCACATTGTGTTTATAATAGAGAGGGTTAAAGGTAAAACAAATAACAAGGAAGAAACAGTTTACTTTCACTGGCGGTACAATGATGCAATACCTACAGCAACTCCGGTACATACTTTAGTTAAGTGCTGTTGTAGTTGTTACTATTATGGACACAAGTTAAACGAATGAAATACCAACAAATCACATCGTTTGATATTGTTTCGTACACACTTGTAATAAAGCTATTACAAGAAATTGTTATAGAAACAGCGTATTATTGTTAAGGTATGATTTTCTACCTATAATTATTACATAAAATGACAGGTGTGGCCGTCACACTTACCTAATAATGATTAATGTACAAATAAAGTATAATTTCCTTCTTTGTTTTTCTTCACATTTGATTTATTATGGGAGATAAATCTTACAAATGATTTGATATTATATCGCTCTGCCCTAGTACGAGTAATTATTATGCAATTTAACTTCATTTGGTATAACATTATTAGGTTCTGTAAATCAAATTGATTTATTCTTGTAAATATAAGTGCAATGTAGACTTGTCTCTTATTATAGTATACTCGTATATTATCTGTTTTGCAAATGTGAAAGTAATTCGTTTATTTAATAATATTAGGAAGGTGATCAATTTGAGATTTTAATGAGGTGTCTCAAATATCTTTTGAATGCCACAAGTTATTCTTTGTAAAACATTGGATTTTATACTCATCATAGTTGGATTAAGTTGGAACAAGTGGTTATCCCAATAGATATGTCAAAGGATGCCACAGCGGGTAGAATATAATACTTCTATGTTACAAATAGTTATCTCAACAGATATACAGCAAAGGATAGACTTTCCATCAGGCTTATGACTAATCGTCGGCTGGCTTAATGTGATTACTTTACACTTTTCACATTCACCAATTGTGCACACACATTCACCAATTCCAGTCCACCCATTTGCCGCGGCCGGGGATCGAACCCAGACCTAGAAAAAAGTGTTTATCTATGTATTTTTATGAATTAGAATGAAAGCTACATTTTTAGGTTCTTTTTTATATTATATATACTAAGAATGTCGTAAAGATAAGTACCAAACTTTTCTTTAGAATTCAATCGTTAAATCTGAAAACTGTGACGAAAACATTAAAAAATGTAAAGATTGATGTCGAATTTATTTTTAGAATTTACGTAGCCATTTTTACAACATTGCTAATAACGATAACATTATAGACATAAAAACCTTTCTACAAATTTTCGACATCACTCGTTCGAATCGGTTACGGATTTCAATTGGGTGTAAAAAGAAATTGAAAAACTCTTTTCATAATATTTTTTTACGTAAATTAATACGTTTCATCGGAGAGCGAGCATGGACAATCGACTGAAATCAAATTATTTTACGAATACAATTTGCAACGGACTATATATAAATTGCAAAGTTGAGTGATTATACTAAAACAATCATACTTTCACATACATCGATGAACAAAACTGATTGAAAACACAATACAAATATCTTATTTTTTCCTGTTTACACAATCTGAAGCATTGGTTTTATGAGACAATTTGTTCAAATTGATGAATACTTTGAAAATTCTTACAAAAGTTTACGAATCAACCCGGTTCATTATACTCCACTATGCGTGTAATTTAATATTTTACATTTCTTAAGGGCATGGCACCAGGAATGACGTCACAGTATTTTCCTACGACATTAAGGTTCAAAATCGCGTGACAATCGCATGATAAAATGGCAAAAATAGCGTTTTTTTTTTCTTTTTTTGGGGGTTAATTTTGCGTCTATCAAAAAACTTTTACGGTTATTCCCTAGACTTTAATGCATATTATCAGTACAAAAAAAAATTTACTCTGCGACTTTCGAAAAACGAGTTTCCGTCTTTCGGGGAAAAGGTCAGAGGCGTTTTTCATTATTATTTTTTTGAGAAATCTATACAAGACATAAAAAATCTTTTACGGTCATTCCCTAGACGAAGGTTCAATCCACATACCCTATTTTGTTCCAAAGCATATTTAGTAACGGTTGTCGAGATAGAAGGTCTCCCGTTTTTTAGAATTTTTTGAAATGTCGGTATGCACACTCTTACGAGTAAATTGTATTGTAAAATTTTGAATATCTTATAGGGACCATGATAACATCGAAAATCTTATATTGGTACGTATGTAATTTGTTCGAACTCTCATTATAATATGACTTTACCACGCATCGATCATGATGATCATGTCATACAAAATATTTTAAGCATTTAACCGAGGATCCACCATTCAAATGCCTCAAGGAAAATGAAAATGTCGATCTTAGCTTAGTAGATGAAGTAAAGTAGCTAATTGAGTATTTAGGGTTTGTAACTTTATTCAATTGTAACGACTTCCATGGGTGTTAATACAAAGTATGACATGAGAAACGGAAAACTTACGCAATAATTTATAGTTATAATGCAGGTGTCAATGAAGTTTTCATTGCTTATTAGGACAGGAAGGATGTGGGATTATTATTTTCTCCTCGTACGGATAAATCTTTGCCTAGGGCTTCGCAGCAGAGATTTATAATACTAACGCTTAGGTTAATATTAATATTGTAGATAAGAGCCAGTGGGCGAAAATGGCGGAAAACCATATCCGTCGGTATTAAAATATCGACAAACATTATAAATTATCATGATTTCAGCATTAATATTATTAGCAATCATTGATCTGTATAATTTTACAATAAGCATTCCTTGCTATTTAGAACTCGTAAAACAGTTTGCTTTCTAGAATATACACACTTCTACTATGTTTAAATTACGCCATATACCTACGGAGGTATTTACTTCGATTTTTTTATTATTTTACTGTAAAATATCTGTCTCATAGATTGATATAAGCTTAAATTATGTGATTGATTAAATTAAATCGAAATTGATTAAAAAAAAATAAAAGAGATTAAAATTAAACTTAAGTACTTCAATTTTCAAAATGGCCTATGTAAAAGTAGGAAATTTTATGACACTATATTCTATTGTTAAATCACTCACTATCATGAAAAAATGCAACTCAATCAATTGTAATAGTATTAGGTATTTTCCGATGACTATTTTTAAAACTAAAAGTCAAGTAGTCATTGTTTGTTCAAAAAGAATCAATTAGAAAATGAAGATGATTATAAATTCGCAACCGTTTAGCATAGCCATTTGATTTAAAGCGACAACGGAATAATGATTGGTAGTCATACTTATCCGATAATCTGTAAAGTGAAATATACTTATTAGGCATTTCTCTCTTATAATGTTACATGATACACAATATATCGTTATTCTGTGATGATCATGCAACAATCTGATACAATCTATACGAGTAAATAACTCTGCGATAATTAATTATCTAACTAAATTTCTTTCTGAGGATGATAACACATCTACTCCGTACTCATAAACGTATGTGCAAATGTGCATCGCTGTTTGTTTTTGTAAATATACAAGTATACTATATCATCTAGGTGTTCGTAGAATTTGTATCTGCCTAAACCCTAAACTTGACGACATGATCAGATGATCTCATGTTAACGATGTATCTTCAGATCACCAGGGAAATTGTAAAAAAAATGGTTCAGAGGTACCAGATACTATAATTAAAGCTCTGATGCTGCTAAAAAACTAAAAGACTCCAGCGATAGCATTGGAAGATAGAGAACTGCTATGACCATGGTCATATTTTGGTTATACAAAAGGTAGAAGGAAGACGGGGTATGGAGTTTCGAAATACTTTGACTCAGAAACTCTGATTAAGTTGACACGGAATCGTAAGAAATTTCAAAGGATGGTCGTCATCAACATCGCGACACGAGAATAAAACGATGTTTACTTAATGATTTTTGGAAAAAACAAATCCTACGTCTGCTGAAGACTCACCTTTTTGTGCGTACCTACGGGTCAGTCACTGGTTAGCCAATGATAGGTCAAGTTAGCCGAAACTGATTAGATTAATTCATTTTTATTATTTTGTTTTGTGACGATCCTATGTGGTGATTTAATTATCATTTTTACTGTTTGTGACGATCCTATATGGAAAAGAAAAATGTAAGGTGCCCTTGGGGCGATTTTATCGCTAAACGGCGCCTAAAGTTGTCCAATAATTATTATTATTATTATACACTTTTCTTTCATTATATATCGATCTCGTTGTCTTCATCCCCGATTTAAAGTTAACTACTAACTAACTACTTAGTGTATGTAGGCGTAGTGTACTTTATATTATTCTGAGATGACGACAGGTGATCAGAACAAAGTAATAATGAGTACATTTTAAGAATAGTTCAGTGGGAGTTTACAACAATATTTTAATAGATGGTGTCGGGATATAAATTCTTTGGTTTATGGGTTAATGATAGTGCTGAAGACTTTATGATATTTTGTATCATGCTGGCACCTAGAGCGAATGTATAATTAATATATGTATTTATAGCACGATCAAAAACTTTTATCTCTTACAAGAACCTTCACATCGCATTTTCCAATCAACGGCGGAATATTATTTGTAAATATAATTCTTTCCGTAGATACTCGTACTTATCCATTCGTTGTCTATCCTTATTTCATATGTAAAGTCATGACGATTTTTTTATTAAATTCACCAGACAAAGAGTTTGGGATTTGACCAGGAAGATCCTTAGTCACCGTCCATCCTTTCTACGAAATCAGAGCTTTTGTAATGACGCGATAAAACACGCATGGTAAAAAATGCTCTGAGGAGGGAGACTTATTGATTTATTTATTACACATGGAACAGATACAGTCACAAAAACAAACATTGACAGGTACATTAATACAAAGATTTCAATACACAAGACCAATAACAAAATCTCTCTCTCCAAGACAAGATCTCCCTGTGTTCGCTCGAGGGATATGAAAGAGTGAAATAGTAGAAGAAAAGTGTACGGACCTGTATGTGTCTTGGTCGATGATTTTATATTTCGTTGAAGTTTTAGTGGTTTAACTTGAAGATAAATTGCAATAGCCTTGTCTATCTTGAGTAAAACTATGGCATTAAATCAAAATCGAGGTCGATTTTAGTGACATCCTCGATGGTCGAATTACGTAATTTGGTGATATAATAAGAGAAGCATAGACATATTTTTTTTAAGATAATTATTCTATCCTCTCACGCTGCGTACCTTGTGGAGTAGGCATAGTGAGCAGACCGCCACACTTCCCTATCCTTATGCACACTTCTTACTTCCATCACATTTGCATACAATTTGCTATACGCACTCTATGAATTACTTGAGAATATTGTTTAGCAAAACTAATACTTAACTACCTATACTTCTAAAGTCAGAATATTTTTTTAAAGGTAAGTATTATTCAATATGAGTGAGACACAATAGAAATTAAGGGATATAATTGCGATAATACTAAATCTACCATTTCGGACATAAAATATCACATATTTATAAAAAGATATTCAATACTGAGCGATTTTTTACAGTGTGTAAGTATGAATATATATTTTTTTGCAAAGGCATCGTTCGATGAACGTACCAGCATTTGGTTGCACGCACATATGGTATCAACGTCATTAAAGGTATTATGTACTTCGTAGAAAATGCACTATATCTATATTAGTATGTAGCATAGAATAATAATATGTTACATACTTTATACATACTCGTAGTTGCAAATATGTAGAAAACATGTAAAGGATTTAAACAGTACATGGAATTTTGTAAAACACAATGTAATTTATGAATTTTTAACGATTTTGATCAATCATTATTTTACAAATTACACTAATTGTAACATTATATAATTTATGCGTGCATTGTAATGGTCAAGTAATTATTTTGTGTACTACTCTAAAATCATGATACATAAAATTGTAATAATTTGTTAATTCATAATTTGATTTTTTGGGAACAGTATCGTTGAACTAAACACAATCTTTCTAGCCAAATTATATTCATAATAAATATATCTTTCTGTAATCTGGCTTTTGAGTTTTCATATACAAACCCAAATACTCTTCTTCACGCATACTTCAGAGTGAAAATTTACTAGTGATGTGAAAAAGTGTAAAATACGTCGCAAATACCAGAATTCGAATCCCTGAACAACTTTCGTGATTCGTGAGTTCTGTGGAAATTCAAAGGGGTGGCCTATGTCCAGCATTGGAGTTATTGTTTAGTAGTACCTTCATTAAATCAGTATCATGTTCCCCTTACAAGATCAGAAGAGAGAACTGATCGGATCATATCTCGATCTTTAAATTTACGTCTCACCCCTATTAGTAGGTAGCTAAGTTCCTTATTGCCTGATCAATACCACGCAATGAAGCCTTGAGGTACTCGCAAGTAAGTATAATTGTTTCTGACTTTCTGAGCTAGGTCAATTAGCTACATACGAGTACGTTAGGTGCCTAATAAAAAAAAATCTCATCCGTCCATATAATACCATAACATCATTTTACGCAACGTGGGGTAGCCACCAACAGCTGTGTGAGTGAGCAACAATTTACAAAGACCCTACACGACCTTGTAGGAATACCACTGCACTCCAAGTAAAAATATCCGTAATATTGTCAATCATCTGCCTCTGATTTATGTCCCTACTTATGAACTTATCAATCAGAATATAGAGGTTTACTTACTCATACAATATTTATTCCAATGCAATCCTTTTACAAAATAATCACAACAAACTGAAAATTCACCTGAAAAATGGTTCATACACAAGATGTATATCAAACTAGTATTCTATTCCAATTAATCTTATCAAACTTCTTGGAGAAATTCTAATATAGATTTCGTAGGTACATACTTAATTAATAACTTAATTAGGTATTCTTTTTTCTGTTAAACCAGCACAATGATACACATAAAACTATTTAAATTACAAATTAAACAATTTAAATGTATTTTGTTTACTTTTGTTTGCGGCGAAATTTAGTCCAATCGCATTATTCGAGTTTCGCGCTGACAAATCTGTAACGCGTCGATGTCTTCTCGTACTATGTTTTGTACTGACTTGATATAGCTAAGTACTTAACTGACGGAGATCACTAAATGCATTTACTGATATACAATCTTGTTTACTATCATGCCATGGTTAACGTATAGCGCGTCTAGAACAACAAGTGCTCTAGAACATTTAACAAAGCAGATACAATTTTATATTTGATGATTGATTTTAATATATTTTTATATGTATTGATATAATAGGTTCCTGCATACTGCACACTGTTGCATGTGTATGCTCTGTAGTATCTATAAGTGTCTGTATATTATATAGTTGTAACTTATATTGTATAGAAGCCCTGTGTAATAGTATGTACTTATGATAACAATCATGTCATAGTATGCACTAATTCGTAAACACTCTTCTCTCTACTCAAGCATTTATCTACTTATTGAGAGAGTAGTACAACGTCAAAAAATGTAAATCTTGTACCTGATTGCTTAAAATTATAATTGTACTTATATTATATTACCAAATAAATAAATAAAAACTACACGAAACTGTCAATTTATCGTTGTATCCCTTTTATCTCAAATATTTAAAAAAAGTGTTACTCTACTTTGCTCTTTTAGGTTGCGTGACTCATAGCAGCTGTTTGTGTGTAATTTTTATTATCTCTTCTTGTATCATTTCTAATGCATTAGGTATATCATTAAGCATTGGAGAGACCAGAGTCCCAGTCTCTTCCTTACGATAGAACGCTTTTACGTTCAGGGCAGTATCCTTTTGGTACGGCCAAAGTTCTATCAACAAGGCAGTGAAGGAAATAACATAGAAAGATGGAATAAATAAAAAAAATAATGAGTAATTTCTAATGCGCTGGTGGCATTGTGATAAGAACGACGTAGAAAGAAAAACATGTTTTCGGAAAACAATTTGAAATACATCAAAATACTCGTAAGTCATTATTAAAAGTACCTCTTTAATAATATTTACATTTCAATTTAATCATTTTTTAATTTTTCTACACTCAGTTTTATTTATCAGAATACATCTTTCGCTAAACATCGCGGTCTAATAATATACGAATGATTATGGCCTACTCTACAAACACCTGTTCGGCGGGCTTGATTATAAGGAATGTATTTCTATGTATTGTGTTATTATATTATTAAGGAATATTACTACCGTATCAGAGGTCATTGTACAAGCAATTAAAAGCTTTATGAATAGATTACTGAAAACAATAGTATCATTTGCATTTGCGACAATCATTTTTATTAATTCTTAAGACGTTTTCCCTTAACAAATTTTTCTCTCTTGGACTCTAATTCTATGGTTTGGTGCGGTACTCTTCATCTTCCCACAGGTCCCACCACTTCGACCCTTTCAAAAGTATGATCTTTCGCTGTTTCTTTGTACCTCTACTTCTAACAAGGAAACTGCAATTTAGAAGAAGAGTTTAACAAATAGTACCTACTTAATAGTTATTCTCGTTAAATCGTACCGTTCTAAGAATCTGGGGTAACACAATCATAAGTTTTTACAAGATATCCCATATTCGTCTCCTTCATAGTATCCGCAATTCCAAGCGGCGAGTTACTGTAATCGATGTGAACGCGGATTTACTTACTATTGAATACACGTTTTATTGACTATCCATTATTTATTTATTTATTCATTCGTCTGCGTTATCGCCGATACAGTCAATAAGTCACCCACTCCGCGCACTGTAACTATAATATAAATCTTAAGGAGCGAAAAATAATGAAATTAATTATGATATTATTCATATTACCAGCAAAAAGAGGTATAAATATTTTCACACCTACTCTAATAGAATAGTGCCAAATGAACTACAATTAGCACTTTGGACCCCCGCGGACTACGATTTATTTCACTAGCGTCAATTTTACAGGAGTTCCCCGGCAACTGGTTCCTACAAATAAAATCTCTAATAAAAATGGATACCTATAGTAATACAATCTTAAGATTTCGTTAACCAGAAATTTCAACACAAGGTTTATGAAACATGAACTTAAATATTTATTCGTTCCATTTCATTAGATTAAAACCATCACCAAAACGTTTAGTTTGCAATAGAATTTAATATGAATCAAATTAATGACATCACTTAAAAACAATGACTATTAAAAGACAACTAGGTACTAAAATAGAAGCAGCTGATAAAACGTAAACACAGCAGGTACTTACACCTAATGACTATTAATTTATGGAAAATGCTGAAACATACATAATGATGGTTACCATTGGCACACCATTGCTATTTCGCGATGCATAACCATTTTGACTGATGGATTTTCTTTTTAATTCGCTATTTTAATCAATTATAATTAATAATCAATTTATACAGAACATATTATTGTTTATAATTCACTTTCCTGCCTATTTATACGAACGAAGTTGAATTATTTAATAATGCATTTCTTACGCATTTCCTTATGTATATATTTATTTCAGTACATTAACACTATACACTCTAAAGCTTTATTGAAACTTTTTTATAATAATATTCACACTGCTTATATCTTTTTTGCCTACCGTTTTTTAATTAAAGTTCGAAAGCGTAATCTTTCTACCAAATTATCGAATTTAAAACTCATTACAGGTCATTTTGTTTTGCCGCGCACTTTTCTCTACCTAATAACTTGTATAGAAGATGTTAGGTAACATGAAAAAAACTTCCTACAAATCGTTTTAAGAAAAGTGAACATTCTCTCTATTGAGGATATGAAAAAAGGTATTAAGTAAAATACCTTAAAAGCCTGATTATTGTTTTTGTTTATACCATGGTTTTTTAATAACATTGTGGATGAATAGCAGCTGAGTAGGCACATTGAAGTATGGATAAGTGGAATAGGCCCACACTCATTCTGAGTAAAAGGAATCTTAGAGTGTGCATGACGAATTGCAGTGTCGGAAGCACGAACTTTGTATAAGAGTAGGAAAGTCTGACGATCTGTTCTCTCTGCCTACTCCGCAAGGAATGCGGCGTGAGGGGGATATAATAGGTAGGACCACATACAAAGTGTATATACCTATTCAGTGTATTGAAATGTAAATGCACACTGCACAGTGCACAGCGTATGACAATTTTCAGTGTGCATTAATTTTCAACACGAAATTAATATTGATTTTCTTCTATGTATTATTTCTTTACGGAAACCGATAAGTTTAGGTGTATTTATCAATTACACAGTACGTTCAAATAAGTCTGTAATATTAGACGGTTTTATTGACCAATAAATTGTTGTTAAAATTGCACGTAATTACCTTCTAATCTAATTATGTAATTTATCTTAACAACAGCCTAAGTGTTGATTGTTAATCTAATAATGATTTTGTATCTATTGTTATTCTTACTAAACCTATGGTGAGTTTGTTATCAGTTATCACGCTGGTAGTAATAGGTTCTATAACAATAAAATATTTACATACAATAACATTTTAATGAAAGTAAAACGATTCTGCATTCTCCATTTTATTTCTTCACTTTTATTAAAAGTAGTTGTCGCTTAAAATTAATGAGAATTTTAATCAGTAAATATGCAGATTGCAGATACTGTTACATTTTTGAATTAATTTATATAAACTCGTTCTGTAGAATCCGGTGGTCAGATCTTATTTGTTTTATACAAAGTATTAGTAATTGATTTAAAGACGACTAGATTATAGATGCAATATGATATTTTTCCTGTGTAGTTTTTATCACACTTTATTAAAAACTGTGCGCGGTATGTATGATTTATTGACTTTCATTAGGCATTTTTTTATTTTATAAATGAGGTAGGTAAATCAGAAGAAATGATTCACTATAATTTATATAGGCTGAGTTGAGGTTATATAATTATCAAAACGTAAAATACTCTTCCTCAATTGTACCTCGTGTGATATCACTATACTATTAATAATAGTCCATCTGCCCAACTATTATATGTACAAGATATCTCCACCCCTCGTGAGTATGAACTTTCCTGAAGACATGATAATTAATTGGCGTACATGATTGGCGCAGTTGATTGAGGCGGCAGTCTCTCGAGCGGGAGGTGCCAGATTCAAATCCCGGCGGTGGCGATGTATTGCACACTTTGCGATACAGGCTATTAGCCTAGTGCAAAGTGTGCAGAAAAGTATTTGGATTTGTGTATGCAAGCCCAGATCCTTTGAAAAAAAGAGAGTTAGAGTCCATCCAATCCCTGCCTCTGCTTCATCACACTCTTAAACATTTACATACTTGCCTCTCTTAAACATTCCTGTACATTTTCGGAATCATGTATTACAATATGTTACATGTTACAACTGCATTTGTAGTAGCATATGGTCGACAGGCGAAGATTCACATCAGACTTACAATAAAGTACGTGTGACGAGAAGATATTCAATTAAGCGTACTGAATGTAGGCATACGTGGTCTAATAATATTACTAGTGTTATTATCTTTCATCAATCTGTCTGTCTCATCAACATTAATTATCCAGTAAATTACTCCTATCATCAACTATCTCATAAAGTCACATCTTCTCTATTCTACATCGAGTGTGGTTTTAAAAGAACCTACCGGTGATTCGCATGTAGGTAATCATGATTAGGTTCATTAAACTACACAACTATTAACGACCTAGGCATAATATAATGTGTGTTTGTTTATTGGACTAATTATACCTCAAATAACTAACAGTAAGTTTCTAATATTCCACATAAGCGTACATCGTTTCTTTGGGGACATACGAGTATATTAAATTTTTTATCCCTATCCTTATATGTAATTATTGAATTTTTAACACAATCCTTGTAAGTAATTATTGAAATTTTAGCACATTCCTTATATGTGATTGTTGAAATTTTAGCACTATCCTTACATGTAATTGTTGAAATTTTGTCACTGTCCTTGTATGAAAGAATTGAAATTTTATCCCTATCCTAATATGTAATTATTCAAATTTTAAACTGCCAATTATATGTAATTAAATATTCTCATAGTGTAGTATCTTCATAGTGTAGTATCTAGTTACTAGAGTATGATGTTTAACTTGTATTATTAAGTGGACCGCTTATTGTGTTTCTGTCTCCCTCTCTCACGCGCTGTGTCCACCCTGTGTCAGCCTAGTGTGCGGGTGGGACAGAGATACATTAGTATTTTGGTATTGTATAGAATTATAATTATATTAATTATGTATGTATTGGTCCCCTGCACTATATTGTGTAGTTGTTGACTGAAGATTGCCTAGGTTGATTTGACTTATTGTTTACGCATATTTTTTGTTCATGTCATATACATAATATACATATGTGATCTGTTATTTATTGTAATAGCATTATTAAAGGCTTACGCCGTTTATGAAAATAAATAAATAAATAAATATTAAATAGATCCCTTTTAGACGTTTTCAAATCTGAAATTATATACAAATATGGGATCCTCTTTTTGAAAATTAGCATCACACTCCTTTTTTTACTTCGATTTTTTGAGAACCGGTATTCAGTACTATTTTATTTTTAGATATCGCTTTATCGTTCCCCAAAATCAGGTCCCCAGGAGTTAATTATAGGAAAGGAAAATTGTAAGGCATTATTTTGTACGTAGTTGTATAAAATACATACAATTATATATGACCTATTTTGCTTAAAGGCTTTTGAACATGAACTCACGGGAAACGTTGATATGCATGTTGCATACATTAGTTGTCTCACATTTGAACTGATTCATCCGGTATCATTTTCATAATAATCATAATATGAATAACGTGCTAGTCATAATGTTATTATAGAAAATTAAATACTGATAACTTTAGTGTGATGTGTACTACTAATAATGGGTATAATAATATTATGTCGGTCACTTGCACACTTGATAGCGTCCGAGCAACGGTCCGCCCTACTGACATACGGACGCAGAGTCTGCACAACATACTAGACGAGATGAATCTCCGATACACGAGAAAAAAGTATCATACAATATACTTCACATTATTAAAAAGACATGTGCAAGTATCAATGATACTACACACTTGTGTAAGTAATGATACTTCATACAATAAAGTGATAGAATACATTACTAATAGAGCGCCGTATATACTATACAGCTACATGTTATTGAATGAGGGATTTCTGGTTAACCCAATAGCGCTACAATATTGATTTATTTGTATTGGAATAGTACTACCAACAGCAAATATTGACGTTTTGATAGTGTTGTTTAAAAGCTCTGTAAATATTGATACGTTTTTTTAATGTACTGAAATTCATTGTGTTACTTTTTATGACACACTGCGTTGTTTTTCAGTATTGTCCAGAAATTGGTACGGAACTAATTTATTCGAAATGACGTATTGTAGTTTTAAAAAAGGGGAGGATTATGAGAATTAGTAATAGGTTTATAATTTTTACACAGCTACTTAATTGACAAAGCAGATGAGTTTCTGCTCTTCGCCTCGAGATGTTTTTGTATAATTATGTACGAGTACTACTAAATGGCTAAACACTTAAATGTAAATGGCGTATGCCGTAGATAGATAAATAAATAAATAAATAAATAAGTAGGTGCCTACATTAAAAAATACACATATGAATAAATATGAGAGACACAATATGACGAACACCTCCTCGTCTGCCGAGATATGGCGGAGGGGTGTGATAAAGCGGACCTATATAGGGCTAACGACAAAGCAGTTGCTGCTGCAGTGTATTGGGGTGGGTTGGCCTAGTGTAAACGGACTCGTTAAGTAAGTATTGAGTTATTCTTTATTCTGTTTTCTTTTAAAATTTATTCATGGCAGGAAAGCTTGCTATCAGACCACTTTTATACCTTAAATTCTTTATTTTTTTCTGGTATCCAATCAAATGGAATCGCGCCGAATGCTTTCTTAGTAGACAGAGAAGACAAAGCTCCAAGCAACTTGACTCTCAACAAGTACACTTCTTTTTTGCTTCTGGCATGTTCATGACTTTTTATCTTATCTCAAATCGTGTTCGTAATTAACGAGATTCTTCTAATGAGTTAATAATATTGATTAAATTCATGATACCTATATACTGACCTACACAATGTAGACTGGTGTAGCGTCTAACATAAAAATAATACCTCCTCGTGACTTGGAATATAAAATGACAGTGAAATATTTACAAACTGTAATTAATCATCGGTTTGTTTTACAAAGTAACGGAGTTTTATTGATGAAAAATGCAAATTATGTCGTAAAGAAATATCAATCATACGCAACAGTAAAATATATAGTGAGAATTCAATTATTTTATTATTGTTGTTCATCAATAATTTAACATTTCCGTTGCTGGGTTAAGTTTGTAGAACAAATCTTATTTATTTGTACTTCGTTCACGCAATAAACCTTTATTAGCAAGTATTATATTGATTTGATTTTTGTTCTGTTTAGCCTAATATTTTCGAGATTCTACTTATTGTCGGAATACAGTGTACGATATAGAAGACCAGTCCAATATTGACAGAATCAGAGCGTAATAATAACAAGAGAGCTAAGCCTGGGAGTATACAATTGCAGAAAAATGTTCAGAAAAAAAAATCATTCAAAAAGATTTTCCGAAATATAAACGAATTACGGATGAAAATGTTTCAAATTCCAATCGCATTTGGAATCCAGGATTTTTCTTTGTGTGCCAGATAGTCGAAATTGATTCAGTGCCTAACCCCCCAAAGTAGACGTTCTTAAAGCGTAGAAGAGTACGCAAAAACTGGATAGGTTAACATACTTGGAATGTGTAGATTGCTACCTGATTACTGAAATTATCGATACAAATTTTCCACACATTAATATTCATTGCTAATATAATTATCTTGTACTATCTACCCGCATTAAAACAGATACAGATATTTCATATTATTATAAAATTATTATCGTTTACTATTAGTGGTTGGTTGTAAGATAACTTCAACATCTAACATATGAAATAGCGGTACTGGTCACTGGTTCCCCTACTGCCTTCATTAATATAGTCTACAATTTCTAGGACTCGCATTAAGTACTGGCACGGTGACTTCGTTTCATATCGGGGTGAAAAAATGCAACAGCAGTATGCGTTCTTGGTCTACATATCGTTATATTATTATGAGAATATTTCAGTATCTTATTAGACAAAACGAGATTTAATTACCAACGCAATGATTATATTATAAATAAAAAAAAAAATAGACCAGTTTTGGTATAAAACCTACTGACTTCTTCTTCTTCTTCATGTGCCTTGTCGGGTCACCCCAACGTTGGCGATCACTTGAGCGAACTTGTCTCTATCCAGCGCCGCTCCGAATAGCTCCCCTACACTCCGGATGCCGGTCCATTCCCTTATATTCCGCAGCCAGGACATCTGTCTTCTACCAGGCCCTCGGCGTCCTTCTATTTTCTACCTACGACTACCGACGCATAATTATTTTAAGATGATTTTGTTGGTATGGATGTTTTTATTCACGTCATTTTATTGTCAAGTAATACTTGTGTCAGCGTCAGAAGTCTAGCCCTGAAGATGATCCCGGCATCGGCAGAAGAGTCGAAAGCTAGAGTGCAAGACACGACACACAAATTAGTCGCTAACATCATTATACCCCTTATTTTTCCACGAATTCTTCATAAAACTCTTAATCCTTTTATATTATCTTCTTTTAACTTAAGTCCATTCCTATTCATAATACATTTTATTTTAAGGACATTTAACATCACTGACGATGGGATACAATTAGATGTTGGTGGGCGACGAAATTCCAGTAATTCTTGTATGTAGGAGAAAATAATTGGAAATCAAAATCTATGGATTATAGCAGCATTTCGAGAACGATGATTTACGAAATATTCCTTACTACAGATAAGGTTTCACACAGGACTAACTTAATAATGAAACTAAATAGACGCAAAAAAAATAATATGCATTGAAATTTAGGTTTCGCGTCTGTACATAATCAGTATCTCGAGTTATTTAATTAGTATTATGAAACAATTAGATAAGTATCTATACAATAACGAAGAAGAGCCATCTATATAATTTGTCTTGTGTTTCTAAATAGGTAGATCTGTTGTTATAATATTAAAATTGTTGCAGCAATAGCTGACGTGCTGTTACATTTCAATAGATGGCTCTTGGATATATCTACATTAAATTTATAACAATGTGAATGTCCCTATACATATAATAGATACATTTATTTTATTATTATTTTAATTCATTAAGGCAATCCACCACGATATAGATACATATGTAGGTACCTATAATATGTAGCTCTATTTGAAGAAAAAATTTATCATATATGAAGTATGGGATTATTATAGCAATGGTCTATGGCTTCTCCTAACTGGTATAGCAAAATAATTTTATCCGTTTATCGCAATCAGGAAAATATCTGACCTTTTCAAATAAGGAAAGTCCATGACTTCGTGTAGGAGTTCTCGGCCTTTGAAATTTATGGAAAACAATAATTAGTCAACCATAATGTCTCATATTCATAGGAAAGCTGGCAGTAAGGATTTGGTTTCCAGGATATCGTGACTGATGGTTCTTATCCCTATCTAGTTGTCCTCTTCAAATGCACAGTGTCCAAAAACACATTTTGTAACTCATACTCAACAATCAATTTGCCAAAAGAAGGGGCAGTTTTTCCAGAAAGAATTATAATAAGAAAGCACATTTTTATTATGTAATATTTTTATTTCCTAAAATAATTTTATATTTACAAATCTTATTCTACACATTAATAATAAATGTATAATAAATTTATTTCTAATCAATATCAACACTAAAAATAAATCATTATTTTTAATTATAAAAATATCTAAAACAAATATTTTCGCATTGGTAGGTAGATAATAGAAAATATATAAATAATAAAATAGTATAAAAATCATATATTTATATAGAAATCTCCTTACTTTGTTTTTAATATTATCACTTGTAAAAGTTACATTAAAAAGAAAAAAAAATATACATATAAAGCAAAAGTGGGAATATTTTTACTTTACATAAAAAGGTAAATTATGTTTTACTGTTTTTGTAATACTTGGAAAGAAGTGGGACCATAAAAAATATAATATAGAATGACATACAAAATAAATTACAGATAAACGATAATATTATTTTGCATAAATAAATATTAGATTACGTGAAATATTAATACAATTTTTGTAAAAAATCGTTAGGTGGTTGAAAATATTTAAAATTTAGGTACTTAATGCTTTTTTTATAGAGTAACCAACATTAATTTGTTTTCAATATGGACGAACTGAATATAAAATATTTTCTTTTATTTACTTTTTTACTGTTTTTCGTAAAATAATTGTATTTTGTACAAATTTATTTCTTATTTCAATACATAGTGGTGTAGAGTTGATATTATAAAGTACTCGTATGTTCATAAAATATGCCAGGATAGTTTGTAAAAAAAAATGAAAATAATTTTATATGAGGCCACGAAAATACTGAATTGTGTGATAGAGATTTTTTTACAAACATTAAAAGTTGAAATCAAGTCACGTATTTAATGACGAAGAAATGAATTTGCAATAATTTGTTTTACGATTTATTCAATATAAAAATCACCTTTAGATCCCAGTTATGTTTTGGTAGATGGGAGGATAGCTGTTAGGAAAATGAGTAAGAACTAATTAAAGCAAAAGACATTGTGTTTTATCTTCTGCTCGCAGGTGCCTGTGTATGCTGCATACACCCTTCAACATTCTCAGGCCAATCACAGACATTTTCATTAGGGTTGAACACCAAGTTTGATGGACATGGCATGTGATGCTTCCTCTCACCTTCGCACATGTAATACATCGTGCAATCAGCTTTGTCCTTGTGGTAGGAGATGTGGCCATCTTCCTCTTCGCATATTACTTCATTAGCTGAAAGAAAATAATTCAAATTAGTAATTTTTGTAATCAGTAACTCCAATAATCTATGATGAGTCAATTAAAATATTGGAGACAAATGAATCTGGACTTGCATACAAAGAACCAAATGCTGTCTTGCAAAATAATGAGAGTGAAATTTAAAAAAAAGCATCAGCATCATTGTCAAATTATTTTAAACGACTGAAATTTAATTCTTTAGAAAACTTTGCTTGTTTCAATTAAGGGTTCTCAGCGAGCTGTCGCCAAAACAGCTTTTATTGATAAATTATACGTAGGTATGCTTATCAGTATGCTTTAAACAGAACCATTTAATCTCAATTTAATGTCCATCGTAACACGTAATATAATTAACATCGTTGTTTCACTTACGATCTTTTGTTGTGTATTGTCCATGGGGATTGTAGCTTTCATATGGACCATCATATTCTAACTTAACTTTGTATCCTTCTAAATCTTGTTTCATGGCCTTTATTAGAGGATATTTTCCGGTACCACATTGTCCTCTGAAGTCATCCATATCAATAGACCAGATCATTATGCCTCCAAATCCTTCGTCCTTCAACCATCCCATCTGGAAAATATCATAAATGTTAAAAATAATAAAACCCCTCAAAAATGAAAATACCAAATTATTGGATCGTGATATATAGTACTCGCCTTTGTTTTAAGACTTCTTTCGTCATCAAAACCAACCCATTGGTCGTCTCTGTACGCGAAAGGCACCTGTTGTTCATTGTCCCAAACAAGAGTGGTGTTGTCTCCGTGCAAGAAGTCGCATACTTCGTAATAAGACATGAATCCTGCTTCGTTGGTGTATTTTCCTGGGGTTCCTAGAAATTCAGAATTAACAGTAAATAAGACTGTAAAATTATAGAGAGATGATTAGGTTCCTAGAAGTCAGGTTTATTACACACCTCCGCCGGAGGCCGCGGCTCCGATGTCGAATTGTGTCGTGTTAACCAGATTGAAAGATCTTCCATATGTTGGCATACCAATCATCAACTTTTCTTTTGGTGCTCCTTGTTTCACCCACTCTCTGGCTGAGAAGTCCTGAAATTAAAAGAAAAACATTGGTATATATTATTCAAGTATAATTCAAATTGATCAGCTGTCCACATTTTCTCTGAGTGATGAAGCAGCGGAGCAAAGCCATTTTTTTAAAGATTCTTATTTGAACCCATTTGGGCAGTGGAAAATAACATTATCGATCATATTGTACCTACATAATTACTATTTCTGAAAGCCAGGACAGACACATTATCTTCCTTTTCGGAATTAATCTATAATTGTAATTATTTATTATTTTTTAACATTACAGATATAAATTGTAACATTTTTTACTAGGCGAGCTTATTGCAATACTGTGATCTCTGCCAGCTAACCCCAATTACACTACATACACAAGATAAAAGAAAAAAAAAACATCATCTACATGTAAAAATATATAAGCATATTGAAAGACAAAGTTAAAAAAATGAAAAGAAAAAAGGCAATTAGTAAGTTTTTAATCAGAATTAATGAGAAAAATTATTTGAGACAGGTACGATTTCAAAGTACAAAATGCTTTAAAGAAATAAACCAAGATGCAAGATGGCTTATTAAAATGAAATAAACTAATTATTGAAATGTATAAATTAAAATATGAAATTCAAGTCAGATACTCTATAGTCGTAATAAATTAATAATATTCAGGTGTGTAATATTATCATAGAAATAAAATTGATTGAAACAGTTTGTTAATTATTTCTTGTCACGACACGATTGTTCTTGAAACAGATTAAATATTAATTTCACACTACAATCAAATAAGTACCGTTTATTATTTTAATGTCAAATTTTGCATCAATCTTCTTGCATCAGTGAAAGTTTTGATACGAGATTATGTGTGCAATTATTAAATTGTCGAGTAATGTAATACGTGAAATATAAGTACAGTTAAATGTCAACATCTCAATTACCTACATAGGTATCTCGTACTTAGTCTTTTGTGGTAATAATACAAAGCCTCACGTACGTACAGTGATGTAAAACAATGGAGAAATTTAGATTACAGAGATGAAATAATTTGATGCATCTGATTCTCATATTTCGTTCAACAGATATTGAGTTATATAGAATGTTTTATGCTATCGGTTTTGGTATAGCAAATGGTGATTTGCTTTAAATTATCACTGAGACATTTTACTATCGAAATTATGATGATTATTTCCTCATTAGAAAATATAAGTTTCATTATATATTCAACAAATTCGTTTTTGTGGCTTTATTTGTGACCAAATATAATATTTATACTTACAACTGTGAGTTTCTTCTGGTAACTGGTGGCGCTCTCTAGCGGGAAAAGTGGGCTGTTGTGTCCGACTTGTCTCTCCCATTGTCCGTGGAAGTCGTATGTCATAACGTTGATGAAGTCCTAGAAAAAAATGCGAAATTTTTGTAATTGATAATTTTTTATAATATGCCGTTGTAAGTTCGGTTGTTGGGATACATGTATACCTATTTTATCATCGATACTAGAGAGTAATTATAAAGAAGTTGCATCATGAACCTTATAAAGAAAATTACGTTCAGACAATTTTATGGTCATGCCTTGTTAATTGATTTCTTCCCAATTAGGAATTGAATCAGGTCTTGCTTCACTTGCACCATAATCTCCTAGTAGATACATTAGATCTCGAATCTAATATTCTAGTACAGTGTAATCATATTCATACATAAGTCGTTTGAATATCAACTACATTCGTAAGTACAAATTTAATGGTAGCGCTATCATTATATTAGGAATATTTATAAACCTACTATTATCATTACGTTATGCAGAACATTACGTAATATAATCATAGAACTACTCGTATGTCAAAACATTAACACGTTTACGTGTGATAACTGATCTTCATGCGTAATGAATCTTACGCAAATTTATCGCAATGTATTCTGATCCACAGATGGCTTATTTAATGGACAATTTAATCCTACGTCCACGTTACTTTATTTTATTCAACATAATTAAAATACTTATACTTGCTTTATTACAGAAATCAACTTGAATCTACACATTATAAAGATTTACGGCCTTCCTACATATTCAATGAGAATGCAAATATAATGACGAAGTCTCGTAAATTCTCTGTTTTTCTATTACAAAAAATAATAATTAGTAATTGAATGCTGAAATATTAATCCCATTTTTTGGTTTTTCATGATTCTCTGGGATTCTGATTTAATATTTATAAGACTTTAAAATTACTTGAGTAACTTTTTTTCGTAGAATTCGAAGTTTACGGTTAGATATTGTGGGCGTGGACAATTAGACAAGTTTCTTCTAGATAAGGCAAGATGGGTGTTCTTTTTGAAACCTCAACCAAAATACAAGTAAAATTAAATATGACCTCTAATGGCATCTTCAGCAGACTGTACAGTGTACGGTATCTGAATATATTTTCTTTTAAACTTTTCCTATTTCCAGTTCCAAGCAAAAAAAACTTTTAAAGATAAGCACCAAATACTCCATTTGAAGTATATTATTGTATTAACCAAACTTTTATGTACTGTTTAGTGTACAAAGATTTGGGATAGACGTGTGCCAAAATTTATAGATGGAGCTTTGAACAAAAAGCTTCCGAAGAGTTTAAAAGTTTCATTATAATAAGAAGATACGTAAACTTTGAAACTTTTTGTTGTTGTGGAAATCTTACTGTGATCACGAAACATAGATGTACTATTCTTCACGGTATCAGTTTAGGTACATGACGTCATACAATCTTATATTTTTGTTTTGGTAACTCATCCCAATTTAATCGTAGAAAAGTTGATGAAATAATGATAAGATCAGCATAACAAATTGTAACATAAACCAGTTTTATAACTTTATCTTGATGTATTCAGATGATTATTTTGTGACATGAACAGAACATTGTGAAGAATTAGATATAAGACTTCTTATCAAAACGATTAATCGCAAGTGTTATAATAGGTAACATGGTTAATAAAATGGAGATTTGTGTATGTATGGCGTCGCGTTATGACGTGATTATAATTTTAATCATCGTTGTTTTGATAAGTATGAGTGAAATTATGGTTCTTACCAAATATTTGGATATTTCTGGTACGTCATATCCGGCGGCGATTGCTTCAAATGATGCTGGAACAGCGGCGGATAGGAGAAGTCTTGGCTGACCTGATGTCTTTGCCTCTCCTTCGAATGCGAGACGAAGTTCTTTGAGGAGGGATACGAAAGCTGTGCGATCATCGGCACCTCTGTTGATAAATGAAAGAATTAACGATTAGAACATAATAAGCTTTGACTTGTCATTATGTTTTTGAAATAATCTAATATAAAATTTTTGCGTACCTTGGATATTCCCAATCCACATCCAATCCATTGAACTGATATTCTCTCAAGAAGTCGATGGCTTCATACACAAATGAATTCATTCTGAAGACATTGGATGTTAATTCTTTGAATGGTGTGGATCCGAAAGCCCAGCCTCCGATAGCAAGAAGAATCTAGAATATAAAAATAAGGATAGCATTTCAGTCAAAGCCAATATAGGATATTCCTTATTCAGATGGTGTTAACGAAATATTTCTCACCTTCAAGTTAGGGTTCTTTTCTCTAAGTTTAATAACTTTCTCGTAGTTTTCTCCATCTTTATCGTCAGCTTCAGTTAACTTGTGGTCCTTGAGTGTGGCAAAGGCGTAGATAAGATGTGTGCAGAGGAATGGATCAACGTTTTCAGGTGTGAATTTTCCAGCACCGGGCCTCTTCTGTGACCATGAAGTCATGTAGCAGAATACTTGAGGCTCACGTTCTGTGAAAAGAAATAACAAGTTATCAATAAATTCTTACATTTTAATATTTTTCAAAGTCAACTTCAATTTTATTTTCTGTCAAACATAATCTCATTTTAATACGTATCGCAGTTTTTTCTACGTGGCATAGAATTCCGGAAAATGTTCCTATCCTCAACATAGGGCGTGATAATATCACTAAATGGCGCATTATAAATGAAACTAAATCAAATTAGTTAATTTATTACTGATGACAAACTTACGTAACTGTGAAATATTAGTATCAAATATGATTATTTTTCTCATTGAGGGTATTGCCACAAATTAAGACAAAGGAATTAGCGTGTGTTTTATGACCTTTGTGGTATCACGCATGAGAAAAAAATAAAAAGAAGAAAGTTGTTGACAGTTAAATAAATAGAAACTACGCACTTGATTAATTATACGAGCAATTATATAACACGCAAACTTCTTTTAAATTTTAAGAGATATTCCATCCTATTGTTGTGTGTATAATATTCTGTTGACTACTGTTAGAGAAAAGAATAATCCACTTCATAATATGATACAAAAGGTAATGCATTTTCTCTAGTGGTACAGTTTCATATAAATCCAATTCTTTTCAGCTCACTATATTATAGCTCCTCGTACACCCATTCAACAAAATATGCATGATATGTCCTCCTAGATTCTAGGTCATAAAATATTGCTCTCCGAGTTCCTCTGTAGGTACATTAAAAATTCAGGATAGGTTTGTCATTTTTATTTCTCTATAGTATATAGTATATAATATCACAGGAATATGTTGAACTGGAAAATTGTGTTGCACCAGTTTTAGGATAGTCGATAGCGTAGTGAGTTGATAAAGTGAACGATAGACTATCACAGGAATATGTTGAACTGGAAAATTGTGTTGCACCAGTTTTAGGATAGTCGATAGCGTAGTGAGTTGATAAAGTGAACGATAGACTATATTATCAATTTTCATGTTTTCATCTTTTTATTTCGTACCTACATAGGAGTACGTACTTCATATGAAGGAGATTTGAGAGTCTGGAATATTTCTAGGTATTCTGTTTGCCTCAGTACCCCATTAATTGCCTTCAAAATTGTTGAAGAAACTCTGCCATAAAATGACCACCAGAGTAGTTTCTCCATGCACTTAGATTTTATGTATACAGTCTCGCCAAATAATTCAATCTGTTGCCAGAGTGTTAGATTTCAAAAATTATAATAAAACAACTTACTGTTTTTATCTTCCAAAGCGCTTCCTGGTTTGGTGATGATTCTCTTTGCCGGTTTGCGTACTTTGGTGAGGATATCAGCTACGTTGATCTTGATAGGAAGTGGCTTCTCAGTTACTTCAATAATAACTGTCTGAGCAACCTTTTCCCAGTCTACATCCTTAGCGTCTTTGCCTCTTGATATTCCACGAAGTTCTTCCCTGTTGAAAGGAAAAGAAATCCATTTATAATATTTTTCAATTCAATCTTCGAAATAGATACAGAGGAATATTCTGACCTAAAAATATGTTTACTGACTCATCATTGATTTCTAATTCTTTCTTACCTCATAGCACCGATGAGTGGATATTTAACACCTCCTCCGCAAACATCTCCCTTGAAGTCATCCATATCTACTGTCCAGACCATAGCTCCACCGTATCCACCGTCCTTGATCCATCTCATCTTATTTCTAATTGATCTCTCATCATCGAAACCAACCCATTGATCCCCTTGAATGGCGTATGGCACTTTCATCTCATCGTCCCAAACGTAAGCGGCACCATTTTGAAGCATTTCACAAACCTGTAAAAAAAACATTAAAGCTACAGTTACCAAGATAAATTGTTAATATACACCCATCTTTATTTCCGTAATTTTTCTGGGGGCACCGAATGGGACTCAGAACCAGTGTAATGTAAGATCTTACGAATACAGACATGTTTAGTAGATTTTTATGGCCTTTTGCCTATATTTACATATTTATTTATTAACAAGGCACACTTACAGACATTGAACAAAAATTAGACCACAGAAAAACATTACATTAAATATAGTTCATTTAAAGCCCTATTACAGTGTACACAGAGAAATCATATTATGGGGACAAATACATATTGTGAATATAAAAAACTACCTAATCTGAATTAAATTCTCTTAACTATTTTTTTCAAAAACGTAAAAAATATTGAAAGCGAACCAAAATTAGATAAGGTTCATTTTGTCAACCGACAATATATATATATAGTCAATCTACCAGTATTCAGACTTATAAGTCAGCACAAGACATATATAATAGGGACAAAGTGTTGTTGCTATCTGGGATCATAAAATAATATGTATGATAGTAATGCCTACGCCCTCGCTGTAATGTATCGGTACTAGTGAATAAAAACTTGCTGAAGAAGCGAAAATATAGCAAACAAAATATTTACTTATTAATCGTAAGGTTAAATAAAATATAATTTAAGGTTTTTCCGAAAACAGGCGTTTATTCTAACTACGATTGTATCCAATACCCGAGGTCTCATCAGATTGAAGGGTAGTTTGGAAAATTAAGTATTTTAATAGATTTAATACGTGTACATAGTATTGTAAGATATTAGTAATAAATAAACGAATCTGAATTGTATTATATAACTGTAAGTTAATAGATTTTGTTTTTCACAATGTCTAGAAAAAGTCATGTAGTTAATGGAGAAAAATATGTTTTTGTAAGTCTTTCTTCTGAAGTTTTCTTGAAAGACGATAGATAATATGGAATTTTAAAATATGGAACTAAACATACCCAGCTACAACTATCAAAAACTATTACAACAGGACACCATGACGCAAGAATTTTATATATTGGATTACAGATACAATGCAAGCTGATAATGCATTCAAGTAATATTAATTCAATCATTATCCACTATCGATAAATTGTACAGCATAATTACCTCATAGTAGGCCAAGAATCCAGCCTCTTTAGTATATTCGCCAGCCTTACCGCCTCCGCTGGCCGGCGAGTTCACCTTGAAGTTGCTAGGGTTCGATAATGTGAAAGTCCTTCCGTATGTTGGCATTCCTGCAATATGAATATAACAATATTAAGTACGTACGTATGATCATCATATCCGTAACGTATTATTAAAACATGTTTTTTATTCAATCATTATATTATTCCAATCACGATGGATATAATTAGATATTAATTAATTAGTAATTAGGCACTTGTAACATTATCTGATTTACGAGTATTTATTAACATTTTTATTATTTTAAAAATACTTTGTTTGAGGGATATCAGATGGTATAATTTGAGAAGTGATAATTTGTCACTGTTAGCAGCTATTTATTTTCTATCTATATATATACCCTCGTGCCACGTCCCTTGCAAGGTAAGCAGAACGTATCAACAGGCAGGATGAAAAGATACCCGGAATTACGTCCAATAAAAACATTGCATTATCTGTGCGTTTTATCAACAAAAATTACATAATATTTTGTTTGGTTTTGTATACTCGAATTTTTACGTTATTTTCTCTAATCGGTTTGTTTAATGTTGAACTGGAAGATGCCCAGGATCTATCGAAGTGGCGACGAAAGTTCACAAAGGCAGACTTCACCACCTTACGAGAATAACAATTTTAAGGAGAAGAAGTAGAGTTCATTTCTGCCGTGTCATGCTGATAGTAATTGGATCCTTCCTTTAAATGTTTCCCTTTGTTCATTTTTTTTTTACCTACTAAAAGAGTACTCGATGCCTATTGAGTTTTTAACCACAGAAAGTAATGATATTATGATTGACACAAATAAAAGATATGAGAGGATTGACCATGATTTGAAAATATTTTGCTATCACAATTTAAACCACGAGTCGCAGAAGAACAAACCATTTAAAGATGTGACTGAATAGACCCGGTAGTGACAGGTCTAATCACCAATTAACCTTGGGCATGATTTTCAAGCATTCCAAGAATTTTATAAATAAGTACCCGCTGGCTTACTAATTATATTTTTATAATTGCATAACTTAAGTAGGATGTCATTAATTCTTCATCTCTATAAAATTTCCTTACTAAATTTAGATGTGTAAAACTGAAAAACTTCTGCTGACAATTTTTTTATGAACAGTTAAAATGCTAGGATAAATTAAATTATCGCCTATTTCTGCATGGTATTAAAGGGTCCGACTAATAATCTCTCAAAAAGCTTGCAGCTTCACAGTTTGACAAATGATAATTTTTGACAGAAGATTGAATAGAGATCTAGAAGTGAATCTTTTACCAACGCTGAGCTTAAAAATGTTAATAACGTAAGTAAGTAAAATGTTCATTCTTTATTTTACGTGGTAGGAAGTAATATGATGGAAGCTTCACTGCCTTAATGAATTGTCTCCTTGATATATTGTTTGTTTCACTCACCAATCACAAGTTTTTCTTTGGGTGCTCCCAACTTGACCCACATGTTGGCAGCATGATCGACGGACAATTGTTTGCGCCATTCAGAGTCTGATGATGGAGAGTAAAGTGGAGCATTGTGTCCTGTCTCGCGTTCCCATTTGCCGTGGAAATCGTATGCCATCAAGTTGATAAAGTCCAAATAACTAGGGAACAAAAAGGCAAAAAGAAGTAGTTTCATAATAGTATACTACTGGTAAAAAGGAACGGACCAGATTAAAAATGAGAAGTAGATAGGATGGTCATACCTGGCGACAGCTGGTACATCGTATCCGGCCTTGACGTTATCAGGTCCAACGGGAACGGCGGCAGTCAATAAGAGACGTGGTCTTTTAACTTCCTGAGCTTCAGCTTCGAATGCTTCACGCAGTTCTGTGGACAAAAAAGTAATTAATTCATATATGTAATTTTTATCTTAACTTTAAATGCAACGTAATTCATGGTGAAATTTTAAGCCCCATTTTGATAGTACCCACTATACACGCAAATATCAGATGATAACGTATTTTTCACTGTCGTTGTTATCAATTTTCATTAACGTTTTCGGGTGTTCTGTTTTCTTTGCAGTGGTCTAGTTTCTCCTGCTGGAGTTATGTTTAGGGTAGAAGATCGAGGATCATAAGATAATCTTTACAAGCGAAAACATTCGGAGAACATGAAAATATGATCAAAAATATTGTTCATGTAGTTTTCATGGACACATTTTAATGAGGCGTGAAAAATATATTGTTTTAAAATTGTAGATAATCCATAACTTGTCTCTGATGCACTTCAATACCTGAGCTCTCACGAACTTAATCTCGGACTCTGGTCTCTCCAATGCCATACCATATAAGTATGTAATAAAAAATATAATGGGTTACGGATATACCTATGTAAATTTATGCGCTTTGCACCAATATTTCAAACAAATTTGAAGATTTTGTATGGTGAAAACTTGAACAACGTAGAAAGGTAGTTATAGAATCTGTTGTAAATTAGTTATAAACTAGGAATAAACTCAAATGTTAATTCGTTCAAGTAGTATTAGGTGAGTATTATGTTGTTTCTGAATGTTGTATAATTTATTTTGGAAACTTGTGTCCAAGTTTTGCTTGTGCCTCTTAGAAAACAGTTGAACCGTACAATCTAATTTTGCAATACTTGTGTGACAATTACAGTAAAACAAAATAGGTCGAGGTTATATTTACATTATATTGTTGAACGTGGATACGCTTGTTGTAAATTTGCTTTAGCAAGTGAATTTATGTATCACGTCCGTACAATAATATTATTTGTTCAAGTATGAGATAATCCTTGGAGTTTTGCGAAGCATTCACACATAATACATACAATGTTAAAATTGTTTGCGTCCGTAGAAATAATGTATTAAAATGTTTAATACTCTTTATTTTATCTACTCTATTCATTATTAGGTTTTTGGCTGGTTTCATTCCTTAGAAAATAAAGTATTTGCAACCCTCCCGTTAATAATTGCCTAACTATTTCATTATGTTGTTTTTCCCTGGGATAGAAAGGTGCTCTTAAACGAAAGAGAAAATTAAAGTATACCATTTTCATTATTACTAAACCCAGAGCTATCTAAATTAGAGTTTCCTAAAAAGGATACCGATCGTTTCATATTGTGAATGAACATCAGGATACTCTCATTTATATATTTCATAATACTTTATACGTTACTTGGAGCTCTAGTAGATAATGAACCTAGATTTTATCATACAAGGAAAAATCCTACCAAAAATCTAAATCCATACGATTTGTTTTGAGATCGATGATTCATTGTGGTAGTCCACGTGTGAAATTCTTTTTAATCCACAAAATGACTTTATTTCGAAACTATTTATTTCATCTTCATTCTTTTCCCTTCACTGATGGATATAGGCCTCTTCCATCCTCGTCCAATAAGTTAATTTCTTTCTTTCTCATTCGCATCCAGGTTCTTCAACACTTTAGTTTCTCGTCCAAAGCTGGATAGTTCTGAAAATCTATTATCATGTTGTCTGCCAATGTGTGTATCCCACTGCCATTTCAATTTAGCAACACGGTCCATCATTATATCGGCAACTTAAGTTCTGCATCTTATCTCTTAGCTCATTATGATCTTATCAGAATATACGAATCTCAATGCAAAATACCTACAACATGTTATCAACTTCGCAATTGTAGGAAATTTGAGCGTAATGATATCAATTACTTATGGTGCAATAAGATGCGGTTTCACAAAACACGAATAATATTAAAATTGCATGCGTTGATCTCTTACGTCAAAATACACTCGTATCTTGTTAATAATTTGTGATGAGTGTGAGTTGTGCATTATTCACAATCATTACCAATTGAACCTGCAGTGAACTTATGAAGAAATCTTACAACTTGTGGTCGATAGTTATGGAAACTTATTTACCTTTCACAAATTCTCGAAGAGAATTTATTATTCATATGTGAAAAATTATGGGCTTCTATATTAAAAAAATGTTTTGCAGATACATTATTTTTTAGTGTTTTGTATTACAAGAGCGGGTAGAGAACACAAGAGATAAAATAAAGTTCAAAAAAGATGATCATCTGATTGTTCCTATTCAGGAAGTCTCAAATCATATGGAGGCATTATAGTATGCTTACGACGTGAAGCTGGTTACCCCACACATGTCATTGTTTATATTAGTCCTGATATCACAATTATAGGAATACCACAGGGTATACGAATGAAGGCATTACTACTAACTGTAGAATATTACTAAAATTATTGCATACGAAAGTTTTCTATAAGCAAAGTATCAATACAAACACGTTACGAACAAACTATACCTAGGAAACTATAATAGCATTTTCTTTTACATTATGTATGATGGTACATTATTATTCGTTCTTTATTATGAAAGACGTAATAAGAATCACCTTATTTTTATGAGTAGCATTTCTTACACAATGAAAAGCGGTCAAAAGGACATGCAGTTTCACCTGCGTTGTGGTTTGCGTATCAATATTCTTGTTCCATGAGTGAGACTGGTATAATAGATTGATTATAGAAACACAGGAACTTATGGGTCGCAATATAACTATTAATTCGCATCTATTTATATACTGACTCTAAAAATGCAAATAAGCGCCATGTTCTAGAATGTACACACTAATAATCACAGCAAATATTAAGAATCTCTGATACTCGAGACGTTTTTACTATAAATGAGTGTTTATGTTACATACTTAATATAAATTGATATTGTTAGAAATATTTTAGCAAAAACAAAGTGAACGTATATAGTAATATACAGATAATATTATTATTGAAGGCCACTACAATGTTGTGATATTTTACTAAGAATATTTAGAATTAAACTCGTTAAACACGTACAATTCATTAGGATTATAATTCTTTAATATTAATATAATATTAATGATACAAAGTGTAAAACATTAGTAGAAAATCGTTGATTAATCATTATCGCATCGTTTACAAGATTTACAAATACGCAGAGTTGTAAAAGGACAGGGATCTTACAACTTACAAGATTCAAGAATGTTAGAATCAATTGAAAGAAGTGAGAATTGCTTCTATATTTTGTATGGCAGCATCCAAAGAGTTGAAGAACCCATTATGATTTTGGGAATTTTTTTTCAGGAATAGTCCCTGTTGACGTGTAACTTCACCTCAAGTTATATCAAATAAGTATTCTCTTTGTGCATATAGGCTTAATTTTTTTGATGTATCTAACAAAAAATATGCTACATCGTGGAAATTTCAAAACGTTTATTTGGGCTTTACCTAATGTTCGGATGTACCTAATATAAATCAGATCAAAATATAAATAACACAAAATAAACTATATAGAAAATATACGAATATAATTTTTTCAGGACGTTTTTACACAGACAATAATATAAGGTATTCGTAAAGCAAGAAAGAGCTTTTGGTGGCAAAGTTTTAGAAATCAGCCGCTGATTTTATCAGCTAATGAACGAGTCTATGAAAACAAAGTAGGCAATTGAATCGCAGGTATTTCAAGGAAATGATTTACAGCCACATAGGAAACTGTCTGTTAAAAGTGGGACAAATCATCAAAAAGTCTTTCATAACTTCTTAATAAAGTTATACTGATTTATAAATGAATATATTTTCGGTAACACATGAATATTAATTAGTTTGATTTGGTAATTAACAGTAGCATGGATTATGCTTTGAAACGAGTTAATTAATTGTGAAGTAATCACTTCGTCGGCCCAGTCAATAAAGACGATGCCCGAAGCAAAATATTTATTTATTTTTTATTCATATGTAATTGGTTAAAATAATTATGTTCTAAACATATCACAGGTGCTCTTACATCATACATATACATTTCCGCATAATACTTGGAAGATGGAAGATGAAATTGAAAACCCTGCTGAATCAACACGATACCTACTACATTAAAGTTTTTCATTGGCATGATGGTTGCACATGAATAATGATTTATGTCAGTTAGGAAAGAAGACGTCTCAAAGATGGAATAGGCCATCCGTGATGACGAGTCTATACCTAATAATAATATTCTGACGTGCCCATATTAGATTTCAACCTTTCCAACATTCAATCATGATGCTCGTTATGTCGTGAGTTTGTTCAAGAAGATCTCTCAAAAATAACTTAAAGATATAATATGTAAAATTTACTGTGCACATCAGGACTGTTTCGCAAATATTTATATTGTTTTGTTGCTTGGTATTATTATTGATTATAAAATAATCGATATCGTGAGAATGCACCTCAATGCACCGATGATTTCAACAAATAGAATTCTATTTATTTTAAGGTGGATTTTCATATAATAATGTTGAGTAATAAAACATGAAATAATCTATCATCGATCTGTTGTGCAGTCACGGAGTCTCTCCTTAATAAAATTAGCCATGCAATAAGTACAAAAGAAATGTTTACTTTTCCCGTATTAGGAGCTCTTTTATATTTCCATATTTTCAGTACAATATACTAGGCATTCACTCGTTAAAAAACACTTCAATGTACTACTATTAATATAACATCCACAGGAAAAGCTCATTCTAAAATTTCATACAACAGAATTCGTAATATCGCAATTAAGTAAATCCCTAATTAATCCTATTACTTGGAGATGACGAGGTACTTATGATTGTTGTGGATTTATTTCTGCATTAAATTAATTCAATATTAAGACTGAAATATGAATAATCGTCCTACACTACCCGTTTCCCCCTAAATTCCATTTAAACACTTCAACATGGAAATGCATTTCTCCTGAAGAAGTAAGTTGTAATTTCCAACAGTGAGCTTTTCTGAATAATTGGGACAATTACAGTTAAATTACTTAATTATTTTTAAAACTATTTTTTATAACGTAAGTGTATTCGGCGTGTCGTTCATCTTGACGTTTTATTTTCCTTATCTTTGGTATAATCTTAAGTTTTGATAATGAGATTTTTAAAGTTGTTTCAGTTTTCAAAAGATGCAAGCTTTATCCGAACATCTTATACACATATTATAGTAGCAAAGAGTTTCCAAATAACACCTTATATTCTGCCATAAATGAGTTTATTTTTAATTTATTAACGGTCGCACAGGGCCAATTCTACACGGGAAAGATAAGAAACTAATTAATTTAAGTAAATATATGAACCTCTATTTTCTAAAAAAAGAAAAACTTAGGTACCAATGTCAATAATTTCATTCGTTCCAAAATCATTGAAGAGAAATTATTGTTTTGGCAATTAGAATTTCAATGGTTAAAAAGAGTGCGGCGAATCTTTAATACACGCGATGTACCTATAGTTTACAGCTTCTTATTTTATCCAAAATTAATGGAGGAATCAAGAGAGATGCCGCAGACAATACGTCGTTAATTATTAGACACACAACAAAGTAATTCATTACAACAACTCACTTACTTCCATTCTTATGTGTATTTGAAGTGTTTCTTTGAAAAAAATTGTTGCTCAACAGTTGCGCTAATGTCCGCCAGACCCCAACAACACCATACAAAACAAAATGGTATTAAAATTATGTATGTACAATACCGTCGACCATGACATAGTTTGTTCCACAAACTGTTTGGCAATGTAGTGTGAATGACACAGTAGAATAAATATATTAATACGAACTGGTAAGTTAATGTAAATAAAGATATTACCATTGTGTGTATGCATATTATAGTAATAGAAATTTCTAATCATTTAAGAAATTTGTTCTTAATTTTCTTATTGAAATTAGACACTTGTACAAAGGTTTTGAAACTCATTGTTTATTATGTTCACATGAGATGGTTTATTTGACTCCATGGAAATTTCTTGATATTTTAATCTTTTTATTGTAAAAATGAACTAGTAAATTATCAATAGGAGAATATGCCTCGCGTCTTGAATATATAGCCTGAAGTGGCATTGAAAACTAAATCGCTGACAACAAGAGAAATTCTCCGATATACGATATACAAAAAGCTCTGAAACAAACGTGACATAAAATATTTCATTATAATTTTCTCTGAAATTCGCTCTTTACTCACCTCACTTACTTTGGAGACCTATTATTATATTCCAAAGCTCTGTGTAGCTGAGATTACATGTATGCAGACAGTAAAGTTGGCCCAGAATATAAGTGCCAAGATTTTTTATGAACACGATAGTTATGTTCCACATGGGGAAAAAGGTAGTTGAAAATTTAACGAATAAGTCTTTTTTTTTGTTACAGGACTTTTTGTTTCTTTACATACTGGTAGATGAGCTTCGACAAATTTGCTGGTCACGACAAGTTATAGGTTCGCGGGTAGAAGATGGATTAGCAAAGCTCAATATAAAGAAAAAAATTGAAGCGAATGGAAGAGGCCTATATCCAGCACTGGAGAGATGGCTGACGGAAGAAGAAGAACTTCTTAAAATTCTAGGTCACAGGTAAAAAAATTAAGTTTTGGAAAATATTTTACATGTACCTGTAAAATACACATAAGTAGTGTTAATTAAATACTTAGTTATCATTTAATTACTGAAGTTCCATATCTTTTGAGAATAGCGTTATCATAAACGCTATTGTTTATTATTTAAAATTTCTTGATAAGGAAGTACAATCTTGTTTGATTCAACAATGGAATACTCAGCACGAGCTGAATTATGTATTGTTCTAACGATTGGCTAAGAATCGGTGAGATTTTTTTAAAAGATAACTTAATAGCTTATAAATTAATTGGCTATAAATTAAATGATTATAAAAATAATGAAAATGGGCATTGTTTTTGCTACATAAAATATACGAAACTGTCTATAGGGCTTAAACAATAAGATAAAAAATAATAATTAGTTATCTACGGTAAAATTTTCACAAAAAATCCTTAATTTTATAATCCGAAAAAAAGAATACAACTTTAAAAACCCGCTACTTATGTTAAGTTGACAAGTAAAGTTGACATAAAAACCATTTTTTTTATCGAGATTACATACTCGTACGCATGAAAGTAGCTGTTGGTAAATAATCCAAATTGCATTTCATCAATGTGTCAAGCAGTTAAATTTTAGAAGATTACTTTTTACGACCAAAACTTGAACTAGATAATATTCGTAGAAATCGTGTCTCAAAAATCAAAAAAAGTATTTGGACATAACTTTGTGCGGCAAGTATGATAATGGTTAGAATCGACTATATTAGTTTACAATCGATTAGTTGCAAATTATGTTAACAAATTTCAAATAACTACCGATAGATAGTTATTTTTCGAAATACTTCACTGCAGGTATACAGATGGTTGCCAACGGTTTCAATTCTATTGTGTTGGAAATGTATAAAAAAAATCGATTCATATTTGGCAAGGTATGGAATAAAGGATTTCTCAAAAGCGGTGTGATTTGTGATCGGAATATTTTATAAAACAGGAACGGGAGAAAGATATACGTAAATTCAGGAGAGCATTGGAAAAAGGTAAAAGTGTATATTAAAAGTGAATAAACAATTTTTACCATTTTTCAAACTGTCTGTTGGTATTTGCAAAACCATTTCTATTCTTTTTTTTACGGCGAGTGAGCTAATTTAAAACAACATTTTTTTATATTGAAGTGGGCCGATACCTTTGAGAAAATATATTGGATTTATCGGAGAAAGTCGAAAAAGGTGTAAAATATTTTCATCGTTTATTTATTTTCCTTCAAAACCTATATTTTATAAAGAAGGTAAACAAGGATGTATGATAATACTAGATGTGTACCATTCCCTTGCAGTACCTAATCGAAATTTCTTGGGAAGTAAATTTAAAGTTGTGTTGGGCTCCACCAGATTGCTAGGATTACGAATTGTGATGTATATTTGTATACCAACATTGTTGTTTTACAAAGATATTACCAATTATTTTTTTGAGTTTGTCTCCCAACACAGGATATTCCTTGTGAAAGAGGAGAATATAATTATTCTGTGTAGCGATGTTAACATTTTATGAATAAATTAAAAGAAAGTAAATTTGTAACTACATATTTTGTATGAAATTCTATGTCCTTTATCCTCCACCCTCGCTTAATCTAATGGTAGAAAAATAACCGTCACGTATTTACCCCAGAACAGTTACAACGGAGTAGCATCCAGCAGTGTCTCCATGCAGTTGTTCAAAATACCAAGAGCTGTTGAATTGTGTGCACAAAATTTATTGCCCTGGGATTTTACACTTTTCTGACTTGTATATTAATTTATTACCTTAACCGTTTTATGTCTGAATTTTCGTTTTGTCCTTTAAGCTACGAGTAAGCAGTACAGAAAAACGGAAACAGATTAGGTAAATTATCTTACAGTAGAAACATAAAACTTGTTTGAAATATTATGCTTACTTTTTCCTCTGGGGGATATGAATTCGCCTACGAATTTTGTTATATATTTTCGACTATCTTATAAAACTTACATATTTGGAAAACTCCCACTAGATGTTTTCCTTTTTTTAACAATGAGGTTCGACGCCTTTCATTAATTTTGCGCAGAGAATGTTGTGTGTGTTTTTATACGCACTTGGGTAACCCTATTATTGGGGAATACCGTGATGGTATAGCAATGATTCTGCTTATTCCCGTTTTCCTAAATTTATTTCCGTAATATTAGATTAGAGGTAAATTATTTACAGTGACCGATTCTCTACTAGGTGCTTTGGGTTTTTATCGTCACTCATTTCAATTAGAATATTTGAATATACATTAATACTCCATAAAATTCTGTGTTTCCAGAAATGATAGCACCGATTTTAAACATCTTCACTGGAGTAAAGTTTTAGTGTACCTATAAGTAAGTAATAGTGAGAACTGGTGTTTGTAAAGGACGTCAAAGTTTATTTTGAGTGCGGTGAATGAGAAAGGAGAGTTCAAGTAGCGTAAATCCCATTAAATTATACCATAACATAAATCCTTGCGCTGTATAACCGTTCAACTCTCCACCCACAAGACTAGTAGTTTTCTAAATAAGTTCTGTATTGAGATGTATGTTCAATCTGTTACACAGCGCATTCCTTGAAATATTAGAGTACCTATCTATAATCCAATAAGTAATCGATTATAGACCGTTGCATTTCCCAAATCCTGCACCATTACGGAATTATTCAATTAGCAAGTTGCTTTTCATTTTGTATTTTTTTATTTTTAAATATGTGTGTTAACGAATTCACAACAATGTTCCGGAAGTGGAATGATTGACAAGTATGCATTGTTGAAACAATTAATATATATGGGCATATGGGCTACTATTAAAAGAGCCTTAGAGTTTTGAGTTTACTGAATATCATAAGTACTTATATTACTTTTGAGTTTCTGAATGGAAAATATTATATCACCCTCATCATTTTCAAAATCGCATTATATTTTTTATTTAATAAGTGTTATCATAAATATAACAACTGAAATTGTGGTCATTCGTTTCTCTTTAGATAATCCTCTTGCAAGTTTAGCAACAATATTAGTTATATAGGAAACAAACCTCAAATACAAACATGTGATACAATATTAATCGATAAAATATATCTATTCGTTCAAACCACTTGACCACTAGGTTAGGTTAATCACAATATAACTATTATTATTGTGATTTTCACAGCCACCGACCAACATCGCATCGACGAGAGATTCAATTAAGCGATTACACAAAATCGATTGAAGCTGCTATCGAATGATACTAAAGTGGGTGTAGGTATGTTATTTGCATACTATTTAAATGGATTACATTTCAATTCGAAACGATAAAAAGCAGTGTACAATTTAAAACACTTTAACATTATTGGATTTAACCATTTTTTTTTTCAACATAATTGAATTATTTTTGTTAGAATTGCCAAGTTAATTCTATTGAGCAAAAATGGCACCGTATGTAACCAACACCTACAATTTCTAATTATCAATGTACCCTTCATAATGTTTATTATTTTTAACACCTACATATTTATAAAGGATTTGATGGTAGCTTATACCAACGTAGGATTTATTCAACCCAGACAAATCTGTGTAGGTTATACAATATTAGAATATTGGGTGGTAAGGGGAATTTCTAGGACAATATTATATGGCGATTCTGAGATCTCAAAAATAAGGTAGGTAATTGGGAACAAGGAATTGTATGTCTTTCAAACTATACCACTTGTAATTTTTGTAGAATGTTGTTTACAATCTTATGGTTGTTTTCCATCGTAATTTTAGGTACCCGGTAACTCATCTTTTAACAAACAGTTAACGAAGTTCTGTTTTTTTTTTTACTAACAATTACACGCGGAGGATGCATAGGAATATTACCAATGAGTAGCAAATTTTTCTCACATTACAAAGAAAAAACAGTATAGTAACGTTCGAAAACAACGGTTAAATAGGATCACACAAGAAGAATTACTTAATGAGTAATGCAGGAAATTGTTATTTTTCCAATATTCGTTACATAATACTTGTTAACATAACAGGTAGATACTCGAATAGGAAATAATGTTAATATTATTATGTACGTTAATAATAAGTGTTATCTGGAAGAAATGCTATTAGGTATTATTACTACATAAGATAAAAAATAATGAAGTAATTACTAAACACTATGAAGAATTATGCGGAGAAAGTTCGTGAGGTAATTATCGATTGCATCGAGAATATACAAATATTGACAATTATTCTTAGTTACTGATTGATTTTTCATATTGAAATCTACGATTCCGCATATTACACTGTAGAGTTTTATCTTACATAATGTAGAGCAATTTGCTACTAAAACTAACAACTGAAATTTCACGAATATATTCTCTGAATATTTTATTGGTTCGATTCATTTTACTACTGCAGCTTTCAATACTCCACTATAACTTTACTGATCTGTGAATAATTGACTAAAGATTCTTGGGACTTAACTCAATGTTAATTAGTACAAGCAGTTGACCCAAAGCGATCATGTTCTGTAAGTTTTCATTAATTTACGACTATGTTATGTTCTATACAAACAACTAAAGCCAGGAAGAGAATGAAGCAAGTAAGTTTATAGAGAGTGTTTAACAATTCACAGTTTCCTAGGAATTATACATCAATTAGTAAGTAGCCTGAAACTGTGTTCGAGCTTATTGAAAGCACACAGATTGTGCAGGACATATTCTACTTATAATGCAAAGCAATTCTGTAGACATCTGTATAATCATGAGGTATGACACTATTAGTTTTTCACACAATGAAAATTCCTTTTATAACTGAAATGGATTCCGTTGTTGATTTTCAGTTCCGAGTAACCCTGGTACATTAATAATATTATGCTGACGTCTACTGTCTATTAAAATTTCCGGGTATTAGTACGTACCTACTTATTGCGAATAATGACATTCGCTTTTGAATACACCGTGATACATGTTCGCTAGAATATTTTGCTTTACGTCTTCAGTTTGACTAGAAGTTATGAATTGGATCTATAAATTTAATCCGTTTTGGACTTGTATGCACAAACTCAATTATGAGCAATTCACGGAATAATCTCGTATAGTTATGTGCAGAAAATGTCATCAGCACTAAGATCCATACTCTAACCTGCTCAAATGTCTCTAAAAAACATAAATAAACATCGAACCCAAGTGTGTGCTACGAAACATACGAGTACTATGTTAGTAATTTCATAAGAAAAAGCTATTTAATTATATTTTCCACTTGAATACTTACACGTTATACATAATAATAGTATACATATATAGCAAAAGTAATCATATTCGTGAACTGTCATTATTACAGACATTATTATACTATAAAAGTATCTGTTACAATACTCTATCACTGTACTTAGCTGCCTATTAAGAGGCGTTACTTTTGTTACTCACTATTTTAACGATCAATAAGTGGATATTAAAAACTAACTTAACTCATAACTGATGTCATATTAAATGTAAGTAAGTAATACTTCTACTACTACTCAATACTTCTGTACAGCCTCGGGCTGTAATTCTTACGAAATATTAAGAGACTTTAGAAGTACGCTTAAAAATGTGTCATTCAATCAATAATGATGACCTCCATAGTACATATATTGACGCTCAACATTAGTTTAAAGTACAAAACCCTCGATTTAGTGACATTACTAATCGTTAATTTTGGATATAAACAACTTTCGATTTTAATATAAAGTTGATGTGATTTCGCAGTATTTTAACCACAAAAACTGTTAACATTTTGACGATTAGTTAAATTGCAATTAAAAATTATACACGTTCAATAATCACTTAAACTCATCAGGCAGATATTTATCGCACTACTGGGGTCTAGTAGGTAGATTAAAGCGAAGAAAATTAATTGTGGGTTGATTTTTACGAAGATTTTTTTCTGATATAACATGAATTTATCTATTTTTGTGGTCTGATAAATAGTAGGTACCAAATTCATTGAGAAAACTCTAAAATAATCATTGATGTTTGAAATAGAGAAACTATTTAATAAAGAAAGATATCACTTTAATTAAATAGAATACTATTTTATTGTACCGTCAGATCGCGTGAACAATCAAAATAATTTGAAATTCAAATAAAAAAAATGCGTTTCTCTTAAAAATATACAAACATATATAATATGGTTACTGTGGCATGCAGATATTGAATACCTAAATTATTTCCATTCTATCATTTTAATCCGCAGAGCAACGGATGTTTTTAAGCACGACTGACGCCATTTTCCGTGTCGTTGCATCAGTCACGATTTTCATCGAGACTCCGTAAGTTTTCGAATTCGTTACATTTTCAAAATAAATTACCATCATTCGATGTCATTCGTTGTTTTATTAATTGGAATTCTGTTTTCGTAATTTGATTCGCGAGATTTAAATGAGATATAATGTTTTGTTTTGTGATAAAATATGGGTAGATTTTACGAACTCACAGCATTGTGATGAAATAATTTTCCGCACATTTCCAATTACCGTAGTACATACGTATTTCCTATTAGTTTACCCTTTCAAAGCTCGAGCTCTTTTGAGCATTTAAATATTTTATTTGTAAGTAGATATGTCATCGGTGTATGTTTTTTTAAGGATTTCGGATGTGTTTTTCTTTGAATTTCTCTAGCCTTCGGTATCGGGGTAAATACCATCTTCAGAACGAAGCATGCTTCGATACCAGAATATAGAGAAATTTTAAGAGAACACATGGAGGCAAATCTATAAAAAAATACACAGCGATTGAATGCTGGAAATGCTGCTAGGTATGTATTTTCAAATGTATTTGTATAACGAATTCATTATCCTGACAAAAATTTTCATATTCGGCATTTATCTATCAAAGTTCTTACCTTTCAGTAGAAGGACGTAGTTTTTCTTGTCATCGCCTCCCTTAGGATATTCCCAATCGATATCAAGACCGTCGAAGTTTCTGTCTCTCAAGAAGGGAATAGCTGAGAAGATGAAGGTTTGTCTTGCATAACGACTTGCTGATAACTCCTTGAATTTCTGAGTGCCGAAAGACCAGCCACCTATGAAATCAAAACATAATAATTAACAATCACATTGCAATCTTTCGTTTTCATTTGCAATTTTAATATAAGATAGATAGAAAAATTGTTGCAAGATAATGTATTAGAAGTGAAGTAAAATAGAAACGTCACATAGGAGTACAATCAATAGAGAGAGAAGGCTTTTAAACTCGCGCTAGTAAAATTATCTTAATTAAGTTGTAAAAGTGTCTACCATAAAAAAAATATTTTTAGTAGATATTGCAGTTTCTTTTTTGCAAAACCACTGTGAAAAAGAAAGTAATTTTCAGTCAAATATCTGTGTCTAATTGTAGTACATTATTAATATTGTATCTTTATATAAAATGAACTTATCTAACTGATTCAATTAATTTGATCTATGAAAAAGAAATGATTCGATGAAGAATAATTAATAGTATTATTAGGTATAAAAATTTCTTATGTAATTAAACTCCGATAAAAGTAATTTATTATTAACATAATGTAGTCACGTATCAATACATCGTATGATTATATCAATAATTATTTGTTCTTTCTATATATTATTATGCCTGTACTACTAAATAATAATTGTCTGTGATTGCGTTGAAGGAGTTAGTAGGTAGATATTGGGAAATTAATATAGATATAATAAAAATGTATTGAATAGAAAGTATGGGAAACTATGATATTATTGTTGAGATTGTGAGACCGTATAACGCGTGTGAAATCTATATGTAATTAAAAATGTCGCTTGAATTGATTATTTACATATCAATGCCTTTCGGATTAGCTGTGTAATTATCCGTTAGCATTTAAATATAAAATCTCAGACTTGAGTGAGTTAACAAGATTAGAACAAAAATAACATAAAAGTTGAAAAAAACTATCGAAATCAAGTTACCAGTGATTGAGTGTTTTATTGTATTGATATTTGATTCATATGTTTATATAAGATTTTCTAGAGATACCAATACCAAATGACTTTTATATTCAGCTCGAGAAGGAATTTATAATTATTTAAAGGAATTTCTGCCAAACACCCATATCCATGGACATGGCACTAAAACTGGACCAAAAAATGCCTGCTTTATAGAAAACCTTATTTTCATACCTAATTATTTCCATAGGACAAACTGACCCGCAAAAACTTTATTGTCTTATTTAAGTGGTAGGTACAATGAGATTTAAACAGTGTTTTTTTATTTGAGAAGAAATTCTCTAATCAACTGAGCATCCAAGTTCAAAAAAACTTCTATTTTTTTTTAATTCATTATCAATGCATCTTTCTCATTCTTCTGCGATATCGTGATTGATGGGTAATGAGAACGTTTGAAGTCATTTTGTCACGAAGTAATTTGCACGAAAAAAAGCATTAGCATCGGATCATTTTCATGCAAATCATGGGAAAATTCTTGCAAAATACATTGAATAACTGAGCAATGCTCATCATCATCATGCTTGACTTCAAATTAAAGACTATAATATTATCAAACGGTAATGGAGATTTGATAGCTTGTATATCAGTCGCCATAGAGCAATTAGGAACATAGAGAATAATCACAATTTAAAACCTAATAGATGTGAACCGACGATCCCTTAGGCTGAAGCGTTTATTGTAAATGATATTTAATACACATCATATAAAATAGAAATTAACGTTATCTTAAGTTTCCTTAATTATTGTGGATATTATGTTCTTTTACTATGGAATATTTTGACAGGTAACGAATCATTATGATACGAATTGATAGACATGGATTAGATGCATATCTAATTAATATTGTTAATCTGTGAGAGCTGGCTTGTACTCAGCATTTTGAGTCAATTATTTTTTTGAATGATCTTAAATCTGTTTATAATCCATTTCCTCCGTCTATAGGTACAAATGTAAAGTAGATAGAAGATTAAAGTACCTACCTCAAACAGAGAATATTTACAGAAATTAATTTCGGAATATTCAGATTCCTATAATTTATTTATTTATTTATTTATTTAAACCTAAAGTTAACAACAAACACATATAAATATACAAAATGGACATAGTACAGATTATAAAACGTTGTTCACTAGGGCGAACTTATCGCAGAACTGCGTTAACCCCAAAGTACCAGTACCAGTTAACCCCAAATTCTCATATTAAATCAATTTCTCATTAGGTACAAGTTTTGATATTTTATTTTACTACCAAGAATTGTGCAGGAAAATGTTTGGAATTAAGTTCAAGTTATGCAAAAGTTTTTTTTAAGCGTTTAATAATTCAAAATTGTCTTTGATGCAAAGTCGTGAATATGTACAGTTAGAGAAATAATATTGATAGCTATGCAGCGTTATGAATCAATTTCTTTCTTGTTCGCTCTTCGGGTTTCCTTACTGCGTGTACACTGTGTACGCAGTGAGGAAAGAAGAACCAACAAGGAAGATATGGATACAGTTTGAGAGTTGAACCTATTTGGTATAAAATATCTATCAAAGGTTATAATATAAACTGACAGCTCCATTATAATGATTGATAGAATTACAATATCCGTATCATTTGCACGAGGACTATAAACAATAGACCATGCCACAATAAAATCCTGAATGCTTTTCAATGAGTATTTTGTGTTTTTGTAGCCGTTTTATATTACATTTTATTTTTAGTTATGGATTTAATTTCTCATAAACAAACTATTAGGTACATTGCATTTTTTTATTTTATAAGTGCTGGACCTAAACAATGATAACAATTGATGTTCGGTTTTCTAATAATGACTAAATATTGAATGTATCTTCTTCTTCTTCTTTTTCAGCCATCCCTCCACTGCTGGATATAGGCCTCTTTTAACATTTTCCAAGTTTTTCTACTTTGGGCTTAGATCACCCAGTTCCTTCCTGTGATTGGGACTATATAATCTACCCATTTCTCTTTTGGGGTCGTCCCACAGGTCTCCTATTCTCCCATGGTCGCCATCTTAGGATTGAATGTATAATTTTCTTTAATATTTTCAAAAGGTCGGGTAATCCAACCATCTGAAGCTACTGCGACCTTTTGTGTATAAAAATGTTCATTTACACTGGTATATTATTGTTTGTTATATTTAATTATTTCTTTGCATTTTGTATACCATTCTTCACTGCATTGATTGTACATTGCGTAATGTTTTAAAGTATTGCTATTGTAGTCTGGACTATAACAAAGCGCAATAATATTGTAAAGTTTACGCTTGAATGCTTTATGTAAGGTAGACGTACGAGTATGTTATATTTTAGTACTACTTGTTGTAAAGCGTACGAGAATAGTAATGCAATTTCAGACAAATTATTACAACTCATTGTGATAGGGAAAAGACTTGTACTAATGCATATAGCTGCTATAGTACAAGGAGAAAAATGTACCATTAAGTCAATCAAAGTAAAGAGTTGATAACTGATCATACTAAATCCCTTCGTAAGAAAGGTGTTATGTTAATCATTGTTTTTTAGTCTCATTCTTATGTAGCTGTCAGTTCATATAGTATAATCATTCTTATGACATCACTTGCGATTGTGGCTAAACCCAGGATGACAACCACCTACTGATGTGCCCACTGATGCAGGAGGGCTGTACACCAGGGGACCTGATTGTGACCAATGACAAGGTGATTAAAGTCGCGGGTTATTGGAGTGGTAGACTTTAGACCGGACACGAAAAGTGAAGTAAGTAAGTCTCATTCTTATAAGAATAGCCATGGCTATGATTATAAGGACGCTGAAGAATTGAGTGCCCCTATATTAATGAATATCCTCGTTATGATGGCTCTGCAATATTCAGAGCAAATTAAGTAAGGCGCATGGAGAAGATTTATTCAACGATACTGGTCTTATGATATTACAGCGCATTAGTAATTAAATGAAAAGAGATATTGTGTACCTACTGTGCAAAAACTATCTGAGCAATGAAATTCCTGCGTTCCTAATGAGGAATGTTCACGGGCATCAAAATGCTAGAAAAATTATATCTTGAGTTTAACACCCTTTCATCAGTTATAATTTTAAAATTGGGAACTGAATGTTGTGGTTAAAAAACATACAAATGTTGCTGGAAAAATAGCGTTATTCACACGAAATGAAATAACGTTTCGGTATGCGCCACAAACAAATTAATCATTTATTATTTCCTGAATCATATACAATGACTCGCAAATATATTTACTGCCTATGACTGTACCTGTACGTATTATGTTGATAAGTAAATGTCGACATGGTACATTGTTTTAAGGAATCTTGTATGTTTTTTCTTATCAAATTGTTTGGATAATAATTAATACCTACACGCAGTTACTTGTATTGCGTTTGAAAATATTTTCCGTAAGTCTTTGAGAACATTAACAGCTAACAGATGTTTCGCACAATACGCAATTTATAAGTATTACAATATGCAGTTTGTTATAACATTATTGCATTAGCTGGAACAATGCGACGCATAACATGTGTGAAAGTAAGCGGTGCAGTAACGAATCGGGTTTACCTTTTACAGTGTGCACTACAATCTCCATATACGTCTCTTGAGTTTTTATTAATTTAAAATAGTCTATAATGCATCCCTCTATCAATTCGCATAAATACGTTATTTCTCAAAACCTAGGGTAATCAAGAGACGTTAATTTTTAGAGAGAATTTCAGAGGGTGTATTATGCATATATTCAAAGGATGTGACTATAATAACTACTTCGATAAACGCACCCGTAAACATAGAAATTTTATCAGATAAAATCAATGTTACCAGTACAAGTATCTAAAGAATATCTTCGAGTGGACTTTTTTATTTATTAATTCAGCTTTTAACATGTATAAATCGCACAATTGATTTCAGTCTTCAAATTTCGCACGCGATTGATTTCAGTAAAATGTTTGCACTAATGTGGGTACTCTTATGCATCAACTTTCTACGCAGATTTCAGCTTGAAATGTAATTACTTGTAAAAATTATTGGCATCGTTATGCGAGGAAAAGCTGTATTTCTAATACACAATATTATGGAATATGTTCTTTATATAGTTACTACATACTAGCATGCACTCTGATGTGTACTGACATATTACTATTGTGCCGTAACAGAGAATGGAAATCATATTATTCTTATGTAATCACATGTATTGCTTACGTACTTATTGACTATTTTTATATTTTCCCGTAGTTTCCTTCATAATGTTTAAAGTTATTACAATTTCTCGTTAAGTTCATAAATTAATTTATTTATTCATTCAACCAAATAACATCCCTTTCATTTTCAAAATGCACGAAAACATGAGGATTACAAGAATCAATAATATACCTATACTTTTAAATCATTACAACATTATCGAGCAAACATATGGAACTTTCACCGTGGGATTAAAGGTTTGTCGTAGTTATTCTTTTCTTGAGTGACCTTTGTCCCATATAAATTCCTATTTTTCTAAAAGTATCCCGACGGGCAAAATTTCGTTGAACCAGCAACCTATTCGCATCTTTTACGCTGGATAGTTGGCGTTTCCAAAATGATATCCGTGATATCTGGATAGGTGAATTTTTCCCAGTATTAGGCTGATGAGTTTATATGTGAATCATGAATGATAATATGTAGACTCTTCTGGCTGATAATATTGAGAAGTGTGTTGGCAAAGTCATGCCTCCGCGTAAAAAAAATACCGTGTTTGCAAAAACGATTCATTGTTTCGTATGTAAAATGAACAATTAACGAAGTGTAATTTATTGTTTTATGAAGCAGTATTGTACCAATTATTAGCAAATATCAATGCACGAACAATTAATTATTCATTTTCGTTTAAGGTTATTTTATAGCTAAATAACTCGACAGCCAGTTTTGTTGTAAGTACTTAAATATTCGATAAAAACGTTCAGAAACCTCAATAAGCAGCAATATGCTGTTTTGACTGAATGAAATAGCTAGCAAAGCAATCATACAAATAAGCCTCGGTGGCGTGTAGAAAATGGGTGGCCTGATTTATGCCAGAGTCTTCAAAACGAAATAAAAGTATGAGTGAGGACTGGAGAAAAGAATGATGCCTTCTCTAATCAACACTGATAAGTTAATTAAGATCAAATTATTATTTACTTGTGAATAATTTCGATAACTTTCATGTTTGATTTCGTTAAAAGATTATAAAAAAAAATGATAAGTGTACTTACCGATAGCGAGCAAAACTTTAAGCTTAGGGTTAGCTTTCTTCAGTCCGTTGACTCTGTCGTACAGTCCAGTCTTTCCGTCTTTGGTTTCATCATTGGATTCGAAGGAACTCAGTCTTCCTTTCTTCAACCAGCCGAAGGAGAAGATGATATGTGTGCACAGGTCTGGTTGAATATCTTCTGGGAGGAACTTTCCAATCTTTGTGCGGTACTGTGACCAGTTGGTGTAGTAACAGACAATCTGAGAAAAGAAATTGAGAATAAATTAGGAAAAAACATAATTGATAAATCTGGCTTTGAAGTGATCGCTTGCTTATTTTGATATATTTTATAATGAATTTACTTTGATCAGTTTATTAGCAGCAAATATATGGTTCTACTATCTACATACATCAAGGTTTTTGATGCTGGCAAAGGCTTACTAGAATGAGAGTGAAAGTTTGTGTAAATGGTCTGGAGATTAGATTTACCTTGTATCCATCTTTGTCTTTAATGTCTTTGCTACTGCCTAAGACTGCATTATCCAAAGCTACCGAAGATTTTCTTGACGCTGCTGGTCTTCTGAATCTGCTGGCTGCAGGTTTGGGAGCGCTTCCAGCAGTGATCTGATCGCTCTTTCTCGATGCCAAGAGAACTTTAGCAGGTGATGATGATGTTGAGACACTACTGCTTGTGGAGGCTGATGTGACTGTTTTAAGCGGCCGCCTTATTCTTCTTCTGGTTGCTGTGAAAAAGAAATAATATCAAATTAGTTATTGAAACCAATTTATTTGAACATCATCAACTTTATTTACAATTTCATCTCAAGTTATACGAATTTATATTCTGCTTTACGGTCATTATTCCGTCCCGTGATATGACCTTAATCGCATTTGGTGAAGAATAAAAACTTAGATCATTTTTCCAATTTAATTAAACTAATGTATGACCTTAATATTATAGTAAGCTACTACAAATTACAAAATTCTACAAAAACTAAACGAAAACTATTATGTATGACATTAATATATTGAGCATATTATCTTACGACATTTAATTAACAATGCGAATTCAATAATTAAATAGATTTAGCAATAACAAAGGGAGAACAATAATAAAACCAAATCTAATTAAAAGTAAACAATTACATTGTACTTAAAACGATCAATTAAATGTGGAAACGAAGTTTTGACAAAAACAAATAAATTTATTTAGACATGCACTAATTATTAAGCAAACAGTTATATAATTAATTGAATTAGTTTTATAGGTATTGTCAATTTCTCATAACTATTGAATGGCTATTAAAAATACACGTAACTCACTTCCCAGTATTTTGGTGTCATTCAAAAAACAAGAAACGTTTTGGGATTCAAGAGTTCAATTCAGAGTTATCAATAATTCAAGAGAGAAAGTCTGCAGCAAAAAATCAAAGATATGAACTGCACCTCATATAGATAAAAATTTGAAGAGGACAACTGAAGACCGAGTGAATTCTATTTTTATTTTTATGTATAGGTCTTTGACTTGTGGTGGGACATGTAGAGAGAATGAACGACGAAAGGATAAGAAAGAAAATAGGCCTGGGTTAAAAAAATAAATTTACGGAAGCGCGGCCGTCCCGGAACCACATAGCTCAACAATGTAGACCAGATTCTCAAGAACGAACATGTTCTGAGTGAAAGTAACCGTAGAGTGTGTATGACGAATTACATGAGTGTGACGGAAGCCCGAAGTCTGACGATCTGTTCTCTCTGTCTACCCCGCAAGGGATGAAGCGTGAGGGGATAGAAATATTGTGGTGTGAGGATTTTCTCATTTTCTTATAAGTTTTTCTTCTCGTAAATCCCTGGTGGAGAACCAAAGCCCCATCTTTAGTTAACATCGTTTTGTTGTCTCTTTGCTTATTGGGGCAAACACCCCGCCGCATTGTAGTAAAGAATGTAACGAGTATTATAAGAATAACCCCATAAAGACTTTTTATTTTTATGCGGACAGGATGAGCTTAGTGTACCTAGGTATCCTTGAATCAACAATAAAGAAAAATACGAAAGTTCAACTGCACACATTTTTCGCATGTCCACCATTAAGGCTTATCCCTATGTTGGATAATCAACGTCAGATATGTACGTCTCTATTTTTTAATCTCAACAAATATCTTATACCTACCGCCCTATAAAATTATTGTCAACGGTAGTCAAAGTGCCTAACACTCTAATAAATGTTTAAGTACAATATCTACACATAATATTTCTTTAATAATAGATAAGTAATTCTATAGGTATTTGTGTTTAACACCTGTTTGGAAATCAGTGGGTAGTTCGACAATGATAACATAATTTTAAGGTCAAACACTAATTTGATTATTTTTGTATTGTTTCATGACATTTATAGATATTATATGTCATTAATAAAATTAAAACAATGACTACTTAACCTAATGGGTGGGAACTATTTAATATAATGTTAAACATACTTTTTACATTATGTTGCGTTAATTTAATTTATTGTTTTACAATGCGCACAATAAACAGGAATGAAGATTTATGAGATTGAAAAGAGTGAAGTCAGGAAATAAAGTTGAATGTATTGAATTATGACTAGATATCAGGCGCGAAGCTACCTAAGAACACGATCCCCATCGCGTTACCTTTTGGAAAAAATGATGGGTATAATAGTGTCTAATCAGACATAATCCCATAAGAAATGTTAGCCCCGGCTTCCCTTCTGCAGAAATCCACCCTTCGCCACTGCTAGATATGTACTGTATATTTAAAAAACGGACTATTTGCAAATTCACTCTTCGGTCTTCATCTTGCACTCATATTAATTGATCAAAAAACCACGATGAAACACAGTCGGGGATACTTTTTGCCAGATTCATGATTATTTCAGATAGTTGAAGTTGTTTTTTGTTGCTATGACATGACGAAGCTGTCTATGTACTCATAAGTTGTCCGTATAAGGCTCCTCACACATGCACTGACATTCAGTTAACTGAATCGACCGTTTGAAAAAAATCTCCAACCAAAACCTCTTTATGAATTCAAAATCAGGGTAACACTGAATTCAGAGAGAGGTTTTGGTGGGACATTTTTTGCAAATTGTCGATTCAGTTTACTGAATACTAGTGCGCGTGTGGCCGCCTAAAGTAATATAAGAAACCAGCAGGCGCGAAGCTACCTAAGAACACGATTGCCACCGAGTTACCTTTTGTATAAATTGGTTAGTATATTATCCAATAAGAAATATTATTCCCGGCTTCGCTTCTGCAGAAATCCACTCTTCGCCACTGCAAACCAGATACGTATATCCAGACCTCACAGTTCATTGTATTTAGTACCGACTGTATTTTTTTTTATTTAAACTTTAAGTGAACAACAAATACATATAAATATAAAAAATGGACATAGTACGGATCGAATCGTTGTTCACTAGGACGAACTGATCGCAGAACTGCGATTTCTTCCAGTTAACCCCAAGAAAAAACAGAAAAAAGAAATTGAATATATATGTAACAGTGATAATAAAAATGACGCTCTTGTCGAGTTTCGAATACCTAGTTGACATTCCCCCATCCACTTATGACCCGTTTATAATATTTATAGCTTTCATTACAGGGGCAGCTTCAAAATTTACTAGAAAAATGTATGTAGGTACGATTGAGTTATTAATTTGTGAAAAGCAATCAACTTTTTATTTCTATGAAACGTTGACATTCCTGTCCCACCTCCCTCTATACAATACATGAGAAAACAATACTGACAAAATTCGCTTTCTCATAATACAAGCGAGAATTTCTACATAATAAATATAATCTCTTTTGTCACGTGTAAAAATAACATGTAGTCTACATAGATGTAGGTATATTATAATCTCTAGAGATTTTTACTCTATATAGTTCCATACAACAGTGGGTTGAACAGGTGCAAAGAAAATAGAGTGGGTTAGGTACGATCCATCACCTGCTCATACAAATTTTAGTAGTAAGAAATTTTATTTATAAAGCATAATATATATTATTACAGGATTATAATATAATGTAAGGTTGATATGTAATTCACGCAGTGTGATTCCTGAGGGAGATTATTGTAATACATAGGTAGATACTATTTCAGTGTCAGATTTACCTGAAATTTTGATGAAAGTAAAAACACGCGTATGTTTTTTTTACCGATTCCCAAATTCCCTTATTTTATATTTATAAATATCCATATTCGAAAGTAGTTTTAACTCGTATAAAATAACAAATTGATTATTATGAAAAATATTAAGATATTAGACCGACAATATATGGTGGAAGTCCACCTTATAATGAAAAAGACGCACCAACTGTTTTTTGGAAAAGTAACATAATGAAGAGTGTTGCCTCCACGTAAAAAAGAATTAGACCATTATTAATATAAGATAGCATTAGAATAAATTTCAGCAGAGTCTTAGCATCCGAAGAAACCTCAAAAACGTTCATCTTTACCAACTTTCAATCCTTATAGATATTTCGTAACAAGGCTGACCAGTGACCTCCATAAACATAACAAAATATTCATGCAATTAAACAACAATTACGACGACAACATTTCTATAGCCCCTGTATTTCTAATATTATCAGTAGGTATAATTGCTTGCATTGCATTGATGTACAATCTACATTGCAGGTATGCAGAGTCCACCGCTGGTCCGCGGTGTGCTCTAAATATTACAATAATTTACTACATCAATTGCGGCGTAATCGCTTGGCATGCCAAATTCTCATTCCAAGCTCTACTACGTTGACTATTTACAATTGTGTATAGATTCTAAACATTTCAGATTTCTATGGAAAATGGTTGAAGATTCTGAACTCTAGTTTCTATCATGATGTTGACTAAGACTATAATAAAACTCTTGGCCTACGCACGGTAGGAGATAATTCAATTTTAATGTTTTTTTTTGTGACGTAAATAATGTTCGTCAGAAGATGAATTTTTATCCGTGAATCTAGATCCTTAGCATTCACAATATTGGGTAGCCAGTTACATACGTTACATGCTGATGATAACATTATCAAAGTAAATACCTTTTAGAATAGACCTGATGAGAAAAATTTATGAATGAGAACACTCGGGTCATACTCGGGCGTACTCGTGTTTTTCAGATAATGCTTATGGATAAAATTCAACTGGGCTTTTCGGAAAAAAACTTATTAGATATATTACGTCTTCGTGCATTCACACTGAGCTAACAAAATCGTGTTGAAATAATTGAGTGGATTGACAGCAGGATTTGAATCACGTTCGTCCACTCACTAGACGAACATTTTTTTTAATGAATCTGTGTAAACTTCACAGAAAGCTTGAAAAGCTTGTGTTGTGGATTGGAGTAAGTCGGCGTCGGGGTTTGAACCCGCGCCCGCCGGATCAACAGTCGAGCGCGTTACCAACCAGGCTACCGACCACCTCATTCCTAATCCTAATCAAACTCTCTGACCACTTTATTCTAGTTTCGTAATATTCCAAACTTTTGGATTTGATAATGCAGACTAACTTTTTCATGTTTGTATAAATAAACTGTTTTGAACAAGTGAAAATTTTAACATAAAAATTACAGTGTATTAAAAATTCAACTCATAAATGTAATTATAAAGTTTAAGCGCGGCTGACAAATTTAGTCTGAGCTTCCAAGTCATCAGGATGAAATTTAAATTGTGTTGCCTTAACAAGGCAAAATTCAAATTTACAAAAGCTATTAAGCATCCCATCACAATGTTCAATATTATTATACAAAGTATATTAAGTTTTTCATCTGCTCAATTTGTCTGGCAAATTTGCTAGAGTTATCATATTATTCGCCGTCAGTCGCCACTACAGAAATATTTTATCATTATTTTGCTTCGTTTACACTCTGAATAAAAATGTTTGCAATATTCGCGGGAGTTGCTGTATTCGAATTTATGTTGTAGTATTCGTTGCGTTTACTTTAAAAAAGGGGGACGAAAATATTTTTGAAACATTAATTTGGAATAATGATGGAATCGTAAAATGTTAACCTATTCACTTCTTTACACTGAAAATTGAAGTATTGTTATACACTTAAGGTACTTCTGAGTATTATAATTGTCTGTTTTACATTATTTTCTTTAATAAAATCTCTTTCTAGATAAGTGAAACTGCAGTTTATAAACAAAAAAAATATATATGATGAGCTGAATTATTCTGCCTTGACGGGAGGCTTGAAATAATTACACTACTATAATATTCATATAAAAGAATCCTTAGGTATTATTCTTTAGATCTTAGTACAAATAAACTCCATAGTATTAATAAACAGGTATTATTTTTATAGTATTTTTATTAATACTCCAGGTATTAACAAAAAAAACTGTTCGCGAACATAGTTTGCAAGCAGCTTATACGTTGCTTGATTCATGACTTAAATTAATTTCTTCATTCAGTTGACTCAAGAAACCAACGATGAAATGAAAATTTATATCAAGGAGAAAATATCTCAGAACGAACATTGTTAGAAACTAGAGTAATCTAATATTTACCACCACTACGTTATATAAAAAAAACTTATTTTCATAATGTTAATACTAACTTGTATTAGAGAGATATTATGTTATATTTTTGGAGTTACTGAAAAAGAAAACTTACTTTCTGAAGAAACTGTGGCGAATGAGAGAAGTGTGACGAGAAGCAAAAGGGCGAAGGTCCATTTCATCAGCCGGGGTGGCCACTGAAAATAAGAGAAAATTCAAAATTATAAAAAAAAATAGATCAAATTAAAAGTAAATTTGAATTTGGTTATATTAATTTATTGAGTGATTCAAGGTCACAAAAGCTGCGAAAATTAAAAATACATGAAAAGCGAAAAAAAATGTACTCTTGTAAGTGGAAAAAATAAAGTTTTTTGTTTATATGAGAGTTGAAGCATTTTTTTGTTCTTCAATTGGACATTCAATAAGCACAAGTATAAAAACTAATGTACGTAAACAATAGACTTTTTCAAGTAAATTCTGAGTGACAAAAAACAAATAGTGGTCTAAAACAGTCGCGTTTACGCAGCAAGTAAACTATTTTGGTCGTTGTTAAAATAACGACTTTTAATTAACAACGAAAACTTACAAAAAGCGATTAATTCTCTCAGGGGCGAAAGGCTTTAAACAACATTAATTAGTAGAGGAGTTACACATTGTCTTCGTGTGTGAAGTCATTGAAACTAGATTCATTAGCATACTTTGCGTACTCTGATTGGTAAAATCTACAAACAATTAAAGTTGATCATTCCACTGAGCTTCCATAAACTTATAAATAGTACAGGTTGTATTAAGTGTCGGCATACTACTTGACAAACATTGTTCACTTTACTTCAATGTTTCTGTGTCAGAAATTGGAAACAAAGTTTCATTCAGAATACGACTAGTAGTAATGTATGTTCAATGTTCATAGTATGTACGATTTCCAAATTGCAAACTGTTCTGAATAACTGAGAATTTTAGACAATACACACAGGAAAACTTGAAATCATTGGAAATTGTGTACCTGCTATGAAATATGTTTGTCTGAATAAGTCTTTTAACAATATTGTTATTTATCGAATGTTTTTTTATTCATTCTTTAAGTACCAACGATTCAACATAACAAAAATATATTATGAAAATTTCTCTGATAATTTGTGTTTAAAATGTTATAATCATGTGCATAAATACATAAAAAACTAAGCATTTCAACAAAATAAGTTTAACAAGAAACACGTTTTTATTCGAAAGAATAAATCTTGATTTAAGTACTTACAAATGCCATTTAGCTCTTTAACTTTCCTCGAAGAAATACGGTTTAAGCAGAGCGGAGATTATAGAGCACTTTTAGTATTATACGTCACTAGTCACTCAAACCTTTATGGCTTAATTATCATACTACTAAAGGTACAGCAAACAATACACAGGTCAACTCATTGCTTACTTGTTTTCTCTTTTTTTTCATCACACAATATTGAATTGGACGTAAATATCAAATAGGAAGTGTTATGCCTTCTTCATCTGTGCGCAATTCAAGGACATCAAATAATTGTATCTTCATTAGTATCTCTTTCATTAAATTTGTACACAATTCTTGTGACTGAACAATAGAATATACCTAGATTATTTTAATATTATAATCATTTTAGAAGTAGAGACATTGTAGTCCCAAAAAACTACCAATATCAATTTTAGCTAAAATGATATCTTAATTAAAATCAGCTCTAAGCAAATTAACTCACAGTATAATAAAAGAGTTTGTATATACGTTAGTGAATTAGTTTCTCAATAGGAGAAATATTTGTAAATTGTACAATGAACGTAGGCAGATTAGACAATTCTATTTATGTTTTATATGAATTGAGTATACCTAATACTCGGCGCCTAGAATGAATTAACATTTGACTTTTTCCATTGCTGTCCTTCAGGAACTTTGTTAAAAAAAAGGAAATACCTTTCGTTTTAACAAGAAGCACTCGACAATTTACCGAATGTGATATCACAATCAACAAGATTTCAACAATAAGTATATGTATCTGTGTAATATGTTACATAAGTAGTCGTTATAATCGTATGTGCATGAACAATTATTGACCTTTTGAATAGAGTTGTATAAAATGCCAAAGTAAATAATAAACACTCATCATGTGTGTTTGGAAAAGTTCATGAACGGTTTTAATTAATTTTACATCAGAGTGGTGATAATCAAACATTACATACTTAGCAGCTACCTCTATATATTTTTAATTGTCTAAAAGCACACATGCACAGAAAATTATCCACGATAATTTTCTACAGAGTCAAAATAAAGTTTATTTGGTCTTGGAAATGAGAAAGTTCGATAATGTTTTATGTGTATGCCTAATTATTTATTATAGAACATAGAATTCCAGAGATTTTCTAATTATATTTCATCCTTCCAGGTTATTCGGCTGTTGGCTGCGTGTCTGTTGATTTTCTCTAGCTTTCGGCAGCGATACTGCTGCCATCTTCAGGATGAAGGAAGAATATATATACAATGCTGCAAAAACCTACAACATCATTTTCTAATTATGTTTGTATGTAGCTGATTTTTTTCATATTCAACATACGGTCAACACGTACGTATTTTCATTCAAATAATTATATTGTAAGAAGTATCAAAGCTTTGAATCGTATGAAGAAACATGACACTACACAATATTTAAGGGGAAAATACTGTTTTATTATACTAAGTATTCTGTGCAATTTGACTTCTATACTGTTTGCTCTAAAAGATTATTTCAAAGGTACAAAGTTGACAGATTGCACCTACGTATTTAAGTACCTACTAAACTATATGAAGTTTGGTCTGAACCATCGGGTATAATATGTACTCGTATGTAATATAATAACATCCACACACAGCTTACGTCTCGTCTAAGTAATATTAAATTTAATATTATGGTGTTACAACAAGCTTGTTACTTCTCACAGAACAGGCGAACGATATTCTATACGATATTATGATCCAGATTACATAAGATAATAACATAAACTAATAACGTATCGGAATAAGGAACAAGAGACATAATAATAGTAATATACAGTGGCCAGTATTACATAGTTGCTGGCTGTTGAGACATGTACGTCGTACGAGTAAACTGAGTCTAATAATAAGTAGCATTTATGAAGTAAAAGTTAAATATTACCTATATTAAATTTATCATTTGAAACATATTTTTATTTCAGTCCAATTTTCTTATCTTGACTGGTTCGGAAACTCAAATCGTCAACGTGTGTTTTCGCTAGAGACCCCTGTCTCTTGTAATTTCAAAGACCTCTAGTATAGTCAATACAGTCAGAGTATCTCCTCACACATCTTTGACATCAGCTCTTTTTGCGGCTATTTATTTATGGGGCGATCCATTGGTTTTGTGAGATGAGTATTTTTATGTTGGGTGAAATTAAAGTGATAACTTTTAAAAAGCTGAATCGTATAGTATCAGATTCAATGAAGTGCCGGAATTTTATTTTATATCCCCAATCCTTCGAGTCTCCTACACTCTTTAAGAGGGCAAGAAATGTCTTAATGAGAAATCTGGTGAAAGGGTATAATGAAATTACAAATTGACATTGCATCGATGCATATCTGACCTATTCAAGCGAAAGGTTAATTCTGACTAAGCTATATTATATTTAGAATGCCAAACGGTATTACTGACCCAAAAGATCGCTGAAGATTTGATAACAAAACAAACAATGTAAAATATGAAAATGTAATTTTAACCGTGTCAAACATCATAATATTATCTAGAATCAAAATGTACTTCTAAAGTAAAGCGTTATAATATATTGCACTTTCTTTATTCTTCTTCTATTATTTATCCCTTTTTCGCACACTTTAACCCGACTGCAAGACTTAGAGTTGCCGACACTTTGACGTTATCGCAAATAAGATTTTCTGGTTTTAACTCAGACCTTCGTACAGAATAATGTTTTACACTGAGTTAAGCTTGGAATGTTTTTCTCACATTTCAGAAGATTTATCTTATACACGTACCCGGCACCGACAACGTTACGGAATAGTAGTAGATACGATTTTCTAGTCATTGTTTTAACATTTCTTTATTCCTCAAGCGGTAAAACACTCTGTCTATCTATCTATCAAACCTATTAAGTAATATAAGTACACTACTTCTTCATTTTTTAGTTTTCTACCATGGAACACTTTACAGCTTTAATAATTCAGAGCAGTTTAATGCTTTAAGTATTACGTTTCACGTCATTCTTATTACTCAGATCGTACATATATCATAGGAATGGACTGAGGAAGAAGCATCTGCAATAATTCTAACTATTGCCCATTTATTCTTGAAAGGTTTTGTGTCATATTTTTTGTCAATGTGACGATGGAGTCTTCCTATAGTCGTTGATAACCCCATGGGTTTAAAAAATGTATTTTCTCTATTTCAAACATTTAGATTAGGTGCTGTTCTTTCTTGAAAGTTTTTTTCGCTAGGCTTATCTTATTATTCTGTATGTAGCTTTTTCACAAAAAGATTTATTTTCATCAAACTTTGAAATACTTCCTATTAAATCACAGAAGTGTCAGGCGTATGTTCACGCATCGTTTATTGGTAAACAAAGACCATATAGCAAATATACGAGTGATTGTTTTTTACCTCTTTCAGACCCTTATAACCCTTTGTTTATAAACTAAGTTTTATATCCTGGTACGCGTATCAAACTTTTCTTTTATTACATAGTGACCCTGGTCACGTATTCAATGTCGATCCTTGCACGTATATTAGGCGTTATTATTTCATACCACCTTGATATATGAAAAAATGTTCGTTTTCAATAAAAAATATTCATACTGTTTTACTTCCAAGCACCGATTTAGAAGTATTAATCTACACGACTATCTTTAAGTCAATTTATTAATTTGATTTTTTTATTTTTGAACTGCCGAGAAACAACAGAGTATTAATTTATTTTTCATCAAATAATAATTTTAAAGGCTACAATAAAAATTACCAAACGGATTTATTTTCATATCTTCTTCTTCTCCTCGTGCCCTATCGGGTCCCCCCGACGTTGGCGATCACTATGGCGAAAGCATCTCTGTCTCCCGCAGTCCGGAACAGCTCGCCGACGTTCCTGATGCTAGTCCACTCACGAACATTCCGGAGCCACGACATCATCTATTTTCATATATTTCACATTAAATGTGCAAAATAATGGATATCGTATTTACTAAAGAAGAGATTAGAGTTTGACATATATTTCTTTCTCGTTCACCCTTATCAACCCCAGCCTCTTTTACACTTTGTAAGATATCTACTCTTGTGAGATTTCTTTACCATTCTCATTCGATTCAAAATCTAATCAATACAATAATATATATACATTAATTATTTTGCAACAAATGCACAAAACATCTAAATGACAATAGTGTTACCACATGAAGATTCTTCAGTTATTGGTTCACGGATATCACGTACCGTACAACTCGGAGATCCGTTCCATTTTGCGAACTCAATACAGTGAGCAAGTCGTCAGGTATGCAGGTAGTAGGTTCTAATATGAAGCAATATAGTATTAGGTATTATTTAGTATGTACACCGTGTTCATACTACCTACTGACGAATTTCACGTGAAGCGCTCTGCATGGAAAAGAAAACTAAAAACTACTTGTGAAGGTACATAGTTACAATAATAAATTTGTCGTCGTGAATTTCAACATAAATTTTTACCACAAGACTACGTGTAATGCTATTTTACTGTCATGTTATAATATGATTTGTCGCAGTTTTATCATAACACTTTTACATTAAATTATTCATAACTTCTCGTAGAAATCCTAGCAACCAAGCCACGGAACTAAACGAATAAATATAAAAAGTTATGGACTGTATAATGTTCTATTTATTTATTTGTTCTTCAAGTGAATATTTATTTATCGTATGGTCAATAATGGTACATCACATCAATTTACAATAATAATAGAGCTCATGTTTGATTATCAGAAATAAAAAATTAAAAGTATTGTTTCTCAAATATTCGGTCGCCGATTCGTTGAGTGTCAAGAAATCCTCCGGGTTTCCTCCATACGCTGTGGACTGCACTCCAACACAACATGGCTGCCTCTCCGCACTGCAATCACATCTTGGAGAATCCGACCACCCGCACTTAAAGAAGAAGTCGGCACACCTGCTGCCGTGGCCCGTCCGGATTTTGTTCAGTGCAGTCCACATTCTTCTTGGTATGAATAATTCAAGTGAATAATTAGATAAGCATACTAGTATAACATTAAAGAAGTGAGTGCTCACTATGGCGAGCATATCGCGAAATCACGATTTCAACTGGATAACCCTTGACAAGATTTATAAGTAATGAAGATTTGAAAAAACTTAATTTTTTGGTATGTGGGTTGGATGGATCGTAGCCGTTTAAAAGCGAGTGTGTCCCATGATTTAAATCTCAGTTTTCTTGGTGAATAAATTCACAATAGACGATAATTTTAATGTGAATCATTTTGAAACAGGCTTTTTTGTTGTTAAAATCTCAACAAAGAATAGCGCAGATGCCTATAGTTGTTTATATTCAAATAGAATGGTAGGTAACAAAGTACGTGATTCATTATAGAAAATGAAATACTTCATTAAAATAACTTATTATATCTATTGATAAGAATTACATATACTCTTGTATGATCTATTTCAAGCGTTGATATTAATATGCGAAATTTCAACATAATAAAATAAATTATACTTTGACGGGATATAAAATAATGAAACAGAGAGGAGACGATGATGGTAAAACAATATCAAGATGTTTTCTCAAATCCAATACAAAACTTATAATTAGTTTTCCTGGAGTAGTTAATAAAAGATACAACTCTCTGGAAGTTTATAATTCATTCGCATAAATTAGTATCACAGTCGGATTTGTCAGAGTATTATGATATTTATTAGGTTACACGAGTATTAATACTATAAATATAACGACACACCTAACAAAGAAACTTTCGGATCTGAATCTGAATTTACAAAATACATTTCAACTACTGAAAATTATTTGCAGGATTTAAGTTATTCTTATAGTTATCTCCTGTCATAATGCGGACCTTTGTATTTTCTAACAACTTGTTTTTAGAATTGCCATATTATATGTGCTGTATTTTTCATTCTACGTTGTTTTCAACACCCAGGAAGGCCCTTTTTCACTGTCTTCAATTTCTATGACAATAAAATCCAATCATGGGGGTGTGAGAAAGGTCCATGTATCAGGTGGCTTCCTACTGTCCGTGATATTGCGGGCCGACGCAGAATTTTATGTACATTGCTCCATTTGGCATTATTCATCATAATAGAACAATACCAAATATGTTATAGAGCAGAGTACAGAAAGTTCTGCGTCGGTCCTCAATATCACGTACCGCAGGGAGCAACCCTTAAATTGCCGCCTGAAACTTCTCATATACAAGGAGTATTGTAACATTATTTCGTCGCCTGAATCTCAATGATACGAAATGTTGATTGGATCGGAATCTTAAATATATTCTGTGTCTTCCCTTTACATAAATAAGTGTTAGTAAATTAGGTTTCGTGTTTATTAATTGTTTCCACAGACGGATTAATACTTGTAAGCTAAATTTTCGTTACAAATGTAGAGTAATTAATTTCGATTGAATACGAAATGTTATTCATAATTTCTCTTCTCTGTTAAGTCTTCGCAAATAAAGACCTGTTTTGTTCAATTTTCACAATATTCTGATGGTGGTTGGAATTAAAAGATTCTTCTGAACGACTGTTGGAAAACACCACTTTATTTGCAAGTTATCTTCAGTTATTTATGAAACATGATCCATGTAGGAGTGTATTATCCCTCCAAACTGTACCAGGAGTAGGACCATCCATTTTACAACTACTTATTTAAAGAAGTCTACATAGCTTTGTTCCTATTAATAATAATAGTAGGATAAAATATAATTACGAGTACAAATGTTATCTTTTCAGTTCAATTAGTTAACATTCCAAAGACTAGGTGGTATACACTATAAGATTTTAAAAATGTTATATTGCATACCGCTTAGTCTTTGTTAAGAATTTTAAGAACTAGATAATAGAGGAAAAAAAACAGTGTTTTATTTTTACAAATAAACAGCTATGGGCCTGACAAAACCCCGTTCTTTCAAAATAATTAACTGGTAAAAAGATGTTCACATTTTTTATTAGATACAATTTTTCTCTCAATTTGCCTTGTTCCTACGGCAATGACATCAGTACCTATCTTGAGAAAAGGTAAACCACAGGCAGCATACAACTGCTCTGGGTGACAAAGCCTTGGATTCGCATATTGTGCCAACATTTAATAAAATCATCAGATATAATATTATCTAAATCACTATTAGTGTTATCTAAATACCGTATTGTTATTGTAAGAGAATTAATTAGAGACTGTGTGAATGGACGTATATGAGATTGAGATATTGTTTAGAGTCATATTAACCTTCGTCACTGTTATTTTGTAATGGTGTTTGTTTCCTGTCTAATCTACCCTTGAAAGACAACAGCTAGTAAGACAATGACCAATGAATTTCAAATATTCTTATCGTAACTTCAGTGTAGTATATACGTATTATATTGTATTGAAACAGTATCAAATAACTGGTATTGTGATACGATTATAATAGTAATTTTTAATTGAATATTATTTAATTAGATATTTTTTTAAATAATGATGAAGAAGTTTGAAGATGTTGATGTGTATTGTGACGTAAAACAAATATACAGGAAGAAAGATTTAGTAAATCGGGTACATTTATTCACATTTTTATAAATAAAATTACTTTGTTCTCATGATTATATGTATAACAATAAAATAAAAGATAATGGTAATGATTTGCCATACAGAAAAGAAATAAGTACATAAACAAAAATACTTTTAGAAAATAAGTATTTGTAAAATGTTACAAAATGTACATAATAGTCCAAACTGCATAAATACTACTTAAATTTCCACATATTCGTAGCAAGAAGTAAGTTTGTGTCGAAAACGTGCAGTCTATCGTTCTCTTCTCTTTGCCTACCTCGCAAAGGATGTGATGTGATACATATATTATGATGGACCACATATTATAATTACAAAAAATATTGTTTGCAGTTAATTTGAGGTCAGAATTAATCAGAATATTAAGGAGAGGTAAGTATACACTCCCGATGTTAAGATACAGAAACTTTCAGTACTTATTACGTTAATTATAATTTAATACTGTATAGATAATAAGTTAAAACATAAATTTACTAAAAATCACCCATGTGAGGATACTGATATTATCAGGGTACCATAATATAACAGTATAATACTATATTACATACGTAGTAATATGCAACGGACACTGGTGTTATTACAACAACAAACATAAACTAATTAACGTAAACTCTCCCCAGCGTATGTAAACTAACACGTAGCTTTAGCGGGGAATGTAACAGGAACTAAACTAGTAGGTATACCTGTTATTATTCTCTGATCTCCCAATACAATATCATCTAGCATACTACAATAATATTATTATCTGTATGTATGTAACAAATCTTACACGTATGTACGTCGTACATACGAGTAACTTAAGCAACAATACATCTCATTAGAATTTAGTGTCAAACTATTTATGGAATCTTCCCAATTCTAGGATTTGTCCTTAATATCCGTAGGGATGAATTAAGGTATATTTTGCCCCGACATTTTCGCTCGTATTTTATGAGAATCTTTACATTAAAACGGCGAAGTATTCCTGGAAATTGTAAGTAGGACAACATCAAAATGTTGATCTTTATTTCTGCAGGAAAATTCACATATCTTCATAATACCAGAGGAATCGTGGAGATATTTTTTTTACTGTCATTCCGGAGGAACAACGAATTCAGAGTTCCAGCGTGCGATTTTTGGCTTTATTTTATAACATGAACGATATTTGATATATGAAAGCTATGCGTATAAAAATTCTCTGTTTTCTTACGCCCTGTGTTGTGCAATGCCTTGGATAATAATTTCGATAGAGAAGTTCAAAATTTACTATTCCTATCAACTAATTCTAATCTCTTTCCTTCATAATTTCTAAACAACGTCACAAATTTGGTTACAAGTTTAGTGTGCGAAAATTGTATAAAATAAAATATAATACGGTAGCGAAACGGAAGTCCTGTTAAAGTTTTTACGTGTTTCCAAGAAGTGCAGTTGCCAAAAGAAAGAAAGATATATTTCCAACAATGGAATTTCTGAAAAGAGTATTTCCTGTGTCACTTTTCGAGAAACGTTATTATTTTCTCATATCTTATTGTCATGTTCCTCGAGTATAATATTATAAAAGACACAACTTGTATGTAAGAAATAAAGGTTCAACGCTTTGTTGATTGTCCAAGGTAAGTATTACTCCATCAGAACCTTTTTTATTTCACTTGACAGAAGATATATCCAACTACAGGATATCACTAAATTCATAGTGAAACATCCATATTGGAAATAATGGGTGTTCCTCGGGGGATTTATATTATTTATTAATCAACGACTTTTCAACATGATTTTGATATGCAAAATAGTCTCTTTATCCTCTCAAGATTATAATTATTTCTTTATATTTGAATCGTGTTTCGAGCGTTTTATATTTCATCTATTTAATTGATAAAAACATGTAGACCAAGAAAATCATATTACGCAGCTTTCAACAGCTCCTTTGTTATATTATTCAACTTCACCAGATTAATTCGTACTTGGCTTAGGAATAACGCATGCAAATATATTTAACAGATTTTTCATTACTTTCAGCAAGCTTTTCTTGTTTGAAAATAATGCTGATATTTCAGGCACAATATGCTTGTATTTTAGGCCCCGCGCGTCTGAGCCTAATCCTGTGATATCCGTGATATCTGGATAGATGAATTTTTCCCAGTATTAGGCTGATGAGTTTATATGCGAATCATGAATGATAATATGTAGACTCTTCTGGCTGATAATTTATTTATTTATTTATTTATCTATGGTACAAATACAGTCACAACAGTACAATTTAACAGGAATATGTATTGACAAACCTGACCAATTACATTTGTACACAAATAGCAACACACAAACACAGTAACACAAACTTAGACCTATACATACACAGCAAAAACAACTTAACTAATAGATATTCTGATTATACAATATATGAATATATGAAAGGATAGGATGGGAATGGAATGAGGAGGAGGAGAGGGATTGGAATGGGGAGGAAATATCCCGTGAGGTACAATTCCACTCAAGTTAAAAATAATACTGAGAAGTGTGTTGGAAAAGTCATGCCTCCGCGTATAAGAAACGGGCTTGTTTTCTTTTCAAACGGAACATTTTTTATGAATTGTTTGAAAAGCAATTAATTATACTTTACCATCAGAAAGCAATTATTGGGAAAATTATTTAAAATTACACTAAGCAATATCTGCAAACAAATATTTATTTAACGTAATACCTAATACAAGGTTTGTTGACATTGCTATTTCATAATGAAAACAAACAAAGGCCTATATGGTTCTCTTCTTGAAAATTAAGGTCTCTGCACCAGGAATGACGTCACAGTCTTTTCCCACGACATTAAGGTTCAAAATCGCGTGACAATCGCATGATAAAATGGTAAAAATAGCGTTTTTTTCTATTTTTTGAGGTTAATTTTGCGTCCATCAAAAAACATTTACGGTAATTCCCTAGGTTTTAATCCATATTATCATACAAAAAAAAATTTTTACTCCGCGACTTTTGGGAAACGAGTTTCCGTCTTTCGGAAAAAAGATCAGAGGTGTTTTTCAAATTGATTTTTTCTTGAAAAATCTATACAAGATATAAAAAATCTTTTACGGTTATTCCCTAGATAAAGGTTCAATGCATCTACCCTATTTTGTTCCAAAGCATATTTAGTAACGGTTGTCGAGATATAAGGTCTCCCGTTTTTAGAAATATTTGAAATATCGGTATGCATACTCTTAACGACTTTTGATGTTTAATATAGCGTACGACTTCTGTGCATACATTGAAATTGAAACACGTATTATACATGCTTTACTCTAGTATAACTATGTGTTATTATAATTGTGGATACGATCTCATGAAGGCCGACAAGTAGGAGAATCGAGGTGGTCTACTGAGATAACCACTTCGCACTAAATGGACAAGTAGAGCAGTATAGTATGGACAATATGTTTATTCAACGTAGGTATACCGTGAAAGATAAAATCAGAAACATATTATCATTTCAACAACAAGTTTAATATCAATAAATCAAACGTATTACCACTTTTTATTTTAATGTATATAATTTAAAACAAAACGACTCTCCTTGTAGTCCAAGAGCCCGCTGCTTAATTTATGACGTATCTGTTTTTTGATCGAAATGTGGTATAAATGATAGCTTACCAATAGGGTATTACATCGCACTAGGGTTGCCTATCAAAATCTTGCCGCAACCCCCCCTGCCCCCCCCGAAAAGGTCCCTCTTCGCGGTTTTTCGCATTTTAAAGGAATATGGTAAGAGATAGGAGAAAGTAGTCAATGACAAAAATAATCCTTGCTAAATTCTCTACAAAAAATGTAAAGTCAGTTTTTTCGTAGAACTAGCAGTTTACCCGCAATGGCCGGTCCAAAACCAAAATTCATTTAAAATACAAAAAAAATGTATTTAAACTAAATTGGTTGGAAATTGATAAGAGCTACAGGAAAATAGTCAAAGAACGAATTAATTATCGTAGTCTTAGCTACAAAACGAGCTATAACTTATTTTCATACATCTAATAATTTCGGAGTAATTGCAATAAAACTCAGTGACGAAAATTCTTAAAATTTAGTTTTTGATAAAATAACCAGTGATATAGCGCCGCAGGCCAAATTTTTTTTTCCATAAAATGTTAGTAATAATGGATGGAAGAATGTGAAAGAAAAAAAAACAAACTTTTTTTTTTATTTTTTCAAAAAATATCCTGTTTTTTGACCGGCCATTACGGGTAAACTACTAGTCCTATGAAAAAATTGACTTAACATTTTTTGTAGAGAATTTAGCAAGGATTATTTTTGTCATCGACTACTTTCTCCTATCTCTTAGCATATTCCTATAAAATGCGAAAAACCGCGAAGAGGGACCTTTTCGGGGGGGGCAGGGGGGTTTGCGGCAGGATTTTGATAGGCAACCCTAGTGCGATGTAATACCCTATTGGTAAGCTATCGTTTATACCATATTTCGATCAAAAAACAGATACGTCATAAATTAAGCAGCGGGCTCTCGGACTATTGACTCTTAAAATATTCTTGAGTTTATAGTCAAATTATACAATTTTGATTTAAAAAGCGTAGTAATTGATAATTTCATTACTATAATGATGATGCCGATTGTATTTTTAATTCTAATATGACATTAGTTGAGTCTCCATTGGGGATATTTTATCCGATACTAAATGAGAATAAAACGAAAACCATATACCCACAAAGGGTAGGGTTGTCGAATAGCCCCCACGTTTTCCAATTTTTTTCATCATTATTCTGTAAGGATCAGATGTTCGTAGAACTTCTATAATGTCGATCTTTTCCGCTTTGAGATTCCCCACCCGTCCGGTTCTGAATAATTTCGCATTATTCGTATTTTTTTGTGTAGAGAAAATGTTGGTGTGTATTTTTATGCACACAGAATTTTCTGATGGTTATTTCATTATTGGGATATATCGTGATGGTATAAGTAATTATAGAAGACTGCATGATGGCTATTAGTTTATAAAAATTGTAGCCACTATCAGTTGAAATTCAGAGAAAAATTGTAGCCAGATGTTTCAGGACAATATCCACATAATCTGCTGTATTCAAGACATTGTTTTCTTGATTCATTCATTTGAAAACTTGTGATACCTTTAAGAACAATCACTTATTAGTTACTTGTATAATGAATAGCTACATTCTATAGTATCTCAACCTATAACGTGACTATGTTATAATATCAGTCATGGGACTTTATTTATTACCATTGTCGTGTAATAGTAACGACCGCTGAACCCATGAGCTTTTGGAGGTCACAGTAAATATTAAATCTTATTAATTTAACTTTTAATAAAACATTATGTCTCAATACTGCACTATGATTAATGATAATTATCATTTTTTAATTAATTATTTCGTAAAAAAAATAGATTTCTTAACGTTTGCGAAATTTTTCTTCATAATAATCATATCGTACAGTAAATCGAACGGATTTCTATCTAGAGATTGTCGTTTAGAGATTAGCAAAGAAACAATATTGGTGGCTATTAACTTTAAAGATCTACTAATAAAATTAATTAGCAATAATCGTTTTGATAATGGTCGATTTTATTTTTATTGTTTGTCTATGATTACAACCTTGATGCGATAAATCAATAATTTTTAATTGTGTCATATTTGAATTCTGTTATAAAACGATGGAAAAGTTAAAAATTGGTACGGTTTTATTAAACGAAGATGAAGTTATTTTATTTATTACACATCCAACCGAGTTCCTACAGAGTTCGAATCTAATGTAGCTATAATCATAAACTTATGCAATTGCTGCGTACAACGTTTAACACATTTCCTGAACATGATTTTTAATACTCCTTTACCTAACGTTGATGTGTGGGCTAGTCATTAAAAACATTTAGCAAATGGATTGCTACCCATTGCCGTGCTAATTTTGGCCAATGAAGTCCAACCGAATATTTTTAAATACAGTGAAAAGAGGTGTTCGGAAAATATGTTTTTAAATTACCTACCTTGTTTTAAAGAAAGTTGATAGTGGAGAAAAAAAGGCGACTTTGTAGTTAGATTTTTTCCCATTTTACTTAGATAGACGTAAAACGTATATTTATTTACCGTATGGTATTTTGTTACGTCACATCTTATAATAAGGACATAAAACAGTAGTAATAGCATAGGTAGATCTGATTGTCAAAGTTTTAGGTTTAGGTAAAGAAGAAGTCTTTGAAATTCCCAGCTTACAATCTAAGGCCGTATTCGGATACACTATGGTAAATACCATGGCGATATGCTAAAATAGATCTCACTAGCTGAATAAAAAAAAATACGTAGAGTTTTAAGTAGACCAACGTTGCAATAATAATTAATACCCTTGTATCTTTTTCGTCACGTCTTTTTGTAATTTATCGATGCAATTAAATCAATAACGTGTTACAAATTATAATGTGGAGATATGTGAAATATGGGTAACATTTAGTTAACGTACTTGACTCTTGTCTGTGTCTTTTGCGATGCGAGATAAGAATCTCGTGAATTGATACATATTACGTGAATATATTAGCAGGCACAATGTATTAGGTACATCTCTACAATATTCAGGAAGAGAGTTTACCCCATTTAATTAACTTGTTTTAAACGCATTATCGAAAATCAAAATATTACGACATAAAACCCTATCTCTAAATACTCGTACATAAACGAAAAGGAGAAATGATTGAAGATATAAAGGAATACAAATCAGAAACTTTAAAAACAACGTAGTTATTCCTTTTTTGTGTGTTTCAGTATACTCTGGATGGTAAATTCGAAAACAGTTTTAAATTATTTCCGAGCAGTAGAATCAGCCCCCATAGTCCACACTCGTGGAAAACCGGAGTTAAAGAATTGACTCCCCGTTTTTTTATGTTTTTAGAGTTTCTTATTAGATATAAGACTTAGAATAAGACATTTCACATCCTTTTCAGCACTGATGTTCACCAACCGTTATGAATGTCATATAAATGTTTGCATAAAGAGAAGGTATTTTACACACATACAGCACTTATTGGTTACCCCATTATTGGGAGATCCCGATAATAATATTATCAGAAAGCTATTAATAATATGTAGATTGTAGATACGATTTACGACATAATTTCACATATCTCTATATGCCTCTAAAAAAACAGGATCATAAACACCCGTTTACACTACCGACTAATGTCCCACAAATGGACAATTTATTTTATCAATAATGGTTGTAATGCTCCATTTATACAATTTTGTATTACATCACGTATCTTGTTGTCATATCTCTACAACTTTGGTTTTACTCGTATCTCCAACACAAAAAATCATAATATGAAACTGTGTGGACTAAAATGTACTCGGTGATTGTTGGTAGTAAAAACCATTTACGTTGTAGCGTAATTGTTAGTAAAATGAAATTTTATGATAATGTACATTGTTTTATAACTGTCGTTGAAAAAATCGAATCGGTATTACTTTTGATAGACCATTGATTGGTTCAATAATACAATAACTTTAGTCAGCCTTCATAAAAGCATGTATTTTAGGCCCCGCGCATCTGAGCCTAATCCTGTGATATCCGTGATATCTGGATAGGTGAATTTTTCCCAGTATTAGGCTGATGAGTTTATATGTGAATCATTAATGATAATACGTAGACTCTTCTTGCTGATAATACTGAGAAGTGTGTTAGAAAAGTCATGCCTCCGCGTTATATATATTGTAGATATACATTTTATACAATAGTACAGTACAAGTATAAAGTATCTTATATGAACTCGTGTACGAGTACGTATGTCAACTTACCACGTGCTTATAAATCAAGGAATTGTGTAAAGAAATTTGGTCAAATTCAACTATTAGTACTCTTCAAATAGGTTGACGAAGGACAGTCAGCAAAAACCAATAAAGAGGTGAAAATGTAACTGTGCTATTCGACGTGACTAAATTCACATAAATTTGATCTATATCTGTACGTAAAAAACCAAATACAAATAAGACCCACTGAAACGTATCAAATATCCCTTTTACAAACTGACAAAGGTTCATCTAAGAATAACAAGGTTTTAACAAAAATTGATACTTTAACCTCTTTTTTAAAATATTAGCTTTAATGAAAATTCCCATAGATGGTGTTAGTATAGAAACATACTAGCATATGAATAGGGTTGCTGAAAATGTAAATACAACTTTTATGAAAATTTCAATAGATGGAGATAGTGTATAAATGTGCTAGCATATGAATAGGGTCGCTGAAAAATACAAGTAGAGTTTTTATGAAAATTTCCATAGATGGCGATAGTATATAAATTTGTTAGCATATGAATAAGGTTGCTGAAAAATATAAATACTGGCTTATATGAAAATTTCAATAGATAGCTATAATGTATAAATGTGGAAGCATATGAATAGGGTTGCTCAAAATGTAACACCTAGCTTTTAGAAAATTTTCCATAGATGATGATAGTGAATAAGTATGGTAGCATTAGAATAGGGCTTCTCAAAATGTAAAACCGATTCGAGCCTTTGTGAAAATGACGAAAATCAACGAAAATGTCCATTTATGGTCATAGTGTATGAATAGTATTGCGGAAAATATAAATAAGGAGGTTAAAGTGTAAGTATTTATGAACCCTAACATTCTTTCACAATATTTAATTTCTACTTGGCACTAATATTGAATAAATAAAAATTTTACAAACTTACGTAGTTCGAAGTCCTTTTTCAGGGCGCTACAAAACTGGTATCATAAATCAGTTAATATTACATTGATATAATCGAAAAATTTACCACCTATAATTAATTCAGCGCTAATAATTCCTCTACACTTACTTTAGACTGGTATTCTGTTACTATGCCACCCATCCCACGTATGTATGTTGCCTTGAAATATGTTATTTACTGGTGATAAACCAATACACTTTAACGATAGTTTAAGTGTTTTATTGCTTTCAATAAAGCTACTTTATAAGTTATCCTTTTGATTATGTATGTATATTATCAAAAATATATCGCTAAATTAGTTTTGGTCTTCTACCTACTAGGTATATAGCGAAATATTTTTACTGTCTTCAAAAATGAATTTATCAACAAATTAAGTTTTTCATACTCACTCACATTCTACTTCTTGAAACGTTGTTTCTTTTCGTTGAAATCAAATGGTATGCTGGATAAAGCTACAAACTATTTGGCATAATTTTCCAAAAAAAATCAATTAAAGTAATACAAATAATTAGTCAAAAAGTGAAAAGCTAATTCATAAAGATATAATATATATACAGTTCCATTACATAAAAGTCAATCATTTAGCTTCGCATTTTCTTATATTAAGTGTTATTTTCAGGTTGTAAACTGCGGCTACTTGAGGTAGGAATATCTTTGATAATATTAGATGTATTATGCAAGATCACGTACCAAGTTTTATGTTGAAAATTCTACTTTATGTTTGTGCGGCAAGATTCTTGTTGACTAACGATTTAAACCCCTCGTCTTCTTGCATAATTCTGTATCATTTTCTAACGGAGTTTGCGGATAAGTATATTTTCATCCACATTTTTATTTCATCGCATTCTGAACATGTTCTGTCGTGGTGCAGTCTAAGAGAACGTGATGGGACATAGTCGGTCATTTCTATTTAATGCATTTTCAAACATATTTTACTGCGATTATCAAAATTGGCAACTAGCAATAAAGCTATGAAAAATCATGTAATTATACTTACTTATTTAGAAACGAAGAAAATTACCTACAAGTACATTATTTTGAACCTCTTGTGACTTTTCTTCAAAAATACATGGTCTCAGAATTTCTTCAGACAGCATTTCAAAATGATTTTGATTAATTAATTAATTCTTATCATTCGATTACATAGCGAAACTAAATAGTGTGGCTGAAAGAGAGCTAGGCGATTTGTATTTTTGTAATCAAGAAACAATAAAGGAAAATTTACTGACTCATTAAACGGGGAAAGGGACAAAGCTGGTCGGTGGATTCTATATATATTTTCAAATATTTACCAAATAGGTAGTTTAGATTTTTCAGTTTCGTCTTGTTCAATTTCTTTTTGCGTGTGTATTTGCGTGTGATATTGCCGAAACGTTGAAAAAAAGTACCTGCAAGAAAAGTCGACAAAAACAGTATTGAATCGTAAAATTCTTCAACACCTGCATCTTAGAACTGGGATGAAGAAAAATTATATGAAGGTATTGTCCATTTGAAAGAATATTCCTCTTTTAATTTCAAGGGTTTCATATTGCTATTGCAGATATTCTGTTTAAATTGGCACCGAAGAGATATTTTCACTATTTTCAGTCAATTTTTCGCTGATATTAAATTTGCGGTTAGAATCTCAAGCACCCTCGACCGATATATCATTTGAACATTATTTACACCGCGTATCTACTACACAATATTATTATTTTATCAGGGCACCAAATAGCAGTTGGTATTGGATGTCAACAGTACGGCTTTTGATTTATACACTGCGGATATTATGGCTGTAACACGTTTTAAGTTTTTTATTTAACTTTTTTTATCATGTTACGCTGTACTGCAAAGCATAAATGTCAATAAAAACAGAGAGATTTAGTTTGTTTCCAATTTGAAATGTACCTACTACAAACTAACGGTGTAACTAACATCAATATAATATTAACCTACACTGCGCGAATTTTTTCTTGTAATTTTGTGTGTCGATGTTGAACGCCTTGTAGGTCTTAAATAATGTGATCTACTAAATACACATGAAAACAATCCAAAAATAAACTCAAATAGGAACATATATTCATATTACGTTATTTGAAATATAGTAATATTTCGATCTTGGTGCCCGCTTTATATCAAATATGTTATATTTTTATATATATTTTTAAAAGAGACCGCAATTATTACTATGTATGGATTCTTATAAAAAATATAGTAGAGAGTCTCATAAATATCTATTGTGCAAGATTATAAATTTTATTCTGGATTATTATTGGCAGAAAGTCTCGTTTTACCGAAAAAAGTACAATGATTCCTCACAACACAAAAAGTTACCAAAATGTGGTACCCGTCATCCTTTTACGCCAGAACATAAATCCATTTTTTTAATTTATTTCTACTACAAAATGTGTACAGATGATGATATTAAGAAACAAAATCTGTTTTATCTTCTGGAGTGAATTATACAGTGCATTTAGCATAATGTATCAGATGTGTTAACTGGCGCAGTGTAGGGTTAAATTTTTATTATTTTAGTACCAAGCATACGACATTTCTGTAATATGGGCAAGTCAAAGAAGATTGCTTGACCTTTAAAAAAATGCTGTCTTATTGGTTTGGAATGGTTAATTGTTTAGTACCTATTAAAATTCGACATGCAGTAACTTTAACCAATCTATTTCCTATGTCTATCCCATCATTCTTATAACGCAGTAGATACGTCTTACCGGGTGGGCAGAGAGAAGAGAACGCCATAACATTCAATCTATACATACAACATTCACCCACTTTTTTAGAATTACATATTTTCTTTGACACTCTCTCCACACTCCACAGGCATTCTTTCCATGCCCAAACCATATCAGCATGTTCAGTGTTCACATTTAATCTAATCACTCATCTTCCAGTAATATTTACCCTTTTTTATTCTATTTAGTGTCCCACACATTCTTCTCTACGACCTCATCTTCACCGTATTAAGACTCTGATAGTAACGATACAAAAGGTTCACAGAGAATCAGGAAATATTTTGGATTATTCACATGCCTCAATAGAGTAAGCCTCTCCACACACGTCCCGAAGTTCAGTTAACGGAAACGACCGTTTTGCAAAAAAGTTCCGATCAAAACCTCTCTCTGAATTCAGCGTCACCCCGATTTTGAATTCAGAAAGAGGTTTTGATCGGAACTTTTTTGCAAAACGGTCGATTCCGTTAACTGAACTTCGGGACGTTTGTGGTGAGCTTCGAGATTAGAGAAGAAATTAGTGAATTTTTATTCATGATAATAATATATATGTTTTACATAACTTGACACGGATGCATGGGAGCATGTCAGTTGTTGGTATATTTTAATATAATGAGAATATAGTCATATGACGTGTAAAGACTATAGAGTGAGAAGATACCGCAGGTTTCTCATCACGTTGCTTTGGGAGATCCTCGACAGATGTCACGCGATACTCTCTCTCTCTCTTCATATGTCGATAGTGAAACTAAGTTTCGCGTAAATGTTTTTGTCTTATTAATCCTCCTTTATAATCTTAACCTCCTAAGTGCTGAGAAATATTTTTGTTTTAATAGCAATAATTTTTGGGGAGTGAATTCTATAGGCCTTAAGGGAAACCAGAAAAATATTTTAAAAAATCTCGGAAAATGTATTCCATAGTACTATATAAAGCACCATGGTATCCAAAACCATCAAGATGTTAATGGGGGATTTATAAAGGATTTTTTAAGTACTATGTGTAGGACTAAATCACTCAGGAGGTTAAAGTAATGAATATCAAATGCCATAACAGATATTTAAAAAACGATCTAAACAAAACAAAATACTTTCATGTACTCTTCACAGTAAGCTAAAAATTTGTGTCGTGAAGTGCAGAACACATCGTCACTCGAACCGAACCAGGGACCTCCATACTGGAACTCCCCACTCAGCCAACTGCGCCAACAAAGAACCCTATATTCGAAATATGTAGGTTAATATTTTTTTCTAAATGATTCATTATTTTCATGACCCTGTACAGTGTACATAGCTATTCGTTCGATAAGTGCAGGTAGTATGATCATTGTGTAGATATAATAATAATTTGTATGTTATCTAGTTCAGTTTGTTTATAATACACATGTTCATGTTCAGTTGAAAACATACACTAAAAAAACATAAGAAATTTTTCAATGGCACAAACTTTTTGGCGATTTGTTTCAGTTAGGGACCTATATGCTGTCATTGGATTTCGGCGCCCTGAATTGTACTCAACCAATATTAGGGAAATCGTCTTGAAACTGAAGACGGTGATATATGAAAGTATGGTCTACAGATCGGCTGTTTTAGAATTTCAGGATTTGGAAATACCTTGAATAAAAAAGTATTCCTAATGTACCCCTATAATTTACGGGATCTGAAGATTTTCCGTTCAGTTTTTCAGATATAAAAGTATAATTTAGCCAAAATACTGGTGGTTATAATCTTAACAAATCCGCTGTTTTAGATTTTTAAATTTATTCCCAGCTTTCTTTTAAAAAGGTAATAATTTACTTTGTCACTTACGTATTCTTACTGAGCGCTAACATTCTCATACAAAATTTGAAAAAATTGAAGCAAAAATAGAACGATTTTTGCTCAGTGGATATAAGCCCTTAACCCCAGAGCCTTTCAAGGGATCGCTTTGCAAATTGTTATGGGGAGCAGATAATGATTGAAATATATCCATTGTACAAAATAGTTTTGAAAGCACTGAATTTCCTGCATCTTTATTGTGTGCTGTGAATGTGAAATATTGTATATTTAGTATGTAGTTTGATGTGTACTTTCATCTGATGATATTTCACAGATGGTTACCACGGGACTGCGGCTGTATATTGTCTATGCGATGACTATGGACAATTTATCATTATTTTATGAAGAATGGAAACTCGCTTGGATAATAATAACTAATAACAGTCCATACACTATTATAATAATAATAATGCTTAACCCCATATTGAGATCGATGAGCACAGTAACCCTGGCGAACCTACTGCCGCCCTGGTTACGGATTGTTATGATTATGGTAGCGGATTGTAATATAGATAATAAAATAATCCTATTTATAGGATTCCCTACCCAACAAAATAAAAAACCGAAAAAACTTTGACACGTTTAAAAGGAAAGTTTCATATGTGATTTGTAAAATAATTCAAAGAAAACAACGCTAAAATCCATATAGTACGGTATATAAATATAGATTGATGCTATCGGCAAATTCTCATACTTAAAATGTAAATATCGGTTATAATGACCAAAGGGTCCCATATTGTCGTATGAATTATTCATGAAATTATAATACGTGCAAACAATAATTTAAATTGTAAACCGCCATCTGTTTAATATGTATCGAAAGTAAAATCGATTAATTTAAATCATTACATTATGCGGTTTACATTTTACGATGATTTAAAACTTCTAATAGGAAATTATTTTGAGGTTATTGGGGCAAAAATATAGAAATGTAGGCAAGCACAGCTGATCGCAAGCAAATAATATAACAATAAAGAAAATAATAAAAACGATGCTCCAAATTTATTGTTTATTATTGTGTGAAAAGAAATTTGACAGTCACTGATGAATTATTTACAATTTATTTATACTTATGATGTACCTACATTTTAATTTAAACATTGTAGCATATCGGAAGTCAGTTCTGTGACACAGATTCAATATCATTTTAATCATAATGGTGTTATTCATTTCGCTTCATTCTTGTTTGTTCGTTGGACTCGTTTATGGTAATTGTTTGACATATACCTACTCGTGGAAATATTCTCATTTCAATTTCCATTTATCTACCGATGTATCAGTTACATCGGTAGGTATAAAATATGTTTATCGGAAATTTTGTATCTTTTGTACACACTGTATTCAAATCGTAGATAGATTTTAGATAAATTAAGTAGATATACCAAAAAGTGCTGAAGATTTTCAAGATGATCCATGAAATAAGGTGTGGTCAGTTTTTTCGGGTTGTTTTTCGATGTTTCGGTGAATCAAAGTCCAATCATAGATTAAAAGGGTAGATATGGGCGATAGAAGTCTAAGCATTCGTCAAAACCACGTGGAAAAGGCTATAATCAAATAGCAAAGTAAAAGATAGTAAGTATAGACAAACACTCCGGAATATCGTTGAAGAGTACAATATTATCTGTATGTACTTACTTAGAAGTATTTCATACTCATACATGCAGGGATAATTCAAATTTTTGACTTTGGTTCGTCACATACGAATTGATATTACGCTTATTATTATCAATTCAAATGCTTCAATACAAGAATGAGTCAATAAATCAGAAACAAGTTCAAAGCCCACATTATACTAATAATAAAATCATTATTATAAAAACCTGTAATCCCTATTGTCCGTCTTGTCTTTGTAGAGAACTTGGTCTGGCAATTAAAAAGAGTTTAGCATTTAAACCTGCCTACATTGTGCAATTAATCAAAAAAAATGTAACAAAGACATATTTGTGTGTCCTCCCACTAAATTATTCGCTAAAAGAATTTTTATTTGTGTTATTTATTAAAAGATAATTAATATTGAATCTATTAGTACTAACCGACCTTCACATTCGACAGAATATTATTTCGAGTGTTATTATGTGTGACATTTAAATATTATCTGTGAAGTGATCACAGATGACACATACTGTATTCATTAAGATATTTTAATTGCAATAGTCTTTTGATTTTAAAATGCCAACGTTTTTTATACATTTTTGTTATTTGTTTTCCTAATCATATGATTAAGTTGAAATAATCCTTTGATATCCATGGTATCTGGATAAGTAAATATTTATATGTTAATCATGAATGATAATATGCAGACAAGCTGATAATACTGAAAACGGTGTTGGCAAGTACAGCGTATAAAAGAAGAAACTATAATACCATATTAAAGGTGCAAAGAACAGATTGAACTAAATAGGTATGGGTTCGAAGTTCGATCCGTAAAATAATTCTTACAAATATTCTGTTCACGTTGGTACAGAAAGCTTATGAAGTTCTGTTTCGTAGAATTTACTTTACAGTTCTCAAAGCGAAAGTATAGTGTCTTAATCTAAAGGAAAGTTCAATAACATTTCAAGTTTAATAACTTTTTGACAAACGCAAGGTAAATCTATACATGTATTATTCATAATATTCGGAAGCTGAGCCAAATCTAATTACCTTGTCTTATGGTTAACTCTCATAGCTACTATGTTATACATACAAGAAGTGGTTATGAATAATTTTCAAGGATTTCTTCAAACGGTCAATCATAATCATAGACATGGATTACTAATTTGTAGGAACAGTTTTTTAAGTTATTATTAAGCGTGTTTTTATATGACTGTACCATCGATTACTAATTGGCTTAATCAATAGTTATTCATCTACAATAACCTTTATATTTGGATATTCATAAAAGGAAACTAATTAGTAAATCTACACTACTTGATTCGTAGATTAAAAATATTAGCAGCGGGTGTTTGACGTTATAATTTTGGTAAACAGATGGCGTCCTGGAAAAACACAGAAATAGTATTTCAAACAATATCGTCAATCCAATTTAGTAATGGAAACCATTGTAAAATATTTCAAAATCCAATCGAAATAAGGATATTGCTTCAACCCTTTGGCACTCTAATAGAAAATACAAACACTGGAGTCGAAAATGAGGTCAAATACGTAGTGAATTTTCATTATTGACGATAAAGATTTGTAAATTCTACTTACAAATTAAAATTTGTTTATAAGTTGGAATTTAATAAATTTTGTTTGCAAATTTAATAGTATTATTTTTATCGACTTCGTACAACTGTGTTGTTAATTTATTCAAATCTCTTAAGACTCTGGACGACTTTCTGATTTGGCTTCCGAAACTGTTCATTAACTCGTTAATTTTCAATAAATTAATCAAATTACCGAATTGGCAAATTCAGGTTTCTATATACAACATTAATAAATATAACATTACAATCTAATAGATAATTTATCAATCTGTACAATATTTTTACTAATTAGTTAATTATCTGAACAATATTTAATTAACTGGACAATTTATTATTGCATCATGCAATAATTTTACATTATTATTTAATCTACTTTATCAATTATCGGGTGAATAATGTGCGTACCGGATCCTATATTAAAATAATACCTATAATATGATACTAATATTACCTGGTTTTACATACTTCCGACATAGAAATTGTTAATAAGTATTCGTATGTAATACTATCAACTATGTTTTATATGTCCGTTTGTTACGTATAAAGGAACTATAGTGTTACAATACGGAAGTATTGCCTCCACACACACACATGAACTGTCCGTGTATTAGTTATTGAACTCGTACCGGCAGTTCACGCATGGGCGTCATCAGGGGGGCAGCTGCCACCCCTGCCTCCCCCCCTCCCTTAGGGATTGAAATAGGTATATATTATATCATACTTATTGATAAAACCCCACAAATTATTACAACACATTTTCTCATCATGTCATAAATTTTCTAAAATTAGTATAAAATATTTGTCAAAATACAATTATTTCTCAAAAAAATTGCCTGCGGCGCTATTTTTTATAACTTTTATAGAAAACATTCTTCATACAAAATGTTGTGCAAATTATTAGGTACATATTCAAATTAACAAAACCACATCACGACCTTTTTCACTATGTGTCACAATAAAATTTCGCCTGCGGCGCTATTTACGCTTTTCAATTTTGTTAAGTTTTGTTGCCCCTCCCTAGCTCCGAGGACGCGCATGAACTCATGTATGAAATCATATCAATTTTCTACACAGTTCAGTAGTTGAATCAACTCTTGTGTGATTATTATTGGACAAATGCGTGATTTATCTTCAATCACGATAAGTCATGTTTCACGAAAATACTTCAACAATTTGGTGTCTAATTGTATTCATGAACGCAAAATTCGTTATAATTGTTATTTTTTAGCACTATAAATCATAACACACGCGGACGTATTTTCTATCATGATCTAATATGGAATCAAAATTCATAATTTGGTGTTCTTTACGTAGATTTATAGGCAGGATTCGTGAGGTCTGAATAAATCACAATCTCCATAATGAAAATGGATGGCAAATCATGTTCTTTTGCAACAGATTACTAATGAATGTAAATAACTTAAATATAATGAACGAATTTCCCTAATAATTGTTTATTGTATTCAATCATACGCAGGCCCGAGTCGGGCACACACAACAAACTATATGCATTATACAAAACACCTGAACAGATTAAAGAGAAAGAAAACAATAAATCTATCGACGCCGATTGAATGAGTTCCTATTGGCGGTTCGTCAGAGGCATACATATTACATAGTGATAACAGGATCGAATACTGAACTGAGTGTATAAGGATCAGGTCAGCACGACATAAATATTATAAATCCAAATGTATTTGTGTAAATTACACATAAAACATTTTTTTGGGTTGACCAGCTTAAAACCCCATGATCGGAGTTTGAAGGTATCAAATATATAGCATCCATCCTCTAGTTCTATTTTCAATATAACCGGATGGCTAGAAGTTACATATGACCGAAATCATCCTACATACGTTTTTACGAATATGATGCTTAGGACTGAAAGAAAGTGTTTGTACCGATATTATACTCACAAAGTGTAGATACCTATAGTGTCAAACAATAATACGAACAGGAACAGGAACGTATAGCTTTTCCATAGCTAATGATACATAATAATATGTTGTTATTTTTTCACATTTACAATGATATAATATCTCACTTACTAACGAATGTATTAAGGAAAGCATGTTCAGTAAGAAACATGCACATAATATAGGTAACATTTCTTAGAACCGATTGCGTATTAACATGTTTGTTAATTATTATCCATAAATATATTAAACCAATCAAATAATGACTAATAGTCGTGCTTCAATGTACCTAATTAGTTAGTATTGAAATAGCTTCCGCAGTAATTAAAGAATACGTCGATGCTTTGAAAATCATCGAGTTTCTCAGATAGTAATGACGGACCTAATTGTTGAAAAAGTCGGGTTAAATTTATAATTATTTTATTTATTTAAACTTAAAGTAAACAACAAACACATATAAATATACAAAATGGACATAGTACAGGTTACAAAACGTTGTTCACTAGGGCGAACTTATCACAGAACTGCGATTTCTTCCAGTTAGTATTCGTATAATTATATTCTTTCACCAATTTTGATAGCATAGCCACTACTTACTACTACATACGGGATCAGAGGATGCTGACAAAGTTTCGCCTTTCGGAGATTCTTAATACGTTATTGGCACTCATCTCTTTATAAGGGAAGGAGTACCTAGCTAAGGAGATCTTCTTCTGACATTCTCTAAGTGGGAAAATAGCGCACATTTTAGCGAACATTACCCCACTACATAGGGCATGGACTAACTTTCTTAGCTGCAACTTTTGGATAAAATATATCATATCAACGTTATTATACAAGGTATCGACAGAATGTTTAGTTATTTGGTTTACATATTTAGCAATGCAACAGACATTATTACTATTAAGTAGAATACTCTGTATGTACCAGGTACCTACCTAGTTCTAAGTTCATACTACAACAATGTCTTTTATTGGCTTATGTAGCTCCCTGAGGCGATTTCTCCAACCTAAGCATTCTACCTACACGATACATAATAATACCCACCACACGGTACCAACTGCACACACGATGTCGTTATCGCATTTCTATTTGAGGACAGTATTTGTCAATAGAATGCAATTTATATTGCTATTTATTTTGCCTGAAATTGATTCTAATTCAAACACTCGCATATAAAAGTCATTCTATACGAAATATCAAACATATGTCCATGCAATGATTTTTATTGAAGAAAATTATTCTGCATCATTTTAGAAGGTTATAATATTATGTTTCCAGTACAGTGTGGTTGAATTAGTCGAAACTTCTACGAAAACGGACGATGGTGGGTTCGAATCTGGGTGTTTATAAATTTTAGGCGAAAAATAAACTAAAGATATAATGAATAAAATGGATGTTCAATAAAGTAAACCTGTCGGAAAGTAACGAAGTATTCAGTAAGCCTTATTGACGATTCACAGAACAAAATTTTTGTGAAGTATGAAGGAAAGCTGTTTTTTCTTTCACATACTAAGATTTCTGTGAAGTAATTCTTCTATTGGTGATGTAGGTAGAGTAAATTATTACACTAACTAAATACCAAACTAAAAATAAATAATAATCGGCGTGTCGAATTGTATTTTGTATGTCACATAATAATAACGTGTTATATCTAATAATCATTATGTAATCACATCAATGATTATTAGATCAAAAGATTTATGGAATGATACGTTAGTATGTTATTATTATTATAAGATGATTGTCATTATAGATCAGACACACAAGAGATTAATAACAATATCCAAACGACTAAGTAACATTTCCTTGCCGGAGGCTTTAATATCTATTATAAATTTCAAGCAATTATAATATATTATTAGAAGACTGAACGCCTACATACATACATCAATCAGAATTAATATAATAATTTAATGAAATACGAGTATAACTTCACATAATTTAATATTCCAATATCTGTAATTTCTTTTCATTAAACGTGTATTATTTTTCAGTGTTTCGCTCTAGAAACAGCTTGCAGAAACAGGAATCAAAGGTGTGTAAGGAGAAACTATGTTGGAGTGACCATAAGTCTTAGAAACTGCAAAGGGACATAGGGAACATTGGCGAAGATTGATTATTATTGATACTTTAAAATCGTGATCCAATTTTAGATTAGTGGAAAAATATGTAAGACGTGTAAGTAAGTATATGAGTTATTCAATTAATTTTATTCTGAAGAATTTTTTTACTACGTGCAATTGATTACGAAGTCGTCAAGGTAAATTTATTTGGGAATTCTATGATTTAATTTATTTTCACTTCACTTTTCTACATACGAGTGATCTCCCACAATAATAAATAAGTCTATATTAGCCAAAGCACAAAAATATGCAGAGTTACAAAAGGCGGACTTATTGAAAAAGCAATATCTTACAGTCAACCCGATAAAAGTAGGTACAGAAAATATCATAAATGGAAATATTTAAGAATAATGTAAAACATGCATATGTGAAACGATTAAATTGAGACACAATAAAGTATTGCAATCGAAAACAATGCGGACATAGATTGTCAAATACTCGTAGTAGTATTTAGTTATTCTAGAATAATATTTAACTAATATACTTATTATATGTACTGCTGACTTACCTATTGCAAAATCCGTATTGCGTGTCGGTTTTATTGGTCAGTATGCTTACCAATCATTAGATTGGCTCTACAATATACAATTATAATAATAATATACACACATTATTATTACTTTCATTGGTGATTGTTAATAATTTATTGTAACCATATGCACACAATGAAAAGACAAATCGATTAATATCAATAAGTTTTATAATTAATAGATTCGTTTCATTTTTCTCCAATTATTTTGTTAATCGTTGTCATATAATATTTCACTGTAGTTTGATTTATAAATGTTGATTCATAGTATCCGAAGTTTTTCTATTTTTGTTTCGTTCTCAAGTACGTAGGAATAGGGCGGTCTGTATAGTATATAGATATATAGTTTTTTCCAATCGTATTACTAGATCTGGAAACTAAATTATGCAATAATAAAAAGGTAACATAAAACAACAATATGTAGTCCTCAGTAGCATTGCGATGATTTCACCCTTCTGAATTATTCGTATATGTAGTACATATAATAGTTTATGAAATACACGATTTTTATTGTTATGTGTATGCTTTGAAAAGCACTTGAAAAATAAAATAAATAAATGTATTTATTTATGCCGATCTATGTAATCATGTGACTAGTGGGTTAGCTAAAATAAAATTATGGCAAATTATTTGATAAACATTTAAAGTACAGTACAGCAAGAGTGAGATTAAGGGATGTTAAAAGATTAATGCCCAATCCCACCAACTGACACCTAGGCAGGGCAACCCTAAGTAATTTCCATACAAAAACAGAGATAATATTATTTATTGAATTCCAGACTTACACGTAGAAGAGTAAAATTCATATGAAATTCTACATAAATCTCTCCTAGAAGGGGAGATTTTGGGTGGAGATATTTGGGCACCTAACGTAGAAGAGTTTTATGTAGTTTTATGAATTTTACTCTTCTTAAATAAAATAAATAAAATAAAATAATCTTTATTGTACTAAAAAAATAATCGTACAATGGGCGGACTTATTGCCAAATGGCAATTTCTGCCAGCCAACCCTCTTCTTCGTGTTACTCTGGAATTCATTCAATAATATTATCTCTGTTTTTGTATGGAAATTACTTAGGTGTCCCCTGGCTAGGTGTAAGTTGGTGGGATTGGGCATAAATGTTTTTTTTTTCTATACGTCATACACGTGGCTACGTATCAATATTTTTTGATGAACACGTTCGTTGAAATGTCTTATAAAGTGAGTCATTATATTATTTTGAATCACGATTCATGTAGTTGGAGAAATGTAGAGCAAAACAGTGCGTGACAATTTGTAAGACATTTACTAAGAAGAACAATACCAATCTAATTTTATATGTTGTAGGTATTCTATAGAAATGTGTCAATAAGATTATTACTATGGTGAACTTGATATTCTAATGTTAAATGTATTCATATCACGCGATTCAATGAAATGTGTTGCTGGAAATCAAAATTGACCTACTTTTTCTTTGAAAGGCTCTTGCGAATGGAGAATAGAAAGATTGTTAGTTATCGACATACAAAATCATTACTATCAATATCATTTAAATATATTGTAGTATCAGTAGTTATTCTGAGTCAAAATTTACGTGTATAATTTCATTGCAAACAATCGCTTTGGGGTGCGAATGTAGGTTCGCCTATAATTTTATTCAAGGATATCAGAATGAAATCATTTTGTATTACTAATAGAAATAAAAGGACATATCTACATAAAAGTCGTAGATATAAATACGTACAATTGAAATACACTTTCTTTAAACATTCTGAGTACGCGTGAATTAAAATGTTTGTCTATACCTACATATGATCACCATGCACAATTGATAAGAAAAAGCAACCTTTCTAGGTCAAGTGTACATGTAAAACGATGTCATTTTTAACGTTCGTTGCATCCAAACATAACATCATGGTATTATTCCCATAATGTTGGTTACGTTATAACCCAGTGAAAAGTGCTCTAATCTATTTTCAAAGCATGCATATGATATAATGTGCATGCTTCGTCGCATCCTAAAATAAATGGAGACATTCATATATGGTAGTAAACCTCATTGTTGAAGTAAATTAAATATTATTTTGCCTCTCAGACGAGTATTTTCGGTTAAACAACATTTTCGAGGCTTTCTTTAGGAGATAATAGAGTACCCCGAAAATATTTTCCGCGTCTTTAAGGTTCTAAATCGCGTACACAATCGCATGATCAATTAGAAAAATATTTTTGTTTTGCATTTTCTACTAACAGGTACTATATTTTTTTCTGTATACAAGAACATTTTACAGTTTATTACTACATTTATCACTATAAAATATTTTTTCTTTGCGACTTTTGTCTTTGACCTGTGACTTTTGCGGCGAAATGTTCAAAGCATCTCGGCATTCTAGGCTATTCAATTGCAAACCACATTAAGTTAGTAAGGTTGTCGAGATATATGTACGAGTATGTTTTGAAAAATACCCTTTTCAAAATCCGCAGAGTCTTAAGCAACCAGTTGAGGTGCTATTCAGTTTCTCCGTGATCTTAAATATTACAAAAAGTGTACATTATAATATTTTCTGCAATTGGATTTAATAATATGCAGTTTTATTATACACATTTCAATCATAGCCGTGGTAGTGAAGTGGAGAAACTATTAATAATAAAAATATTTACAATAATTCTGTAGCATTTTGTTTTGCTCTATTAATCGTAGTGTGATTGTATGACGTATAGAAATTTTCTAACTCGATATAGCAATCCACACACCTACGAGTACCTAAGTAATGCTTGCATAGTTTTCGCTTATGAAACTTTATACAAATTCCATACAGCTAGCAATCGCGGTTTTGTAAAGAAATGCACGTATAGCTCAACCACTATAAAATGAGTTACGAGTAAGTTCACAGTTTACTTTAGTCTTTATGCGTTAAATTATTTATCGTCGCTTTTCATAAGATCATATAAAAGACACCACATGAAACTGTTCTGCTTATCATTAAAGACCATCACAAATATTTCCAAATTGTTGAGGTCAGGCAAATTGGCTTGACTGAGAGAATAAAATAAACAAATGCAATTTCTTATGACGTGTAAACACTGAATTATAAAACTCTTTTAAAGTTTACAAGTAAGTAAATATGAATGCATACGTAGTGCTGTTACTTGTACATCTCTCATTTCATATTGTAGGCAATAAATGTATTAAGAAAAAAACATCTTGTAAATTTATCTTTTGGTATATTATTTTTGTATACGAACAATCATTGTGGGTACCTACCTACCAGAATGTGATCTGAGTCAACATTTTTAAGAAGTACTTGAATTACCCTGTAATGCGGCATAGTAGCTGTAGCATGCGTAGGTATGTAGGTATCAATTGAAATAAATATTTGTTAGTCATAAATCAATTGCAAAATATAACAACAGTCAACGTTGTGATGGTATTTCGTTGCTTAATTTATTCAATTGAAACTAAATATTACAAATTAACATGTGTTCATTCACTCTTTCTGAATAACATAATTTGATATCATTTCGTACAGCAGAATATAGTTTCGAATACATTTACATCAGAATTTTAATAAAAATGTTCTTACTCAAAATTTTCTAGATTATCATATTTCATGGCTGTTTTCAAAAGACTCACCTATAACAAAAAAAAAACTTAATTAGTAAAGAAACAAATTTACAGGCACTAAGAAGGGTGTTGGACCCGGAAGTTAATCGAAATAAAGTTATTATTAATGTGCAAATTTAATGTTGATTAATTTCAAAAATTTCCTATCAATTGATTGCGTCGAATGACGAAAATTCTTTAATATTAAAATATTTTATAAATGCAAATATTTTTCTCTTGTCGATCCATCGGATGACCGGAACTTAAATACTTGTTATTCCTAAATAGTTTTCGCACATTTTTTTTTAATTCGCTTTCAGACACACCCAAATCATACCTAGAAATAGATTACCACAAATTAATTTCTTGCTTTTTGTTCCAAATCGATTTCTTGGTGAGATTGATAGCATAAAAAATAATACAATACATGTGGTCAACAACAAATTAGCTTCGGATTGACAGACAACACAACCTGTTCGATTGTAATTTGTATTCAAGTTATTAAATCGATATCAAGATGAAAGAATCGATACGAGTTATATGGAATGATTTAACATTCGTTATATAATAACAGCTAATCTTAAATAATAGGTACAATATACCTGTTACTTGTTATATTTATAGCATGTTAAGTAACGCACTCCCGTAGTTTTTTTGCGTAACAGTTTTGATAAAATTATTGTGAAATAAATTTTTAATCGTGTCTAGAGTTTACTTTGTATAAACTCTACGTGATATAAATTACTCATTTCACCTGTTCAAACATATGTATTATAAACTTGAACTGTGTTATATTATTGCCCATACGAGTATCTGCTACTTTTGCGTAGGTTCCCTTACTATTGATACCTGTTATTTTTGTATGCTAACAACAGTACTAAATAGTTAATTTCATTTTTTGAGAAATTTGCGTAACATCGAATCAAATCTACATAGGAATAGGTGACTCGCACCTCCCTAAACTGCTCTTAGTGGAGGAGCCTTGTGAACTCCCTGATGTGTACACTCTTTGGCTCAAAGGCTTAAAAGCCGTCATGTCGGTGAGTGAAATACGTAATGATGGTAATAATTACAATAATTAGAGGTTAAAGTAGTAGTATATTAATTAATGAAAATTGATTTTACCAAAGCGCCGATTTGGAGTTGGATTGGAGAGAAAAATGATACGAAGGGGTATGTTCAAGATGCAATAGGATTGAGATGAAAAATTCGGAGATCGGGATGGCAAAACTGTGCTCAATTCATCATTTATTTATTTCATACAAGTACTACACAGACATTGAATACATGTAGAAATAATTGGACATGGAGTATTAAAGAGTTCAAACAGCGACCTAATTAGGTTGTACAATTTTTGTCAATATTATATCGTCAACAAATAAGAAATTAGAAGCTAATCTACGATTAAATATAAAATTGAAATGAAAATATCCATTATTTGTATTGTATTGTTCATTAAACAATCTGTATTGTCCATATTGTAACTTTTGTGAAATTTTCGTTAAATTAAGTAAATAAACCAAATCATACATTGCATTAAAATTACGAATAGATGCAATCGTGAATGACAATACATATAAAATATCTATATTTATAGTCATGAAACTCATAATATTGCATTTGTAGTGAAAACCTCAATATCTCGGCTTTCTAGAGCGAATATAATTAAACGTACGGAGTAGGTACCTGCATTATATTATTGTGTACTGTAGTCATATAAACAGTACACACAGTTCAATGAGCCATTTAATTTGCTAAATATGTTTCTATCTGATGTGATAATAGAAGTTATGTACTGTTAGAAATCTCATTAAGGAATCAATAAAGCAAATAATATTCTCACAATAAGATCTATGTCAGATAAATGATACTATCAAAAAGTTATATCAGCTTTCCCTTGTATGAGCACAAGTCAATTCTATTTTGTTTATGTTTTATTTTGCCTCTTGATAAAGATGAGCGATATAAGAATAGATAAAACTTTCTTCGTTATTGTATGAAAATTCTACGCCATGTACTTTTCTGATTCCGTGTTTTATGGGTACGTAATGTTTGGATCAGAGAGAGGACCAGGGTCGTCGATTTCGTTCACAGAGTTTTCAGTCAGAAATGGAGTTGGGCTGGTCATGTGGCCAGAACCACAGACTCTAGGTGGATAAAGGAAGACAGGCAACAAGTGTTGGTAGGCCTCAAGCACGGTGGTCGGACGATGCAAGGCGAGTTGCGGGAGGCGGTTGGATGCGGTCTGCCCAGGATATGGGAGCTATGGAGATCAATGGGGAAGGCCTATGTTCGACAATGGACGCAGAGGGGCTGAAGATGAGATGATGATGATGATGACCACTGGATTAATTTACATGAATCCAAATTCATACTTGAAAAAGTGAAAACATATTCCTAAAAGTCCATTATTTCATACTAATATTGTATTTTTTAGAGATGTACATGTATTTAATAGCGATAGAAATTCCACATTACTTCAGTTACCTAATTATAAAATGAGCCAGGCGTTGTAGCCTACTAATGTGTTAATCATAATATTATAATCATCCATATTCAACTTAATTTGGGAACTCTAGGATTAGAAATATTTCACACATTACCCATATATTATTAACACCTGTTAATATGGCTCTAAACACTTGGAATGAATCCGTTTGAAATAAACACTCGTGTAGTTAAATACAATACAGAAGTTGTATAGAAATTTCTTTAATTGCAAATTTGAAACATCGTTAGAGTTTCAAATACAGGCACAAACGCGCACGTATCATTCAGAATGTTGTTGGCCTTTTTCCAAGTTTCGTTCAATAAGCTCTCCAACGCTTTGTTACTAACCAAAACACAATATTAAATTGTAGTTTGAGCACAATATTATTATATACACAAGTTAGTTAGAATTGTGTTGTAGATTTTGTACTCCACCGACACTTCATTACCCATTTCATGTTTAGATAATAATATTGTTAGTTAACAGGTCGATATTGAGAAAGTAAGTTGTTGAAGTCTTTCAAGATTTGTTATTATTGTATTAACCTTGTTAGCTCATTTTTTCATTATGTTATATGCTCTAAATGAAAATAGTTCAAGTAGCCTTACAAAAATATCCAATTCGTGGTATTTTTTTAAATAGGTACTCGTATATTTTTCCCACATACTGAAAGGTTGTGAAAGATCCTAATTTAGATTATTTATCTATTTGTTTATTTATCATTGCCTTCCGAAATAGGTGTAAATGGGGAGAAAAGTTAGAAAGACAGATTTCGTCATCATGTGAATGTGAGCGATTAATGTTATTAGAGCCTAAGAGAAAAAAAAGCACAATCAATTTTTCATTCAACCATGAGGAGATCGCGAGGTGCCATGAGACAGGTGACTTGTCAAGTAGTTTAATGTAAAATAATTATAATAATAAAACGAAGTATTTGTCATTAATTGAATTATGTTTAATTATCGAAGAAATATTGATTTTGTAACCACAAATAATAGTCATGTATTTGACAAGTGAGCCTTGATTTATAGTATCAATGATATTAAATAAAAAATAAATCAATACAGAAACCTTGAACGAGGTTGAGCACTGAGCAGGCTCTCAAAATTAATACTGTCAACCTCCCAATGATGAAATTAAACCATACTAAATTAGAAGTCAATAAGTGCGTTAGCCTCTTATCAAGGAGGTTCACAATTTCACAGTGAGAATTATTATAAAACAAATAATGATAGAAGTAATTAGATGTAAAAAAGGTATTTTAAATATGTTTTTAAACCGACAGCTTTATTTCATGGGGGTATTGTGAATGGGAAAAGGAATTACTTTAAAACGATTTAATGCAAGTATTTGTTGTTGATTATTTTTAAGCAAAAGAAAGAAAGCCTAATTAGTCTATTCCTACAGCTGCATATACATACCTTCATTAATTAAAATAGAGCAGGTAAATCATTCACTAGGGTGAGCTTATCGTGATCCATTATTTCTTATAATTATTATTTTACCTCACTTTTACACAACACATTTCTTTTAAACTCATGTATTCATTTCTTATGACTTTAAAATTTATTTGGTAGTGTTAGTAATGAATAAAATTCAAATGAATTATAAGGAGTTCCGTATCATATTCGTATACCTATTGTTTTGTTTTTAGTATTAGTAATTACTAACACCATCAATGAAATTTATAGCCATATAAGACATGAACACCTAACCAAACATTGCTCTCGAACAAACCATATGATGTGTGCGTACAATTAGTGCTTTCTCAATCGAAGAAAGAAAATATTAGTTTCATCCTTCTAATACTCCTCTTGATTTATTATAGACGGACGTTAAGTATTATAAAACACGTATGTAAGATAAGTTGTCCGGTACAACAGGTAAATACTTAATATGATAAAAATGGTTTCGCATTATTATTACGATTCCGACTTCTAGATAAGTGAAAGTTGTCAGTGTATTAAATAACAATTTGCGTGCGACGACCTTCGTCCGTTTGTCTGGTCTGTGAGTCGTAAGTAAAATGCTCACCTAGAATCAATGAACAATAATTTCATACAGTTTACGGCGTTATTCATGATTATGATCTTTTATCAAATGATTATGTTGCTTTGGGCTCATTCTTCGAATCGGAATTGTATGAAAATTATCTGTAATAAACGGATATAAAATCATATGTTGTGACTTGTGGCTAATGAAATGGACAAGTTTTACTTGTATACCTATTAATGATGTACGAACAGTGTAGAGTTGAAGATTTGAACAATTTACACTTATACCAGCCGAAGACTGTAGTTATACTGACAATATTCATCTTCAACTGTACACTTTTCTCATAATTGATAATAACAAAATGTTTTGTAAAAAAATATAGAAAACATGTAATTTTACAACAGTCGTAGACAGAGTAAGGAATGAGGTGAGTTGAATGTATTAAGACGTGTGTTAATCTGACTAGAATCAAAGTGAAAAATTTGGGATAGGTGATAGAAGATGGGTAAGGAAACGGGTCGGTCCGGGACTATAATTTGATGTGAATCGAAATACATGTATGATAAATTGTACACATGTGACGGAAGCAAGTATACTACGTATAGAAGACGCGATATAAGGGAATTTGTTGGATGACACACAAAATAATTCATGTTTATAAGATTGAAAGCCAAGGTGGCAAGAGGCGCATCAGTCGTACAATTTTTCCAGGCCGGTGTCAAGATGAAACCTTTGCGCATTAATTTTGTACCATCTATCCTTTTCCTAACCAATTAAATCCATGGAAACTAAATTTGCATACAAATTTGCGAATTCAATAACCCGATTGTGAATCGTTAAGAACAATATATTCATATACTAAACTATGTCTTTATATTACTATGTGCTACAACAATACTATATAATAATATATTAGGCATACTAATTACTAAATTATGTGCATGTATGAGAACTGAGATAAATTAGCAAAGCATTGGTGAAATTTGTATAAAGAAAGTCGGTTTTGGAATTGAAGTCGTACCATCATTATTGTGTACCATTTGGCATATCTCCCATACTTACATTTCATTGTACATACTACATATTATACCATACCATATTCGGTATAATTATTATAATATCTGTATTATAATGTTATTTTAAAGTACCCACGTACATTGTGTGCAATACCATTATAGACGGCAAATATAATATACTATACGTAATCGAAAATTACCAAAGCGAATCGAAAGAAATTATTTTAGACAAACGTGTTTTTGATAATAAATTGGATATTTGATTGATTTGTTCGAGTTGGGTGAATAATATTAAATTAATATGATTGTGAAGATCTTATACCATACGCGAATATAAAAAAAATCGATATCATTATGATATACTTACATAGTTATAATATGATTTAATTAGCGTTAAATCTAGGGTCTCCCAAACGGGAGGTGCCTGGTTTGAAATCCCGGCGCTGACGATGAATTCTACACTTTACGACGAAAGCTTATGGTAAAGTTTGTACGAAATCATTTGGGTTTATGCATATAAGTCCAGATATTCGAAATTCAGTACGTGTGCACATAATAACAAAACAATAAGAATATTACTTAGGGTGAATCAGAGAAAAATACACACCGTACCAAACGCTAAACAAGTATAAGCTGATCAACATTTCGTCAATTAATTAACAAAATCATTTTAAGACCTACGAATGCTAAATAGACGAGATCTTATACTAGTTGGGTGAATATGTTTCATAATACTACATAATCATGCTACCAAGAACTATTTTTCTCATATTTAATCGCTTAAAAACTTAGATTTATTCATAATGTCATAATTCATTTTATCTGAAAAATACAAGTGAAAAGATAATACTTATTACGACTGCACCAGTGAGCTGAGTTTATTCATACGATTTCATGATATTATCACAAAGAGCCACTTAGGAGTACCAACATTTACTCTCTCGTACAAAACGTTATTTGAATGTGAGAGTGCAGAGGTCAGCTGGCCAGTCGACAGAGTTTCAACTAAGCAAGACTTGTTCATGTGAAAATATTAATGAGTTTTTCAATTTTAACTGAATGATAAAGTATGTGGAATAAATCCATTAGCAAAATTCGAGAACTGAAAATACTCGTAGGTATTATATATTATATTATTTATATAACATTACATTTAAATATTCATATGTAAATTTCTGTACCGTTTTTTATCAATGAGAGCGTCAGGAATGACATGGAAACAGGTTAAACACATTAGATATACAAAACTGCCCTGAATGGTGAGACTTATTAGCTTTGTGTTCCCAAGAGAAACGTTGAAAGATTAGGGAAGAAACGTATTTTAACAAAGCATGAGTTTAAAACCTATACGCACACAGAGAGAGTAGACACTCGTAATTAGGGACTTGGAGCTGTCGCATCTTTATCAGCTAAAGGCAATCGTTCCATCAACCAAATCGCAGGATTTCCCATAATGTGCGGTTACAAACTGTTGGTGTGCAAACGCCAGATGATGAAGATGAGAATCCTCAAACATTAGTCGTGTGTAATAAAAGTAGTTACGGGGATTTTAAACTGTTTACTAGTCGTTAATTTTTACCTTTAAATATGGACTTCCACCATATTCCGTCTGTCTAAAAACTTAAAAGGTATTATATATGCAGAATCAATGCAAATATCAGCATTGTATTTTATAAATTAAAATGTGTATAATCAAAGTAGCATTTAGTACGTATTACAATACAAATCGTTTCGACTAAAATACGTGATGGAGATTTTTTCATTCGAGCAGATAAGCTGTCATCCATTCGCTTTAATGTCGGATTGAACTAACACATCACCTAATAAAAACATATTTGATTGCATTTACGATTCGACAACAATTACAGTTTTACAGCTTTTTTATAGCAAATTAAATACGTTTCCCATGGACATCTAACTACGGCATTTATAAAAATCATGCAATAAATTCGTGACTGCTTTCAGCGTAGTGAATACAAAGTAATTTAGAAAACTTAATAAGAATCTTTAGTTACTTTACTATCCGGGCTTTCATTACTCTCACTGAATCATCATTATGTGAATCATATTGCTTTATTATATCACAGTTATCTTAACTTGGTTAGTTCGATTTTTTTTACAGTAGTAAGTTTTAAATGAATAATAATTGGTGAATGAATAAAAGTGCTCACTGCTCAGTTCAGATAATATAAGCTTTATGAATATACAAATATCTGTAAGAATTTATTTAAACAGGTTAATTATACTCAGTATAATAGAAAAGGATGGTGTTATTTCATAAACGCAAAGAAAATAAGGATAAATTATTTAAATTATAAATTATATAAAATTAATTATTATAAATTATATAAAATTAAAAATATTTAAATTATTTACGATAAAATTTATTTCCCTTATTTTTGTTCCGAACATTTGTATGCCATAAGGTAAAGTACTTCAAAAGTACATCATTGCAAAAGATCTAATAATTAAAACATACTATCATTGACTGCCGAAACAGACAAGTTCATTACCTAAAATTAATTTGTACATAGTTGGAAAGATGCGCGCATCATCAAGAGATGTTTATGAAAGTTTTTGTTAAATTTGCACTATAATGATCTTACTGATGGTATTACGATGTATAATAATATAGTAAGATGGTCTTATAAAATCAACGAGTTATTGAATAATTGCAATGACCATTTATAAACAAGACGTAAGAGGTTAGTCATATAAGCATAATACATATAATGAACGATACCATAATATGTTTTCTAATGGACACGATACCAGTTAGGTACAAAAAGTATTAAATAACTAAACTATATCTACACACAAACTTACTTACTGTTGTAGTGAGCGAATGGCATCATACATAGTGAAACTGCAAGTGTTTACAACTTTATGATTATTATTCATAGAAAATGAAATTTTGAAGGCTACAGTGATGACCTGATGAACTTTATATAGTAAGAGCTAGGACATGACATATGGCATAACACTCTATCGTATCTGCATTCATCCGGTACTAAAAATTTCACATGTTTAGTTCATTGGCTATGCGAAATAAAATACAAAGTTCTTTTCATATGATTCACCTAACTTTATGGTTCATTTACCCAATTCTTGTTGTAGATAAATTCAGGACAAATCTTTTACGAGACAATTACAAGGCAATAGTTGTGTAAGTCTATATACTTTTACCTTGTACACAAATTAATGCTTTTAAATGTCTAATGTACTCATTCTCATCTCTGTCGAACAAGATTATTACAGGAGCTGTTCAGTGTTCACACAATGTATTTGTTTATTAAAATATCTAGCGCTGTACAATGAAAGCCAGATACACTCCTGCTCTTGTTTCTGTATTGTGAAATAAAATTCTATAAACGTTTCTTGTCAAATAAATTTTACTCATGGAAAAATTTTCAGCTAAGTTAAAATTACCTAGTGTAGCAAAGAATACAGAAAACGTAATTATAAAACATGTCGTTTAAGAAAATAGAAACACAACAACAGAGTATAATCACAAATTTCACAGATATCAGTTGATTATACAAGATTACGTCAAATCTTTTCATACATTTCTTTTCAATATTTCAGTGGTTTTATTTTGTTTTTGTACATCGGTTAATCAATCAGTCAGACTAATAATAACAGAGAAAGTATTAAGTGATTATAAATGGCAGTAAAATTATTTTTCTTCTCATTACTTATCTATTAGTTAAACTTTTTTTCATCACTTCGATATTTCACAAAAATGGCAGTGCAAAAGAGAGAGTACCTACCTAACACATTATATGACGTCTGCTTGTGTTGCCATTACATACCTACTTTCTTTTAAGCAAACAATTATTACGATAGTATTGGTAATCATGATAATATTATAATTTTCACCTGTATTTATGAATATTTTCTATCTGCAACCTGGCAGTAATGTTCGGGCAAGTATACGATTTAATTAACACATTTTACAACCTTTGATATTTCATAATAGTTGTTGTTAATAATTATTATTTTTAAGATTGAGTATATTTCAAGTGTTGTACATAACAGTTTGTTGATATGCTCAGTATTATGTAATGTCCAAATCAATATTATGTTTGGTGTTCTTCAAACGATCAAATGATATTTGAGAGAAGTGTGTGGGATTGTCAACAGCGCAGGTGTTTCTTAGTTAGACAGTTACATAAAATCAAACATTCTCTAAATACTACGAATCAACGTCCGTCCTATGTTAAATCATTTCTCAAATTGGTAGAGTTGAAAAACGAATGCTGGATTAAGAGAATCGCTGCATCCAAGCTGTTCCTAGTAATTCTACGTAATTTCTCACGTTTTGATATCTTTGCCATTAGAACGATGTTTGCCGAAAAGTGGACTTCGAAGCTTCTGTAACCCTGAAGATAGGAAAACAGGGTTCTTTTGGATAATTACCTTCTTTTCAAGAAATAAATCTTTCAGGAGCCTTCCCTCTTTGAAAATAACTGGTTTATTTACAGAACTTGTCAACTCTGTGATTCAAACTCCGTACATTTTATAAAGACACACAAAAAGGGACATATAAATCTTAATTAACTCATCAAACATCACTCAATATTCAACACGTCAGAGAAATTCTGCAATTATTTGAAACACGAATGATCAGCCAAAATTGTAATGAGCTATAATCCATACAACACATGACAATAAAAACAAGGAAGTCTGTAATGACGCAAAAGGTTAACGAGTGAATACACCTTTGCCGCAGGTAATTATTATTCTATCCGCCCTTTGAAGTTGAACAAGTACTTTGGTCATACTAAGCTACTATGTTGGATACTTATACTTATTTACTATGGACGTTGGGTTGCTGATACAATCGCAATGAAATAAAGGGAAAGTGTATGCACCAGACCTGTTGACTATAAGATTCATAATATTATAATGTAAGGTGTTTTATTAGTAAGGAAACTTGCTAATGTAACAAAATGTCTACTACTATTCTTATCTGTACTAGGTACTCGCCGTACCTACTAACTGATATGAGTCTATTCCAATACAAAATAATTATTACACTTGAAAACTTTCTTAGTGGTATGGCTTATGGATACAAAATCCGACCAGGTGACGGATGCCACTGGAACGACGTTTGCTGAATCATTGCGGCGGGCTGAAGACAGACCAGGGTAGGCCAAACTGCTGCGAAAGGTCCCGCGTGAAGGTCACGATCCTCAGCATTGAGGGACCGATTTCGAAGAAGAAGTAGTTAGTGCTTTCGTTTTTTTGACAAATATTCTTTTCGAGTGGCCTGTATAAGCCATTCCATAAACTTATTAAGAGACAAAATAAAATTCAAGTATTGTTGGCGCAGTTGGTTGGAGCGGAGGTCTCCCAAGCGGGAGGTGCCAGGTTAACTCCGGAGCTGGCGATGAATTCCACACTTTGCGATACAGGCTTTAGCCTAGTGGAAAGTGTGCAGGAAAGAATTTGGGTTTGTGTAATACCGGTAATGTTCAATACCGGTATATCGCAATATCGGAATAACCAATGAATACTCTATGTTTATAAAAATACAAACAACATACATTCTCTTTGTGCAGTCATTTATATTGCTTTTGATCGGATTGGAACCTCACTGCTGAGAAAGATGTATAATAAAATATCCTCTGGGAGTTTTACGAACACTTAACTTTTACAGGACACACGAAAAAATATCAATAAAGAATGGCGGCTAATTCAACAATTCGGTATTTCCATGGAGTAAATTGCCTATTGTTAGAATTGTGGGAAATACAGTGAAGTGCAGATGAATGGATGGAAATTTTCTCAAAAGTATGTGAAAATTGTTTACTACTGGACTGCCTAATCATTATTAGGATTTCTCAGAGTCATCAACCTTTAAATAAAACAAATGGCGATCATTGCCTCATAAAAAAAAACTTTGTACCTACATTAAAGCTAAGGAAATAATTGAAAAAATAAATACTTACAAAAAAACCTTTCAAAGTTAGGAAAAGTCATTATAAGAGATATTATTTACTTATCTATCTGTTCTCATTTCAAAAACAAATCGAACGACGGTCTTTTGAAAAAGTTTTCAGCCAACAAGCGCAAGACTTGACTAAGATAAATGTTTCCATAGATTCCGAATACATAATAGGAAACAATGTTGACAGGCACCGACATTACAGCATCTAAACAAATAGGTAGAGGTACGTACTTACCTTTAGAGTTAGAAATTTCTCTGCTAAGTCGTGACAGACATTTTGGTTTTGCAAAATAATGGTAGGAAAATTGATGAGAGAACCGTAGATGTTGTAGTCCAAGAGCCCGCTGCTTAATTTGTGACGATCTGTTTTTTGATCGAAATGTGGTATAAATGATAGCTTACCAATAGGGTATTACATCGCACTAGGGTTGCCTATCAAAATCTTGCCGCAACCCCCCCTGCCCCCCCCGAAAAGGTCCCTCTTCGCGGTTTTTCGTATTTTATAGGAATATGGTAAGAGATAGGAGAAAGTAGTCAATGACAAAAATAATCCTTACTAAATTCTCTATAAAAAATATTAAGTCAATTTTTTCGTAGAACTAGCAGTTTACCCGCAATGGCCTGTCCAAAACCGAAATTCATTTAAAAAACTAAAAAAATGAATGTAAACTTAGTAAAGTGTTGAAAATTGATAAGAGCTACATGAAAATAGTCAAAGAACGAATTAATTACCATAGTCTTAGATATAAAACGAGCTATAACTTATTTTCATACATCTAATAATTTCGGAGTTATTGCAATAAAACTCAGTGACGAAAATTCTTAAAATTTTGTTTTTCATAAATTAACCAGCGATCTAGCGCCGCAGGCCAAATATTTTTTTCCATAAAATGTTAGTGATAATGGGTGGAAGAAAGTTACAGAAAAAAAATCAAAAAAAAAATTATTTTTTTTCAAAAAATATCCTGTTTTTTGACCGGCCATTACGGGTAAACTACTAGTCCTACGAAAAAATTGACTTAACATTTTTTGTAGAGAATTTAGCAAGAATTATTTTTGTCATTGACTACTTTCTTCTATCTCTTACCATATTCCTACAAAATGCGAAAAACCGCGAAGAGAGACCTTTTCGGGGGGAGCAGGGGGGGTTGCGGCAAGATTTTGATAGGCAACCCTAGTGCGATGTAATACCCTATTGGTAAGCTATCATTTATACCACATTTCGATCAAAAAACAGATACGTCATAAATTAAGCAGCGGGCTCTCGGACTATTGGTATGAATAAATGAACTCTTACGTTAACTAGGATTTTGTGTAATGAAATTTCATATAGACAAAGGCGTGACAACTTCAATTAATTTGTTGATAAAAGGAATTTGATAGATACCTAATAATATTCTACCAAAATGACATTCTCTTACTGACAGAGTGACCGATTTACAGTTCTTGATGTAGGTATAGTACCCTAGGTACAAGTCTACACTGTGACATAAGAAAGTGATGACGTCACCACTTAAAAGATTATATTAGCTTACTTTTCGTATTAGAAGTAACGTTTTTTTGCATGATTTTGATTAAATTTTTTGCAGGTTTGTTGCGTAAATGTGAAGCACATTTATTATTTCGCTAACTATAAGTGTATCACGAAAAAAAAAAACATTAATTGATGTAAACCACCAATTCAGAAACATACTTTCCTTTGTATCATATTTTTCGAATGACTATGCCAAGTAATCAAAATAATTCACAAAAAGTGGTTTTTATTGGTGTCAATTTTTTCAAAGGACACTGAAAATTCTAGACAGATAGAGTCTATTCTACAACCATTGTATTAGAATCTAACACAAATAAAACGTACATAGAAAGAAAATCTACTGATGGTTTGGTATGAGGTGGTCGGTAGACCGGTTGGTAGCGCGCTCGACTGTTAATCCGGTGGGCGCGGGTTCGATCCCCGATGCCGACCTACTCCACTTCACGATAAAAGCTTTTCAAGCTTACTGTGAAGTGTACAAAGGTGTATTTGAGTTTATTTCGATAAACCCAGATTCATTTTTATTTAAAAAATAATGCTTTTTTATTATTCTATTATAGAAAACGGGCCGAAAAAAATGCCCAAAAAATGGTCGAATCTATATTATCTTACATCGAATACGTCTCTAAATTCGCAAATTATTACGTATAAAGTATTTTTAATTAAATTGTTAGAATTTTCTATGACGAATGACGATACTTAATACTTGATTAATTGCGACTCTTCAAATTGAAGTTGTCTTGTTACGATATTGTTTACGACGATAGTTCCTTATTGCAATGTATGAGGAAATGAAAAATGAACGTCATGTTTTCAATCAGAGTGGATCTTTAGTATTGTAAAGATAATAACAACACATCAAAATTACTCAGAGAGTCATTTAATAAATATAATATTATTTATTATTTTACATAATTTTAAGAGGTACTTCACGTAGTTTTCTGCGGTATTATGAATATTACATCGATAGTACAATTGGTAGTAAAATCTATATAAAGTATAAAGATATCGTCCTCTCCCACCTAGTATTAAAATAAGTGTCATACTTAAAAGAGGAGCCTAACAAGATTTTCTTCAAGATTCTAGCAGTGCACAACATATAATGCTCATAAACCTTTACTTGTAACTTCTTCTTCTTCATCTTGTTCTAGATCATTGATCTGTTTGTAAACGGATGCCTTCCTCTTGGGATGTGGAACACCAACTATCCTTCACCTTTTTGGCGGTCTGCCTGGCTGACGTTGTCCCACGGGTATATTATGGGCAACGATGTGGGGTATTCTGCCCTCATTCATCCTGTCCACGAGGTCTCTCCAGTATCGTCGCCTTTTCCTACCCCATCTTACGATATCTTCCGTCTACTTGTAACTTTTCGGGAATTATTTCTGGATTTGACTTCATGCAACTTATTATTTATAATATCACGATTTATCCTAATAATGAGATAAACAGCAAATGCTCTGTATATACCTATTTAAGAACCACAACATTCTCTCTGAGAATATACCAACTTGTGTGACATCCATTATCTTTGCTGAAAAATATATTTCAAAGTTGTGTAAACACCTGACTCTTGCAGAGTATTAGAAAAAATGGGAAATAAATTGGGGTCCTCTTTTTCACCTCAAGTACTCTTATCTAGGTGTAGTATAATATGGTATGTTGATACATGTTGTACATACGAAAGAAGAAGACGAAGATTTTTTTAATAAATCCATTAATATAGTGAATGTTTAATGCTAAGGTTATCGGAAAGTCATTTTATAATTATTGTAATTACATTATACCCAAAAATACTTTTTTGTTCATAACCTGATTACCGCCGGATGCAATATAATAATGAGGCACAATAATAAATTAATTAATATTAATTACTGTGTAATGAAATATTTCATCATTAAGGCCAATGTGAAACTTGTCAAATCTGTCAGTTACTTCCATTAAAAATGAATGCATTTCATTATTCTTTATTTATTTGCTTGTGTATATATACATAGGCTTTACAATGAACAGAAACACGTACATGGGCGTCGTCTAGAGATTGGAATAGGTATTTATTTTTTCATACTAAATGGTAAAACGTCACAAAAAATCACCTTACTACAACACATTTTCTCATCATATCATAACATTTCTAAAATTCGTATGAAAATCCATCAGTTTCATAAAAAAAATTGCCTGTGGCGCTACTTTTTTACACTATGTAATATAAAAAACATTTTTCATACATATTATTATGCAAAATATTAATTATATTTTCAAGTAAACAAACCACATCACGACCTTCTTCACTATGTCTCATAAAAAAAATTTGCCTGCGGCGCTATTTAGACATTTTTATGCTATATTATTTTTCTAAACTTTTGTTGCCTCCCCCCCCTAGCTCCGAGGCTGGCGACGCCCATGAACAAGTACATACAATGAAATAATACTATATTGATACATCATAACAAAAGGAAAGAATAACTACGACTGCGAATTTGTAACCCAACTAATCACATATCGCAACATATTTACATATATTTCTGACAAGTAATTACGTCATATTGATACAATGATTATATTATCAGTTATTTTTTAGATAACTTATGTCACGTTTAAAAAAGACGTAGACATTTGTGCGTGAAGAAAAGGGGACGCAATGGATTCATTTGGATGCGGCGACTAAAAGTTGCACGTATTGAAATGCACGACAAAAGAATATTTAAATATCTATCTAAAAAGAAATTACTTAATTCATTTACTGTAAAAAAAAATGTTACAGTAGTTACGTAACATACCTATGCAGATCGTCGATCTTATATCGATTTTACCTCACGGCTAACTTAAACATTTTAAATTCTGTCCGTACCCATTGTTGAAATAGCAATTTATTAACAGGTATAAAATCGTGCCTAACTCCTCAAGGATCTTGTGACAACACATTGATAAATATAGGAAGTATCGATACATATAGTTTAACTACTCAGCAATATATCAAAGTCGGTTTAGTTGCTAAGTAGGTATATGATATTATTTGTATACTAATAATTGTAAACGACAGTTTTATACACATCTATACGTATAAAAACTAGTTTAATCATATGTTTCAAATCGCATTCATAATAACTAATATAAATACTAAGAATATAATATAATATGTACGATATGTATGTAAAAGAATTATGGTGTTCAAAATAGCTGGTGTGTTATATAGGACATTGAGAGCGAAAGTGGAATAACTACTATATATGAATATTAAACCAAGTATTTTTTTATCAATGAATTTATTTTTATGTTGTATTTTGTCGTTCTACTTAGTGAGTACTAACTAATGAATATGTAGGACATTATTATTATTATGTTAACATCTGTATCTTATTATGAATATTGTATTTAAATGAGATAAGGAAATAAGAGTTTTTTATTCTTAAAAAAATGCGTGTCTTTGCATATATCTATAATTACAATTGTATGTAGGTACTTAGTACAGACAGGTTTTTAAAACGCGATGAAAACGAATTTATTTTACATAGAAAAGGAAAATTGTTACGAGTTCATTCGTATAATTTAATAGCACGATTTATTGGACAGTGCTTAATGAAAGAGAAGTCAAGTGAATTGTACCGCTTTGACTGTTTTTACAAAAATAATTAATGAAAACTTTACTTCATCCACGACATTTTTTTTTTCGTATTGAAATCGAATATTGCACATCCAGCAAAATATAGAACGTTTAATAGAAAGGATCAAACAATAACAATTGTCGGGTAACAAGCTAACAAGCCATACATGCCTAAATCGGTATAATACGTACAGTACCTACTACCTACTAACATAACTAAAATGAGAAGAATCCTGGTAATTACCCATGTTTATTATCAATATAATATATAGAACCCTATAAACAGAAAAACGGCATTATTAAAATATTATAGTCTAAGTTTTATAAGTTAGTCCACTCGTTCTTTGCACTCGCCGTAATAAAATATTAAATCACAAGTGCCGCTACTTTGCCAAGTGAACGTAGCCACAAGGCTCAAGGATACTCTAGTTTTGTTCGGAAACTTTGTACTTTTTTATGTCTCTTAGTTTTTCAATGTCGTCGATATCAATAATAATAAGCATATTTTATAATGTGCTTAGATAGATTTATGCATACATAAGCAATGCATACATAATAAATACCTTCGCATAGTTACTAACAGCATGTGTCCTGATCGACTAGGATACGTGACGTCGCGTCATCTGGTCAGAAAACTTCTGAAAAAAACTAATAAAAAAAGGCATGGGTATTAGGAGACGCGAATAGATTACGTTATAGATATAACTTTGGACAATTTATCTTATTTACTGCGTTTGAAACAGGTTTTTGTGTCCTTTCTGATTTCAAAAAGCTGCTATAGGTGAATTTGTCAAAAATACAGAACGATATAGTAGTGGGTTACTTTTAGAAGATAACTCGTCGTAGCAAGAATTTACTTCAGGATGTCTTACGACTATGTAGCAATGTAGCATATTACACTAAAATTGTTTTCCATCTACTATCGTTCTTACCTAATTGACAATGATAGATTATGGTACAAAATTATTTAAATCATATTGCTGTACGAAATATTTGGTCAGGTTCTAAATAAAATATTATTAGGTACAAACTATTATTATATCTGCATTAAATACATTACAGCATAGCATAATACAAGTTTTTGAATGTTGCTTTGCAAGTTGCATTGCATATTTTATTAATACAAGATATAAATACTTTAATCAGCACCCAATTATTTGGATTACGTTGCACGCATAGAGCAGCTGATTGATTTTGTAATCGGTATGTCTGTACCGTTAATTTTTGTAGGATTTTGAAAGGGTAGGCCAGTCACCTCGAAAATGTATTAATAGTAATGGGAACTGTGTGAATGTGGAAACTAATGCAAACAGCTTCCCAATTTTCATTTCAGTCTCAATTTAACATTTATTTGTTTTATAATGTTTATTTTTTTAATATTACAGTAGAAAAACATCAGGACAATCATACAATGAGCGAGTTCCAGGTACTAACGTGAAGTAGTTCTGAAAATTTTCACTGAACAAACAAGAAATAATTTCATATTTTGATCGACAAGTTTATATAATATTATTATTTTTATATAATATTAACTTTTCTATTGCTCTTAAAATAGTTCAGTAGTTTTTGAGATATCACTTATATCTCTATGAAAAATTGATAAACCCGTTTTCTCAAAGGTCATCTTTTATCCAAAATGATTAACGTGCGACAAGGAAATTACTTATTGTTTTTTTTCGTAATGCAAAATCCTTTGTCTCTCTTTGAAGTATATTACATAAAAATGAGGATACCCTTCATACAATAATAGTTTACAAAATTATTATTTTTGACAAATTACGAAAAGTTCGCATTTGCTATAATTTAATAGAAGATATATGTACATATAGTACCTACGAATACCCACATATTTGCCGAAAAACATCGACTCTATGAAACACAAACCGGTACATGAATGACACGTTTGGATTAGATACTTAAATAATTTTCCTATAAGATATTTTTGATAATTTTTTTAAAGACGTGACGTATTTATTTCCTTGAACCTTGAGAATTATGGAAATTAAGGCAAATATAATAAAATATTGTACGACTACCTACCGAGAAATCGATTCTAATAATATTATCTAACAAGTTTATTTAACAGCTAGGTTTGATAAATTGATATATACCTACCTATGTTTTTTTATGATTTAATTTATGAATTAATAGAAATAGGATCTCTGTATTACAACTTGCGAATCAATAAATGAAAATAATTAGAAGGTTTGCTTAAGAGTAATCTGCATTAGACTGAGTGCTAAAGAAATTCGTATTCGTAAAAACTTTAATCAAGCAACTATCGAGTAAAAAAATAGAAATGAGTAGGTAGTCTTAGGCGGATTTAATCACCAGAGATAATCATGAAATGGTCAAAATTACATGTTTTAAATCTGGGTTAATTTGACCATTAAGATTTTAATGACGAAAATCTTATAAAAATGAAATCGATACCTATAAATCTTTTTTTAGTTTGTTATCCGAATCACTTCATTGTTTCGAAGATATTGTTAAAAATTCTTAATTTAATGAATTTTCGATACTTATTAATTCCATGATTAAAATCGTTCTTCATCACAATCTCCTTGAAAAAAATATATAAAAATAATGGGAGGCAGTTCTACAACCAAGGGTTTTATTAGGTCAACAGGTAAACCCAAAGCCACAAAAAGCAGAAGTAAGGATAAAAGTTTAAAGAAAAACGCAAATATATGTAATGGGTAGTATAAGGTTTTTAATATACGAAAGATTTTATTTAATTTGCTTCTTTTTGTAAGAACTGTGCACAAACAAAGTTAGGTTATAGCAAATGAAAACGAAATCTGGTTTTAACATTTTCGTATAAAATTATACCGTAGCGACGAAAGAGAAACCGGCAGATAGATGTAATAAGTAATAATATTAGCTATGTTCAAATAAGATATTAAAATAAATTTACAATAATTATTATTTAGTAGGAGTATGAATAATTTGATGTTAATATAGCCAGTGTGATTACATACGTGAATTTGTTCATCGTAATACGAAAATATTCATGTTTACATTATAGTTACATGAATTTTCGCGTCGTTACTGTTTAATTTACAAAATTCAAGGTACAGTCTTGTAATTTATTTACTATTGCACAACTTTATTATTTATTTATTTATTCTTTGTGTGAACATTACAAACAATACAATTTAACAAGATAATGCACATTTATAATGCTCTCTAAGGCAAACTTATCTCAATACAGCCATCTCGTCCAGGTAAACAAATCGCCAACCCATTTTCATAGAAACCCGAAAAATATAACGCATTAAGGCATCGCTTATTCAATCGGGATTTCTTATTATAATAGGGAAGAAAAATCAATCGCAAAGGTAATCGCTGAAATGTGATTTCTATAGATTTTTTTTACGCAAGAAAGATTGTGTTCTAGAGATACGCATTTACAGATTATATCTTGAACTGATAAATACCTACTATAAAACTTCGAACTCACCTTACTTTTATCTTCGTATAGATTATTAAACAAGATAACTAACAAATAAATGTAGGCATTCTTATATAAAAACAATGTATTTTAAGTAGGTGTTAAATAAAAATTTATAGCCTATGTAAAAACTAATCCCTTCATGATTAATACTCTTGTTGTTTATATAAGATTTAATGTTAGAAAAAACATTAAAGATATTTACTGTCTTTGACATTTTACAACGGAAGTAGACACTTCCATATTGCATCCTCCTCTGTGATTGTATTCCCGCCCCATAGTATTTCGGTATTCTTATAATATGCAACTCATTTCATTTTAGTATCGATAGAATCCTTCTACCATGGACACATTGATTTTCATTTAATCACACCCGAAAGAACCATTACAATTTTCAACACCTAATTTAATAGGAAGGTTGTAAATAATGAAAACTTCTTTAAGTTTTATTACTACTAATAACTTTTTTTTAATGAATCTGGGTTTATCGAAATAAACCCAAATACACCTTTGTACACTTCACAGTAAGCTTGAAAAGCTTGTGTCGTGAAATGGAGTAGGTCGGCATCAGGGATCGAACCCACGCTCATTGGAATAATAGTCGAGCGCGTTACCAACCAGGCTACCGACTACCTCCAATCTGTGTTATTAATGAATATTGAAAATCATACCAATATTCTTTGATATGTGCCTATACTATACTGAATTATTACATCATCATATCAGTTTTACATATTAATTTAAGTAGTAAAAAACAGCGGTAAATTAATACTACATTGAGCAATTCATCCGATGAAGGTTCGATCCTTGGGTGAAGAAAACTTGGAGAAAGTATGGAAAGAAAATACGCGTTAACTATACCTACGTGCCTCTTTTACTTCTGCCCGATTAGTAGTGATAGCCTGACCTATATAGTTACCAAACATCTCAGTCGTAAAAGCTTGTTTATCGTTCTACCTACCACAATGTTAATTTATTAATCGTTATGGTCGACTGACCATGCTGATCGAGCAGGTGTGGGTAAAGACATACCTTACCATATGCAATAGCATCATATTATTAAGTTATTATCGAGTGGGAGTCCAAATTATGAAGTTCTTTGAAAGATTTTCGTTTCTGAAATACCTACGATTTTGTATTGAATGCAAATTTTAAAGATCTTTAGTGAACTATGGTCATCGTAGATCTTTTCTTTATGTTTTACCCCAATTTTTATGTAAACATATCTACGCGAGTAACCTTTGAGTGTAATTCCAGTACGAGTCAGTTCATCAGGATTAAGGAAGTTAGTACTATGCACAAGAACGATATATTGTCTTTGAAGCTACTGTAGTATTTTGTATAGAATTTCAGATAGTGTTAACTACTTTACGAGTAAGTGTATCAATTAGACAGAGTTTGGAGAATAGTCGTTAATGGGAAAACATTGAATCCAGCGTTGTCTATCACATGTTTTTTGTGGAATTTTTTCAATATTACTAGCTTTCGACATTTCTACATATGAAATACCTATCTTTAACGTGAAAAGTGAATGCTTAATGCCTAAGAGTCAGAAAACGCGATTCTCTTGAAACCGAATACGTAAAATACCTACTACTTTTACTTTACAGTAGTCAAATGTTATTCGGTTTTGTTTATATGAACGAACTACCTCTTGCAATACAAACAAGTATAGATACAAGTTATAGCTACATACTTTAAAACAATAAAAATATTTGTTCCTTTGAACTAACGTACCTATAGACCAGTAACGTATAACATACAATTAATATTCACTCCACGTTTAGACCATAGAGCGACATTATACAGTAAAGTCGATGAAAGCAACGTCTATTGTAGAATTTAACAACAATATAGTAATGCAGGCGATTTTTATTATTTCGAAAGCGTGCAATAGAGACTGAATTTCCATGTCAGTTTTGAAAAAAAAACTACTAGTCGCCCGGATTTATCTTTAGAAACTTGTATGTATAAAAATATGGAGTAGTATATGGTACGCACTAAGCAAATTTGCGTCTCATGGTCGACAGGTTAATTATTTTAATAATATTCTAGATACCTAACCAGTAATGTACGTACATGTATAAATGTTTAAATATATATATTTCGAAACATATCACATGTATTTATACAGTTAAAAATATTATTACATTCATATTAAATAAATAAATAAAAAACAATTTATAATTTTCTTTTAATGAATCTGGGTTTATCGAACTAAACCCAAATACATCTTTGTACAGTTCACATAAAGCTTGAAAAACTTGTGTTGTGAAGTGGAGTAAGTCGGGGATTGAACCCGCGCCCACTGGATTAACAGTCGAGCGCGTTACCAACCAGGCTACCGACCACGTCATGCTAAGCAATATTGATTTTCAATGACCCGTAAAAGCTGGTGAATCTAAAATTGGCAATTCCCATAAACCACTTAAAATATTTTCATCCAGCTATTCTGAACATTTTACTGAAACTGGAGCAAGCTAAAGTTACTGAAAATTGTAATAATCTTATCATTGTTAATTATTTTTGTGTTTTTTTTTTATCAATTAATTATAAGGCAGACTTCTAGTGTCAATTCCGGGTTTAAGTCCCAATATAATTACTAAAATTAATAGAAAAAGTAGTGCATGGATATGGATATCATCCAAGACCTTAATTTAATCAATATGAATGTTTTAAAGCAAATTTTCATGGAAGAAAACTAAGCCATGGATAACTGAAAGCTAGAAGTTATTGTGAATAATTATTTTATCTTAACTCTTTAAGCATAACATTATAGAAATATTTTTATTTTAACACAATTAAAACAACTTTTATATGAATGTCTTGTAATACAGGTTGTGCAACATGATACATTAGTTATTTCCATACAACCAAGGACGATAACTTAGTTATTTATGGCAATGATACAGAAATTAAAATAAAAAAACTACAAAAACGAGATTTTCGTGTCGAAAAAAGAAAAGAAAACACTCACCATTATTGTTTATTTACTTTGCAACTGCTAAAAGCCTCGAATAAAAAACTGCAACTTTCTTCCAATTTCACCAATAAATGTTTTTTCTTCGATATTATATTTTTAACCACAAAACACACAAGTCTATATAAAATAAAAATATGAAATGAAACCTGAAAAAAAAGTTTATTTAAATATTATTATGGAAAAAAACACTAGAGAGTGAATCACAATATATAATTTTTAGAAAGTTTTTTTTTTATATTTAAATTCGCGAACGCACAGGATTTGAATTTATTAGGCGCGAAAACTTTACCTATTTCATATATCGCTATTATATTAAGAACACGATTTCACTACTACTTAAGTAACGTTTACTTAAGACACGAAACGCCGATTGCTGGTATCATCAACACAATGCGTCGATAGCTTTAGACGTTCATGGAGTAAACTAACCTAGCAGTAAATCAACTTTCATAAACAGAACCACGAAAGAAGTGGTGGCAAAAGACATATTAATTCGAAGTCTTGGGTCGTGTTGGACTGTCACCGCTGTTTCGACGCAATCATTCTATATTCAAACGAGAAAGAATAACATTCGGTACATTTCAAATATTAAATTAACATTCAACAGATAAGAAGAGAGACGTTGACGTGTTCTCTATAGTAGGTTTAGTTTTATTGTTTGAGTACCTAGGCGTTAATGTTTTAATTGTTGTCGTTGGTTATGAATAAGTTAAAATATGACGAATACATCGTTATCCCATTTAAAATTTGCTTCCAGCAATAAGGTTCACTGCCCAGTCTTGCATTTGGCGTGCATTCTTTGACAAAAGTTAATGCATACCTACGAACCTAACTGTCGCCGGTTACCCCAAACGTTGTGGGAAATGCTGTGATGGTATGGATGGATGAAAAGAAGCAGCAGAGTTTCCCCAGAATAGTAAGAAAACAAAAGTAATAATTGGTGCAAAAATAAATGAGTGACAGTTAATGAAAAATTAATTAGTAAAGATAAAAAAAATCAATAAAAATAAAAATGCAAATTACACATTCTTTTTTTAGAACACCAAAAATAGGCTAGGGTTAAGCTAATCTCTAACTGACAAATTACTATTTTACAGTAATTTATCTACAAGTTTGCAATTTAAATTAGATACTATAGTGAGTACTGAAGAATCGATTTAGCATCAAGTTTCCATACTATCTTTCCATATAATATTACTGATATTTCTCGATAAAGGTTTGTAACGACTTCAATAAGGACGGTTTTTTAATCAACATAGTTTTAATTTACATACAAATTGTACGAGATGCTTCATAGTTAATTACCATACACCAATAAGTGTGTATTCTAGTTTAATTATTGTTTACCTGCATAAACTTAGTAATAGATATTCAACATGTCAAGATGTCAACTTGCATAAAAGTAATAATGAATTTTAAATAATAATATCCAGTGACATTACGACGCAATGTATGTCTTTTATTGATATTATTTTACTATTGATGAATAATAAAATAAAAATTATTATACTTATCAATAAACAATAGACAAGGCATAGAGTTTTCGAAATCTGAAGGAAAATGAAAATTCGGAGAGAAATCAGCGGTCATGAATCAGAATCATTGTCACAGAAAAGTTAAAATCTGAATAGTTTTGGATAAGGAAATTTTTTAAAGTCATCTATCATTTCATGATCCATTCTTTGGTGGGTCTATTCTGAAGCAAGCAAAATTATTCGGAGCAAAAATGAGAAATTAAATGAAGAAATAAAAATTTGAGTTCTTATTGAAAATCCGCGATGAAGAACCTACCGCTACTTACTAACTAATGGCGTATCAACTTTCACTGACTGATGTCGGATCTTAAGCAGCTATAGCAGTAATAGTAGAGGTGCGATATACAACAACAACTGATGCATCATTGCTTCGCCGTTGTACGGTTAACCCACTTCTGATATTGTTGTCTTATCAATGGTTGTATTAAGGTAATAACGATCCATAGTAATATACATGAATGATGAATGCTAGCAATCTGTACTTTGAATAGTAGTCGGTTTTATTAACTATCTATCTATACCCTCACGCCACGTCCCTTGCAGGGTAGGCAGAGAGGACAGAGCGCCAGACAGCCCTATCCTTGCACACACTCCTAGCCTCCGTCACATTCATGCAATTTGTCATACACGCTCTCCGATTCCTTTTACTCAAAACGCGTCCATCCTTGAGGATCTGGTCGACATGATCGGACCAGGTCAGTCCCAGTCGGCCGCGCTCTCACCCCTCTTCGCTCACTCAAATATATATTTTTTGTAGTCCTGTCATCTTTATTAACAATCTATCAAAATCCTATAAATGCTGGAAAGTTGTACAATTATATTTAACTGGGATAAAATTTGAATCTACTACATATATGCTCAGGACTACACTCTCTACATACCTACACCTACACTCTACTACATATATGCTTTGAGTGTATATAGAGAAAAATCTTATTATTTATTATAAATAATCGCTGGATAATAGGTATAGAGCACACTAAAATGTTTCAGTATACATTTTGTGGTTGTTCAATTTACATAGATGTCTCTGGCAGAACGGGTATAATGACTTTTTGTCTATGACCACGTTCTGTCAGAGAGCTGTCATATTCGTGTTGGCAACTTACACTCTTCCCGTTGGCGTGCATTGCATTTTGATTGCATTAAGATTATTGTCGTGTTTAACATTAAAATAAAGAAGACCATGTTTTGCCAAGTACGCTGTCTTTCATTTCCACAATCCAACGATATCCCAATAATCATTAAACAGTGGTTTCTCATCTCTTTAATGAAAATAAACCATTCAGGTATGTTGATCCTGGCTTACATTTATTATCTACATTTGTGATCAAAATAGCTTAAATCAACGTTAATGATTTCGTGCATCGGGCCTCGTGAATTATGTGAATATTTTTAAACATACTATATTATGGTCTTACTAAAATATCGAAATGTTAGTTCAACAATTAATCACCTTGGCTCCATCTTCGTGTCGCGAAATTTATGGATTTGGGGTCAATGTAAATATCATCATAATAATGCACATCATAAATTTATAGACATATTTCATAATAATTATTGTTAGCTTGAAAATAAATAAATGTCATACAGAGGCATATTTCAAAAACCGTTTACATCGATACATTGTTCGATAAAAGGTCCTCCATTAATGGCTGCGACTTCGAAACGAATGGTTTGTTTGAGTTCTAAAGTACTCATGATGTGCCTCTGGAACACACGGTATTTCTGAAAGTCCGACAGGATAACTCTGGTACACTGAAGTCAGACGACTGAGCTGGCCAAGCGATTTCGCCGAAACATTTGACAAAAGTACAGGATATTGTTGTTAGCTTCCTATACCATTTCCACTTCCGCCAATCACACCAAACCATCGCAGCAGCCGCAATTCTCATTTGAAATCATCGGTCGTCTCCTCTCCACCAAAGTGTACCCATCTACATTTCTATCTTTGCCATCTAAATCACAGTCCATGGTTGATACATGGTTTGGTCCACAATATCTAAGAGTATAAATGGCTTTAAAATTCTTATTTTTAACCACCTCTCATTCAATTCTACTTACACCTACTTGTATGTAACTCGAAATTCATAATTTTCAAACTAATTATATCGCTAAAGATTTATGTTAAGGTTCTAAAATTTATAAACTATTTTCCCATGGCTACAATAGCTTTGTACTACATTTAGTATTCTATCAACCAACACCATTTTAATATATTATAACCTACCTCATTCATTTGTCGTAGAAATACTAAACAAAGTAGTTTAATATAAAGAAAAAATTCTGTTAATATTGTATGGGAGGCAAGTACTACTCTTATAACAATGAGTGAGTTAGGTATGTAGGTGCTTGTTGGTACACACTACAGCGTTGACAATTCAATAACATATTAAAGGTAAGAAGTATACCTCAAGCGATCTACCTATGTTTTTGTAGTGCAACTAAAGAATTAATTACGTTTCAAATGGAAAGTGATTACAATTATTACAATATTGTGTTCAATGGAAATCTACTGCCGTGTGTTCTGTGAGAATTCCATGCCGAATTCGGAGTATTTGTATTCGTAGATATTTAAGTAATTAATTAAGCATTGTTTATGTTGTTTTCCATCAGAGACTAAGTTATAACCTTGGATATGGGTATATGTCGGATGTGTGATACTGAAGAGGTTGTTAGATGAAACAGAGAGAAAATACGGATTCAAGCGCAAAGAATATTCAACAAATGATATCAACGCACAGCTTCAAACGTGAAACCCATTAAATCATAAATATATTCTACTACTTAATATTTAATCAATTGATTTTTCACAATAGTAAATTAAAAATATTGTAAACTAAGGTATACAATTATACATCCTTATATTTTTATCCCAAGATTATTCTAGGACCATATTTTTGTTTAATAAATGATAAGAAAAAACTAATTACAATTATGCTACTAAAATACAATGGAATTTGTACTATATGAGAGATATCATTTATTATATTTTTTAATAAACACTACGATAGATAACATCAATATTGACCGACTTATAAAAGAATGGTTACCTATATTGCATTGTGATTTTAATCAATTGCGACTCGTTCAATATGGCTTGCGGTAGGTGTTATAAAAAATTACTAGACAATCTAGAGATAGTTTTGTTTTAGAATAAAATATAAATATTTTCTAGCCCTAGACTGAGACATTCAAATGGCTAGGTGTTAGATGAGAAGCTCTTAGCGCTAAATAATGACGACAATGTCGAGTCTACGGGGGGCTTTCAGGGTGAGGAAGATAAAGGTATTTTATTATAAACGTAAATCTTTTCACTACATTACTAACAAAGTAGAAACATATGTAATCTTGAGCTTTTGACCGAATACACATGACGGCAATCTTTTTCTAAAGTTAAATCGAATTTATTTATTTTTTATTTATTTATGCTTTAACGTTTGAAATACAATAACCTTTAAAAATGGCCACCGAAGCGAGCTTATCGCGACATCGCAATATCTTCCAGCTAAACTTGACCGATGAGAGATGACTCCTATAAAAATATCACTAAACCAATACATTCTGTAAAAGAACAAAGTCAACAATAATAATATGATACAAACAATACAACATACAAAGAAAGGAGGTAGGATTGAGAGGAGAAGAAGGACAATAGGATGAATTAGGGGAGAGCTCCTAATCTTAAATCAACATCTTAGAGATACGACCAATTTAAGACAACACTGTACGAGGATTCCCATTCCATATTGTGGCTTCTACAACTTTGTTTGTACAGATTTATTTATTTATCGTATGGTCATTTCTAGTACATCACGTAAATTACAATATCAATTCACAATAATAGCTCATGTTTGATTGTCAGATATTGAAAATTAAAAGTATTGTTTTTTAAATAATCAGTCGCCGATTCATTCAGTGCAAAGAAATCCTCCTAAAGATACTTGATGACGAAGATGAAAATTCTCTAACACTGTACTCTCTTATAATTAAAGTCATCCCATGAATTTTAAACTATAATAATATCAGTTTGTCCATATTTTATTTTTACCTTTATAAGCATAATCTTTAGTAGTAGGTGCGTATATTAAACATGACATACTGCATTCATATCATATGTCTACTACATACGTCTACTACTACTTACCTATAGCAATTATACAAACACTAATTACAAATTTCAATTTTAATAGTGTGTTTTCACTTTTAACCATACATCATATTATTATATTTTTACTTATATTAATGTAATACATAATACAAATACACTTACCTGTACCTGTACGTACAGTATTATGTAGGTATGTTTTCTTGAATAACATAAATTTGTTAAATGCATGTGACCAACTGTAAGTACTAACAACTTTCTGAATTACATTCATATTTTATGACTAGTAATTATTTTATAACATACCTTCATATAAAAGAAACTTGACAGTGAGTTTCTTTACTGTAAAGTGCTGGTACTTGACTATCGATATTCGATACAATTTATATATCAGACGGATATGGAAGACAATACACTTATTTTAGTATCGGTGATAGATATTTACAACTGTCTTTTGGCGACCACATAACTTTCGCGAGTTTTAGTACTCTGAATAATGACGAGTGTCATTAGTAGTAATCTCAGAATTCTCCTGTCTCTGACTACCAATCTCCTCAGACATCCGGATGGCCTAACTTACATAAAATTTAACACAAATCATAGCCCATGCCTGTATGGTTCCATAATAAGTCTTCTGCATAATATTAACTTATAAAATATGGCATATCCAATGCAACCAAAGATTAAAGCTTTTGTAACTTACTCTGAAGCGCATGAAGATATAGGTTCATCTAAGACTTGTTGCCATATAAGGTTTCTTTACGAATTTGGGCATATCTAAATAAGCCATAATTAGTACCCTTTTTGGTAAGTTTTACAACGTGCGTGTTTTGAAACTGCTCTATAATATCGTTATTTAGAGATTTTAACCCGATTACCCCTCAACCACCTTCTCGAAACGTGTAGGTAGGTATAAATTAAAATGAAATTTTAGTCTATCGGGTGAACATCGGATTATGCAATCCGAGGAGCTCATAAATATTTCAGTTCAGCCGAAAAACAAACATGGCAGGCAAATTTTGTGCTGCGAAGAAGTGTCTACTCGATACAAGTAGACAATTGTCTTGTTACATTTACGAGTATATAACAACAAAACAATGCGTTTCATAAAAAATCACTATAGCCCAGGAAATTTAGCTTTGTAGCGTAGATAATTGTCGGAAAGCTGGAAACTGTTTTAATCTCTTCATTAACAAGCAAAGAAGGTTTCCTGAAGTTTGCACCAATTTTACGCTTGTGCTAAGTACAGGGTGTCCCAAAAACAAAAAAAAAGTTGATCTTTTTTCAGTTTTTCATTAATAACTCCTAAAGGAAGCATTCTAGACAAATTGTGTTCTCCTGTGAATTAAAGTAGATAAAATTCTTCGTCCACTGAGCATAAATACTACTCTCTACTTTGAAAAATAACTGAGAAACGGCGATTTAAAATTGTGATGTTTTTGTCAACAAATGACAAATCTCTTAATTTTCTTGATTCGTTGTTGAATATCTTTTAATCTATGCTACTTACAGCATATTTTATTACATATGATTCAATGGCCGGTTAATTATCTATAAACTGGCATTAAAATTTTACCTCTATATTAAATTGTTTAGGATGTAGAGGTATTTAAAGACAGACGAGTGAAATAGAGAAATTTTTTAAACGATAGATTTCGGTATGTGAAAGGTAAGATAGACTTAATTTTGCGGCTCTTTCTTAATAACGTAAAATTTTTTTAGTTAAAAACCGAAATTTCGCTATTGATACGCCACTGTGTAACAACTTATATCGAAAAGACTATTTTTTTTACCTTCATCAGTTTTACTAATATAACTCCTGAACAGTTGATGTTAGGGAAAAGATATTTTACTCAAAATATAACTAAAATTAATTTACTATAACTTGATTTCAAAATTAACTCTGTAACTTAAATAATAACTGAGTTACAGTGTTTGAAAAAAAGCGTTACTAAAAAAATTAAATTTCCTCGGCTATTTTTGTTGAATAACTCCTGAACCGTGATATAGAGAAAAAGTTCAAGAGATTTAAATATAAGGTAAATAAATTTTCTATAACACAAGCGTAATAAAATAACTTTAAAAGTTATAGTAAGAAAGTTATGGATGATCAAAGTCAATATTTTGTGTAACAATTCGACGTTTGCTTATGAATTCTATTTGCCTAGTAAGCACCTCCGAGCCGGTGTAGTATGGAATATGTCTGCCTAATAAAGTACCTGCTTGCCATATAGTATGAAATATATCTAAACAAGCGTCGAATGGCTACACAAAATATTGACTTTGATCATCCATAACTTTCTTACTATAACTTTTAAAGTTATTTTATTACGCTTGTGTTATAGAAAATTTATTTACCTTATATTTAAATCTCTTGAACTTTTTCTCTATATCACGGTTCAGGAGTTATTCAACAAAAATAGCCGAGGAAATTTAATTTTTTTAGTAACGCTTTTTTTCAAACACTGTAACTCAGTTATTATTTAAGTTACAGAGTTAATTTTGAAATCAAGTTATAGTAAATTAATTTTAGTTATATTTTGAGTAAAATATCTTTTCCCTAACATCAACTGTTCAGGAGTTATATTAGTAAAACTGATGAAGGTAAAAAAAATAGTCTTTTCGATATAAGTTGTTACACAGTGGCGTATCAATAGCGAAATTTGGGGTTTTAACTAAAAAAAATGTACGTTAATAAGAGAGAGCCGCAAAATTAAGTCTTCCTTACCTTTCACATATTGTAATCTATCATTTAATAAATTTCTCTATTTCACTCGTCTCTCTTTAAATACCTCTACATCCTAAACAATTTAATATAGAGGTAAAATTTTAATGCCATTTTCTAGAAAATTAACCGGCCATTGAATCATATGTACTAAAATTTGCTGTAAGTAGCTTGGATTAGAAGATATTCAACAACGATTCAAGAAAAATAAGAAAATTGTCATATGTTGAGAAAAACATTACAATTTTAAATCGCTGTTTCTCAGTTATTTTTCAAAGTAGAGAGTAGTATTTATGCTCAGTAGACGAAGAATTTCATTTACTTTAATTCACAGAAGAACACAATTTGTCTAGAATGCTTACTTTAGGAGTTATTAATGAAAAACTGAAAAAAGTTCAACTTTTTTTTTGTTTTTGGGACACCCTGTACTTAGCACAAGCGTAAAATTGGTGCAAACTTCAGGAAACCTTCTTTGCTTGTTAATGAAGAGATTAAAATAGTTTCCAGCTTTCCGACAATTATCTACGCTATACCCCCTTTTTTAACGTTAAAACACCGGTCTACTATATATTTAATAGAGATACACTCGCTGTCCAGTAATTTCTAAGTAATTTCTTTGCACGTACAAGACAAGTACACACATATATTATAAAACTAAACAATTATCTTCAAGCATTGAATAATAGCGTCACCTTATATTTTGCCGACGCAACATCTCAGCAACCAAAACATCGTTACAGCCTGAGGGTGTAAGTATTACATAGACGCTTCCGGTCACTCGACATCTCGACAGAAATGGTCATATCCAAATATGGAAATAGAGACTGCGATTATTATTACAAGACATGTTGAGTAAATAGATAAAAAGAAATCGTATGTGTGAAAAAAATTATCGATAAATTCTTTTCCTACGCGTTGGTTTGTGGTTTAGCTGCAAAATATAATGATATAACAAAATGAAATTTAAATAAATATTTTGTTTTTCGTTATGTAACGGAGTCGAGTAATTATTCGACAGAGAATCTAAAGTTACGACTATATTCTTGAAGTTAATATTTCCCTAAAAACATCTATTAAAGTTGGAACTTAACATAAAAAAATAGCTGTATATTGTTTTCTGGGAACAACTTATGAAAATCTACATAAATGTCGTACTATCGACTAATTCTCTATAAAATATCATGTCTATTTTAGGTTATGGTTTGCTGTAATGAAGTTCGCTTACTATTCTGAATGCCTCCATTTAGGGAAGCGATGCAGACTCTTGTGTCCATGCATCAATCAAGATAATGCACACCTGAAACCTATCGCTGGTTACCTAACATCGGGAAAAGTCATGCCGGTATAAAATAGATTGATAGATAAATGTCATATTTATTCTCGGTTAAATTAGAATTTATGTTATTTTGTTTTTTACCAAATCAGCAAGACCACTCATTCTTCTACTTTACTTACAATGTCCCCTGCTTACGAGTGATCTCAACAATATTGTAAGAAGTATTGCTTGTCCCGTCCCAAATGTCTGTGCAAAATACAATTAGGTATTTACAATTAGCAATAAATCTCGCTTTTAACTTTAAAGCCTACTTCAACATAAATCATCAGAATTACAAACACATCTTTTACTTTTACGAATAAAATACAATAAGTGCTTCAATAGTTTGTTACAACTGACGACACTTCATAAAATTCTATAATTAGCGTTTAGGAGTATGCATACCGACATTTCAAAAATTTCTAAAAACGGGAGACCTTATATCTCGACAACCGTTACTAAATATGCTTTGGAACAAAATATGGTAGATGCATTGAACATTTATCTAGGGAATAACCGTAAAAGATTTTTTATATCTTGTACAGATTTCTCAAAAAAAATATTTAAAAACACCTCTGATCTTTTTTCCGAAAGACGGAAACTCGTTTCCCGAATGTCGCGGAGTAATTTTATTTGTACCGATAATATGTGTTAAAATCTAGGGAATAACCGTAAAAGTTTTTTGATAGACGCAAAATTAACCCCAAAAAATGGAAAAAAAACACTATTTTTACCATTTTATCATGTGATTGTCACGCGATTTTGAACCTTAATGCCGTGGGAAAAGACTGTGATGTCATTCCTGGTGCCATGCCCTTAAATACATTGTAGGAAATTAATTATTACAATATGTTGATGTTCAGATAAATACTCGTAATAACGTCTTTATACTCAATATTTAATGGAGATATTGTATAGAAATTACCTGTTGTTATACGCGTATAAGATGCCTATGCATCACGTCAATTGTTATTTTTGCTATCTATATTTTATTTACTTTACTAATGTTATTTTTGGTTGGACGCACACTCTTAGTAGCGTAATTTTAGTACATATGAAAACTTATTCTAAGTGTTTGGTCTTTACACGGTTATGCTCTAATAATTCAATTAATTTATTCCGTCCATACATCGTGTCGTGGGCAATAACGAGAAATGTTAATAATTTAAAGTTGATTTTTTAATATTGTCTCAGTTTGTCATAGCATTTTTTTAAATATCAAATAATACCTACGTCCTACACGTTATAAAACTTCTGTGTGTTTTGTTCAAGATTTATAAGTACTAATTTTAAATGATTTCAGAATAAAATTCAGTGACTCGTATTCTATTGAATTTATTTATTCATACGTAAGTGGTTAAAGCCTTTAACAATATTTTTTGTCAATCAATAAACTTTTAATTTATCGTGCATTTTGTTTTAGGGTCCTGTTAAAAATATACCACTGGATGGAGAGTGAATTTCCGAAGGATTTTTTCTCTTTAAGGGCAATCCACCCGAATGCGTATGATTTATGACATTTCTGGAGGAATCGCGTGAATGAAACCGCTGTGGACGAGCAGTCATTGGACGCAGTCCCTGTTACATCAAAATGTACGCTTACTTTAGCAACTATGTACATACAACACTTCACTAGTACTTACATAAAGATTTAAATCATATTATTCCCATATTATGAGTTCTCACTACAACATTCATTACTATACATATTGGTATGGCACATAACTTGAAGCAAGCATTCTTTTCTGGTATCCATTAAGATACATCTGCATCATCTTTGTTCTGTAAGAATTAAATACTTGATTATATCTCTGTGGTAATTATTTCACACAAGAAATTATTATTTTTTAAAACAGATAGATTAATGTCACGCGAATTATTTGCATTCAAATAATTCACTTAGAGAAAGCAAATCATGATTTTTATTTTATTGCTCAATGAAATTAGAACACCAGATGATGTATTATTGGGTCTTGAAAATCAAACACGTCTATAAAACAAAAGTATAGTCGTATTATTGTCTCCATTATGCTGAACTGTATACACAATCCTATGATGTCGTGGTTTCGACCTGCTTAATGTAATATTTTCAGGATATTATCTTGAAATGAAGACTCTATGAAGTGGGTCGAAATCCCGTAACAATTTTGAATTATATAACTGCCCAGGTTTCGCCAATCAATTTGTAATGACAATACAGGGTCATAAAAAAAGAATGCCCTCATTTTAAAAAAGTATAACTTTGGAACCATTTATGATCAATGAGTTATTCTTTCACTGTCCGGTAACTGATTAATGCGAGGTTTGTTTTGATGTAGCTACGCTTGATGTTCTCTGATACTTTGCTTTTACAATTTATACTAACAACTCTTACCATACTCGTATTACCTATTCCTTTATAACAATAGTCATAAATATAATAATTTATTAATATCCGAGTTGTGTGAAGACTTTCTAAAGATTTATTTTAATTTGGTACGAGTATTTAATGGCTGTAGGTAATGTAGGTATTTAATTAAAATCTATCTTATATCAAAAGTGATATTTTAATCAATTTCCCGCCGCTGCTTGTGATTGTTTTACACAATGCGGCGTCATTATGATTTCCTGAATCTCTTTTCGTGTCGTGACAGTCTGGTGAAAAATAGTAATTATTTCGTAATTACACAGAATGATTAATATGAATTGTAATATTCTCCTAACTGTATTGTCTTATGCAACCATCATAAAACGTATAACACATACGGAAAATGTCTTTTAACCCATTTCTTTCTTGGGCACACTATCTTCTTCTTCTTCTTCTTGTCAGCCTCTTTCCCTCCACTGCTGGATATAGGCCTCTTCCTTTGTCTTCCACCATTCTCTGTTTTGGGCTCTTTGTCTCCACCCATGTCCCACCGACTCGATGATATCATCGGCCCATCTCCTTTGTGGTCTCCCTACACTTCGTTTACTTTCGTAGGTACACTATATGAAATAGTATTATAGAGTTATTAATTGCTTCGATATTTATTTTGTCTGGAAGGTGGTAGATGAATAGCACCGATTGACTTTGTCGACCGTGCAGCTAGTCTGCGCACGCGCATTCACACTTTATCATACATCTAATAAAACTTACTTTCATCACTTGCCATACAGTGGAAAAATCACTAATTTATCATGAATGGTTCCAAAGCTATACCTTTTTAAAAATAGGGTCCATCTATTTCGATGACCCTGCATACACCATCACGGTAATAAATTTACTAAAATTTGAACAACCACCAATGGGCGTGCACTGAAATGTGCATTAGGTACTTTGCGAAAATGTTCACAACATGCATAGTGTAATAGTCCACACAAGTGTCTTATCTCACCCTAAGGAGAGATTATTCTTAATGGATAGTGAAATACCTTTATTTCTAACGCTAATGGGATATTATCTTTTATAACCATATATGCTCTCAGACACAGCTGAAAATAAAACGTCAGTAAAATGAGAGACGTCGTAAAATCGCATACGTGGGCCATGTTCTGCGAGGCGAAAAATATTCAGCTACTCTCATAAAGGGCAAAATATATAGAGGGCCCCGAGGAATAGAAAGACGTCAAATGTCATGGCTCCGTAACATTCGTGAGAAGAGTGGCCTCAGAGAACTGTTCCAGAGTGCGGCAGACGGGGACGCTTTCTCCACAGTGATCGCAAAAGTCGGCGTCGAAGGGACCTGATAAGGCAGGAAAAGTAGAAGAAAACAAGAGAAGAGACGATTCTGTGCATGGTTCCCCACACCATGATCGATTATGAGAACCTGTTTCGAAATAATTTTCCGAAACTGAAAATGTTAAAGACATTATTTTTCCTGTGTATACATAATTGAAAATTGTGCGATTGTGTAAGACTAATGATTCGATTTCCTTATGCCACAAATATGACATAACTCTCACCACAATGCTAAACAATATTAGTAACATTTATTACTAAGTTATCATAATATGGAGTGCTCCTCTTAATGATAGATACGTAACCCAAGTACTCGTTTACTTGCACTATAACTAGGTGCTAATGACTGTAGACACATAATTGCAATTTCGCAAAACTAGGTAGCAGGAAATATGTGGTATTCTAATATAAAAAATCTATATAGAATGTCGGTGCTACAGAAAAAGTTATCGCTATTAAAATTTCCTTCATTAGGCACCTACGAATGTAATTTAAAAACATAAGTAAGTTGATACATGCAAATTAAATTATTTAACATGTTTCTCAAAATTTATTTTCTTGTTGGTACCTACTATTGAAAATTTATTATGCAAAGGCAATTATAATTAGCAAAATCTCTGCTTTTGTGTACGATTATAATGATTGCTATAAATACATACCTTCCACCTAAAAATTGCAAAAAAAGAGGATCAGTAATACCTGTTTTTTTTTTTCATTGTTTTCCTTCCAATTTTCACATTAACTAGTTCATAGGGATGGTTTGATTTGTATCAAAAAATATTATCCTATACAGTTCATACGAGTATATCGATTTCACGTAATTCTAAACGTCCTCATGTTTGGGTTGTGGTGAAGCCTGTCCCCTATAAAGAGTCTAGGCTTTAAATTATGGCCTATGGGGAAGTACCTTCCACCCCCTCACACCTATCAATTAGTCACTTTGTATTTCATATATTTGGACCCGTATTTAATCTACAGGAATTGAATATTATATGGTTAATTTGCACAATACACACAATCAGTCTACATCCGATACCATGTCAAAGTTGATAATAAGAAAGATTACCATACAGGCCCGAGACTGGCCTGGTCCGATCATGTCGACCAGATCCTCAAGGATGGGCGCGTTTTGAGTAAAAGGAATCGGAAAGCGTGTATGACAAACTGTAAGAGTGTGACGGAATATGAATGTGCGTAAGGATAGGGATGTCTGGCGCTCTGTCATCTCTGCCTACCCTGCAAGGGACGTGGCGTGATGGTATAGATAGATAGACCATACATTAGATACATTAGATTAGAAAACAGTTATAGAGTCTTATGCACATGACTAATATAAGTAAGGCAAGTATAGTAAGTAGAACTAATACCCACCGCTTTTTTGTGACTTTTTTCCACACTGCAAACAAGGTGATCATGAATAACATTATTTCATGATGAAAAAATATCTGGTCCGTCATGTAATGTAACGTAATGACATGTGGTTTAAGAGTAGAGTAAGTTGTTATGAAACATAATCGTCATTTAAATCATTTTATTGTGAGCGTATAACAACAGGTTGCAAATTTATATTACATACTAGCAACGACCTGTCACCGCGGGACAGACTTTTTCATTGTCTCCGTAAATCCTCATGAATAAATTCTGTGACTATGAACTGAGAGGACAGTGGACCGGGATCAGAACTGTGGAGGAGCTGTTTCGCACTGCCCAGGACAGAGCGGCGTTCTCCCAAGTGGTCGTCAACGTCGGGGGGACCCGACAGGACACATAGAGAAGAAGAAGATACAACGAAATTTGAGATTATTTGGGATATTTATAAATTATCATAGATATTTCAACCGGATTTAATATGAATTTGAAGTTGGAATCACTTTGTTTTCGAGGGAAAACAAAACCTTAACGTACAGGATTTCTAACAAACATCCTTGAAGTAGGCTAAACCATTAATTTCATATAAAACAATTTGTATGTAGGTATCTATATACTGCCAGCCAACAAAAATAATTTTATAAAACGCATATTGAAATACAGTAGGTTTTCTTCACAATTATGTATATTAATTATTATCTTGATGAATATTACATCTTAGTATTATTTTGTAAGGCGAGTCGTGATAATAAGATTAAGGTGTCACAATTATTAGATTACATAGGTGCCTAATAATTAGATAATCAACTATGGACCAGATATCCAATGATGCGATGGACACGTTTTGTGTAAAAGAAATATGAAGAAGTTCAGAAGCAATTAGGTTCGCCACCAATTCTGAATGTCTCTAGATAGCAATGTAGAATTATTGAGGACACATAGACGCATGCACGTGTTGTTGGTGACTTGACATTGGAAAAATCACGACGATATAAATACATTGATGGAACATTCTGGAAGAAAAAACTGGGGCGCCTGTATGACGAATTGTATGCGACGGAAGCTGGGAGTGTGTGTAAGGATAGGGCAATCTAGCATTCTGTCTTTTTGCCTACCCAGCAAGGAACACGGCGTGAGGGGATAGATGGAATATTATAGAAATATGCAGATGAAGCGACGACATAGAGAGAATTGTTGGAACCAGATCAAAGGAGATAGCTAGGGACAGTGGAATGGTGGCGAAGAGAGAGGCTTACATATCGTTAGCAATTGATTATATTAGGCTGACGAAAAAGATTCTTAATATTTTTTTAAAATCCAAGTTGTAAACTTATGTGGGTTTTTAATTGAAATGAATGATTTCTGTATGAACTAAATAACAAATAGTATAATACGTAATGTCATTTAATTCATTAGAATATAAAAAATTCTCACACTAAAAGTGTAAGTGTGAAAAATAGAATAGTAATTTATTTTGATTGGAACTAATTCCTTAATTTAAACTGATTTAAATCAAAAGTAGAACAATAAATAGACATCCACGAAATTACAAAGAGAAAATACATAACTCATTTCAGGCTTTTACCATTCATTTTTAATTGATTCCGTAAAATTACTGTCCATTACGATTGAACTGAAGTGACATCGATAGTCAAGTGAGTTAAATCAAATATACATTTAAATGAAATATTGATGTATATTTTTTATGTTACGTAATTTGTCATTTACATTTATTTGATTGTGTAACAAGTTTTTGTAATTCATAGATGATATATAAATAAAATACACAATACATAGATATCTGTAAAAAAATAAAATATTAGGGATATATATAATTGTTTATTGGATAACTTTAGTGGAATAATTGTTTTGGGGGAGATAGAGATGCTTCAGGTTATTTTTAAAAGATTGGATAGTTGGAGCGAGTCTGATGCGAATAGGAAGATCGTTCCATAATCACGCCATTGCACGATAGCATAACAGTTTTTCAATGGGAAGATTTGTTGGGATTTCATTTTCCTGTAGAGTTGAAGGCAAATGTCGAGTAAGCTCGCTCCACTTTATTTTATTTCTGGATTTGATGTGGGGCAACTCTTTTAAACAAATCCTGTAAAAAAATAATCGTTAATTCTTTGAATGTTCACGAAAATATATTAAGTATTATACTTGTGTTGGTGGACTTACTCCAAACTTTTTGGTAGAAATGTATACTGTAGAGGTTTAGCGTATCCATTGAAACTCGTACAGGTGGTGCAAGTGTAGGCTCCAAAATGATGAAAGACGAGCCAGCTTGGAACAGGGAGTGGAGGGAGGAAAACTTGAGGGCATATCATGTCTTTGCCATCACACGTTGGGCCCCACAAACTGCACTCAATTTCTGGACCTGCAAGAGACTGAAAGAAATACATTAAATACATTAGACAAGATACATTAGAAACCATCGTCATTCGTAAATACGGTTATAATTGTATGGCTTACATAAAGCGGTTCAGGTTTGATGTTGAGCCTCTTCCACAGCACACCAAGAAATGAACCATACACTCCATTATCCAAGATGTACATTATACCATTTGAGCTTAAATGGTCATGAGCCTTTTTAAAATGATCGTCAACAGTTTTCTGCATTTCATCGAAATGTTCTGTGAATCCGTTACCTTGATTATTGCAAAGACCATTGCTTGCTATACCATTATTTTCTTTGTTAGAGTGACCATTAATACCATTATTGGTTTTGTGAATATTAGACATATTTGATAAATTATTGTTAGCTAGACCTTTGACCATAGTTATGGGTCTTTTAGCAGAATGAACCAGACATGCCAGTGTTACAGCTGATGATACAAAGAACCTACCGGGCTCTGCAATAATCTCATATTTATCACCACGAGGAAAGCATTCATCGAGGACTGAATTTATTTCAAAAGCTGCCTAAAATAAAAATAGATATAGAAAAAACAAATCTAAAATATGTAAGTAATTGATTTAGGAAAGAGAAATACTTAAACACTTACAAGTTCCATAATTGTATCTGAGTCACCGAGGAAACCTCCACCTATATTGACTATTTTCATATCATACCCCAGGGCAGATCCAATATGAAACAATTCCTTTGCCATACGGATACCTGTGATGTATGCTGAGGTGTCTTTAGAAAGAGATCCTACGTGAAAGCAAACACCTACAACCTGTGCAATAATCAAATGTATTAAAATTGTACGTAAAAACCGTGCATGATTTGATTTTGACAAATAAATACTTCAACAGAATCGTGTAAACAATAAAATGAAATTTACAATTCTTACATTAAGTTGGAGTTCTTTGGCTATCTGCAATAACACAGGTGCTTCAGTTTGAGGGCAACACCCAAATTTATTTCCCAAACGGCACACGGCTGTTTCATCGTCGTTTGCTATTCGAATTAACAATCTAAAACAGAACAAAAAATTGAAAGCTGTTACAGTTAACTTAAGTTATCGCAGATATAAAAAAATATATGACAAATAAATTGACATCAGAAATAGAAGTTGGATTAAGCAGTTTTACCTTGCAGATGGGTGATGCCGTGCGATTTTCATTAGTTCAATATCAGAGTCAAATGTGAGCAAATCAACATTATTTTCCTTGGCATACTTCAATGAAGATTCGGGTTTGTATGTATGAGCAAATATTATGCGTCTGAAATATGAAGAAAAGTGAAATTTTTACGAGTATTAGTTACTTTTCTCTCTGGCTTTATTATTGCAAAAATACTTACTGTGGATCAACTCCGGCAGACAGAACTTCTTGTATTTCTTTCAAGGAGGCACAATCAAAATTTAGTCCCAAGCCTGCTAATACTTCCAGAACTATACCGTTGTTGTTACATTTTACAGCTGAAAATAATCAAAGAGATCTTAATTGGAAAAAATATTATAATATCAACTTATTCAATGAACACGACCTTAATAGACGATTGTTTATCTATTCATTTAATAAAGTGATAATTTATAAAATATTTTTTAACTTATAAAACTAACCATAGTAAGGCCTAATTCTTGGCATCCACTTCTTCCATTTGTTTACTTGTTCTATAAGATCTTTTATATTTAATACTGTGAAGGTTCTGTTTTCTTCTATGGATTCTTTAGTATTGTCTGCAATATATTTGGCTACATCTCTGGCTGTCCAGGAATCATTCACTACGAATACTTCATGCTGTTTTTTGTCATCATCATCAATCTTGTTACCGTTTTGTTTTGATGAAACCTTGAATTAATTACGAAAAATGATAGCGTGTTAATAAAGCAGTAATATCAAAAACACTCGGTGAGGAAGGTAAAAAGCATCAATTAACTTAAGCTGAGAATAATCTTTAAATATTTGGAAATGCTTGTCTTCTAGTTAGAAAAGTTAACATATCATGCAAGTTTTGAAAGACAATGATGGAAGAGACTCCTGGATTCAGCCAAGGCCCACCCAGGGCTGTCGAGCTCATGATGATGATGATGAATATAAAAAATGAACAAGTGAATGTGTACTTACCACGGTATTGCATATTTTATGCATTTTATTTTATTAATTTTATTATTGGTATACTGAAGTTTTGAACAGGAAGAAGTTGGCAATGTTTTAATTTAAAAGAATCAAGTGATTAGGAAATTATTTAGACATTTTATTTTATAGAAGTGTTTATAATAATAATTATTATAAGAAACTAGTTTGAACATTACCCGGGTAAAATCGCCGAGGATGAAACACGTTTTTTTTTTTATTAGAAAAATTAGACACTTTTTTTGCAATAAATTTTTGCTCATCATCATCTAGTCCAGACAGACCATTTTTTTACGATTTTTCATAGAGACAATTGTTCATGATCTATTTATTTTTAAAGTACATTGGACATTTAGACGTTTGGACATTTGCCTTTTATTGAATAATGGATAAAATTACTCACATGAGTCCTTACTAATTAGTCAGGAGAAGTTTTTTTGACGAGTCGGCTACGGGTCTGCAAATTAGCGGATTTGTTTTTCTTTTATTTCTGATTTACGAGTATTTGGAGATTTTATTTTCATTTTATTGATTTTTAAGATGCATGAAGAAGCTTACAATAAGATTTCGTTTGCCTCTCTCGCTGGGAATGTCTTATGATGTTGAACCTAGTAGAGTTAAATCGCTAGATGATGCGGCCTTCCGGGGAGGGGTGAAGAAGTACCTCGTTGATAAAGTTTTTTACTCCATTGACGATATGTTAAACAATTGATTTTATGTATGACGAAATGTCAATCAGAGCCCCTTTACACTCTGATTGGCATTGATCTGATAATGATTTTTGTTATTGTTAATTGTAAAATTGCATATTATCTGTAAAAATTGACGAGTCCAGGTCCCCGAATGGGCCTACGGACGATGGAAAACAATAAAACAATAAAATAAACCTAAAAATGACCCAAACTCGTATAATTAACATTAAGTTACTGAACGAAAACTAACACTATACCGTAGATTAGGAACACAAATAGATATCACCGAATAGATATACCTACACTACATTCATTTTGCAGTAAATCAGTTGGAGCCCTACACGCCACACAACCATAATAATTTTTATTATTGTGTAATTCAAATATTATAAAATCGTAAAATATGTGAGGATTGCAGTCAATTAGAATATTTAAAAACATGACCATGTTTACAAAACAATAATTTACTGCAGTTTACACAAATCCTAATAAATTAAGATATATGTAAATAAATGCTATAAGTTGGTAGGCACAAGGGCATACATTAAACGAGCGTTGCAAAAAATTATAAATAACCACTGGGTACGTACTTACCTGTGTATAATCTTTTTATTGTTTTTTTAATGAATCTGGGTTTAACAAAATAAACCCAAATACACCTTTGTACACTTCACAGTAGGCTTGACAAGCTTGTGTCGTGAAGTGGAGTAGGTCGGCATCGGGGATCGAACCCGCGCCCGCTGGATTAACAGTCGAGCACGTTACCAACCATGCTACCGACCACCTCAGTTTTTATGTTATAACATATGATAGAATAAGTTAACACAAAAGTTTTTTTTAAATCTAGATTTTACGGCTTTCCATCTAGAACTGCTTTTCGCAATCTTTCAAACGATACCAATCACGCCCTTGTGAGGCACTTGGATTCCTTCATTGCAATGGCGCTTCCCTCCAAGAAAACCCAGAATCAAAAACCTTAATATTCTAAAAACATAATTTTCATCAGTTCGATCGTGTTCATGAACTCATGAAGTACTTTCATGAGATACTAATAAACACGGCGGTATGAGGCGACTGGGTCCTGGAGAGGAACCGTGAAGGATGAGGTGAAAGATTAATAAGCGCTTTGAATTCGGATCTCAATTAACTCCATACATGAGCATTATTAAATTGAAATTAAGGGCTTGGCACCAAGAATGTCGTCACAGTCGTTTCCCACGGCATTAAGGTTCAAAATCGCGCGAACAATCGCACGATAAAATGGTAAAAATAGCGTTTATTCAATTTTTTGGAATTAATTTTAGGTCTATCAAAAAACTTTTACGGTTATTTCCTAGATTTTAATGCATATTATCAGTACAAAAAAAATACTCCGCGACTTCCGGGAAACGAGTTTCCGTCTTTCGGAAAAAAGATCAGAGTTGTTTTGAATATTTTTTTTTGAGAAATCTATACAAGACATAAAAAATCTTTTACGGTTATACCCTAGATAAATGTTCAATGCATCTACCCTATTTTGTATCAAAGCATATTTGTTAACGGTTGTCGAGATATAAGATCTCCCGTTTTTAGAAATTTTTGAAATGTCTGTATGCATACTCTTAATAATTAGCATGTATGAAATCGTGTTCAATTTGCCGAAGCCATCTATAGAACATTAAGAAAATCTTGATTAGTAGTTTGCCTATCATAATATTACTGAGCTCTGATACAATATCAAGGTGTACTGATCGTATGACTATGTAAATTAGACCATTTTAATATTAATTAAGTTATAGAGAATGGAGTCGTTTAAATTCATCTCACAGAGCGCAAATGTTTATATAAAACTAGTGGGTACCTACCCGTGAATTCACGGAGGTTGGTTTAATATGTTTTTGTGTAACCACTATTACTACTCCACCCTTCAAAATTCTTCGAGAGAACACAGGAAAATCACAAGGCTCCGTCTTTTCCCCGTCTTTCCAATATCGTCAAGAAAGTCGTAGAACCAGATTCACATCGTCGACTTTCTTAGTTGGTACCCACCCGTGAAAGCCACAAGACTCCTCTTTACCTGTGTCATTCCCATACTCATACTGCCACTCTACCACGGTCTTTAAAGTTAATCGAAGGAACACATCAGGGAAATCACAAGGTTCAGTCTTTTCCCATGCCCCTGCTATTGCTGTTGATAATGCTGCCCTGACAATGTTCTGATGTCATTGTAATAGGAACAATGTATCGTAAAGAGCAAGGGGGTTCCTGAGCATGGGTAACCCTGTGTGTCTTGTATTATTGGAACATGCCGAATATAGGACCATGCGAAACTTTTCGTAGCCAACATCTTCTTACAGTTGGCGAACTGGAATATAGTAGGTATATGGATTACTTTGAATCCCCTAATTCGTTGTCGTGAATCGTTATGTCCCTTCACATTCACTATATAGGATGTATTTGATACATATCCACTCCATGTGCTGTGCACTTCGCACAGTATTGAAGATCGGTCTGATAGTCTTCTGGTTTGGGCACGTTAAAAAAATAAACACTAAAAATAATCTAAGGTAACATTACCGTCTTTTCGGTAAGAGGTGTGGAGAATTGGTCGCTATTTGGTGTGAAAAAATATAGGGTCTTACCTACTTTCCATACTAATTTTACATACGTACCTATACTATATTATACCTACAGTAATTATGATTTGAATGACTCTATCAATAATTAATATAATAGGTAGGTAGGTATGTATGTAGTACTTGATTGTTTCAAAATCATACGAACCAACTGATAGTACCTATTCAAAACTGTTTTCATTCCATTTGGCTATACGTACCTACTATATATATAGTATGTAGGTATGATTCGAAAAACTCGATCGATGCATTCTGTATCAAGTAGGTACGTACCTACCTATAAGTTACTGTATTCACCAAGTACCAATAATTCGAAATTTCAAAAAGTTTGAATTCACATTACGTCAAACGTATTGTTGAACCAACACTTTTCGTCCGATGTAAAGCGCTAGTGTAGAGAACATTTTCAAAATTTCATAGATTCGATCCGTTAGTTTGCATAATAATCACGGTACTATTTATTTTCGTCGCGCGCTGCGCACAGATGGACCGACAGACAGACATAGTACAATTATTTAAATTGATTTCCACAGAAGTCGCTATGCTACTTAGACAATAGACATACGTGGTGTTATACACTTGTTAATAGAATTATTAATTTTCCTGAGTTCGTATACAGACTACAGGTACTATTTAGTAGAAGCAGGAATTTCAGGTGAGGTGAAAAAGTCCGTTTAAAGTTAAATATTTGAGTTTTTCGCAGAGTGATAAAGTACATTTCAATCTCAACTACGACATGAAAAACATTATTTTAAATATTACATAACGCCATGATATCCCCATATTATGGAAACCGACGATGACACAAGAATTGTGGATACGTTCGACATTTTCTTCTGATGTTCTTGGTCAGCCAATCGAATGTATGTTTTTTCACGCTGCCTGCTTCTCTATCAGTGGTGCTGTTTCACCTGGATAAGTTCCTACAAAAGAACCGCTGTACACTGACAATTGACTCTGACTTCGCGATTCAAATAACACACTGCTTTTTATTGCACGATCACCATATTATATTGGAAGGCGGCAGATGAAAAGCGTCGTTCGGCTTTGTCAACTCCGCAGCTAGTCTGCGCATGCGCTAACGCATTTTATCATACATTAAACAAAATTTACAATAACCAGTTAACGCACAGTGAAAGAATGACTCATTTAACATTAATGATTCCAAAGTTATACCTTTTTAAAATAAGGGCATTCTTTTTCGATGAACCTGTATTTCCCATCAGACATCCTTTGATATTCAAAGTGCCTACTTGAATATCATCTCTAGTGACCAACTATCATCATTGTTGAATACAAAGAAACAATACAAAGGGAGTCTATTATGCTAATAGACATTTTTCTTCATTCTCACTGCCTACCTAACTCTCACCTGTGCAAAGGTGTTCTTGAGATCAAACGGAAAAATTATCTGAAAAGCGTTTTTTTAATACCAACAAATCTAGACATCTATAGGCTCTGCATTAAAATCCCTATAAACTACCAGCGGTATAATTGTAGTAATCCAATAGTTACTAAATATTCGTTAACTGCTATTTTATTAGGGTATTTTCGATCAATTCTGATAATATCTATAATACCTAAAATAAGACAGCAAAAAAAGAAAACATATCTGAAAGCAAATTTGTTAGTCCCAAACCATCTAGTGTTGACTAAATTTTGAAGGATGGTGCATTTTGGGTGCATGAATAGTAAAACAGGTATATTGGTTTATTGTAATATGACGGAAACAAAAATGTAAGAATATATGTGTGGAGATAGGCTGGTTGGCTTTCGGGACTTTCTTTCTGATAGCAGGTTATGATTGTCGTCAAATATTTGCAACTGTGCGATCAAGCTTAATCGATCCACGAGCTGTTTCTCTGTTTTAGTTTTCATTAATTAGTTTGAAGTCTAGCTTATTCAGATATAATTTTATTTATCAAAGTCTTTCAGCAATAACCAGTGCGCTTAATCATCTCACATCTCTCTTGCGGCTGAAACACTTATTACTATTCATAGCATCTTATAACTTCAGTTGATTTCTATGCATTCTATTAATTGATTCAAATATATAGCGTTATTCATCTTGTGTGATTTCCCCTAGGAAAAAACTTAGGAGAAGACAGTATTCAACTAAGATGTTCACTGATATTGGTAAATATAGCTATACCTTCTATGAAATGAATACCTATTAGGTAAATAGTTTGTGATGGAACTTTTTAGTACTTATGTTGACTATTCAACATAGGGAATTAGGAACTTTTTTACCTCTACGATTTGATTAACTATATGGGTGCTTTTATTTCTAATATAGGTTTGTGAGTGATTATTATCTATGCAAATTTATTACTGGATGAGTTACTCAGATAAAACACGATGTTGTAGGGCCATAATATTTTTGTCGAATACCTTTGAAACATTAAGTTCAATTAAAGCTCAACAGTCACGGCATTCTAGAATTATATATAGGTAATTTATGGAAATAGCATATGACATACATCAAAGAAATGCCATGATGGAATGGATGGATCAGAACATTTTTGAATACATGTAGCAAATGTGAAATTCCTTTCCATAATTTCAATGCTTGGGCCTCAACAACATCCGCATTTTTGTAATTAATTAATATACTCGTACTACATATTCCCATGATACAGATTTTGGATTTTCAAATAATTACATAATGATACAGATTTATACAGAAATACAGATTTTGGATTTTCAAATAATTACAATAATTACAAAATGTAATTATTGTATATAAAGATTTCAAACATGAGGATGGATCTTCATGTGAATAGTTGTTTTCTACAAGTCTCCGTTTTCTATAGGTATGTACTAAAATTGTAGTAAAATAGCAAAAAAAATGTAAGTATAGGTACTCCGATGTTTACACATTCCGTATATGTACTTATGCAATATCGAATCGAATAGTGGTAAAATTGTAGCGAGTAGGTATGTGATAAAAACTACGAGTACAACAACTATTTTCATAGTAAAGAATATAAAATACTCGTCCTGTGTAATGCAAACAGTTTTCAGTCCATGTTTATAAACTTTTCATGTTAACAAATCCCAGAGATAGCAGCTAAAAGCAGTTGCTACTCGTTGTTACAATAATGTTTAAATAGTACCAACGAGTACCTATACTTTAGTTTATGCATTCCTGATAGTTTTAGATACGAGTGCGCGTACCGGATTGAAAAATGTAGAGTTTACAAAACAACTAAATTGGCCATGCTCGAGTAGGTATAATACCTATATCAATTCCTTTTTTTTTTCAAAGTGATAGTATAGAGTTAATCCTTATTATAATACCACAAGAAGGTCGCAGGTCGAAGTCATACATAAGTATCATATAATTATAAAAAATGCTCGAATTGAATAAATACCTACGTAGGGATTAAACAGTTTTGCCCCATTAGACGATAGTCTGATATTCCGGAGGTTTTTCCAACTTTACCCGTCATTCCTAAGACTCTGGTTCTCTTACGGCAATACGTAGTTTTTTCGGGTTTTCTAACTAAACCCTTCTGTTACAAAAACAAGAACAACATAATATAATTTATAACAGAAGTGATTTGTCTTCAGGTTTATTATGCTTACCTTTCGCATGGTATGAATTTTTTCAAGGACGTGAAAATGAAGAATCCAGCTCATACTTTATATTCATTTTTTACCTTAAAATAAACAAACAATAAATTAAATTGGATTTAACTTCTTAAATTCTCCTAACTTCAGACATTCTACTAAACACCTGATTTCACGCAACCTCTATAGTTTTCTTGACAGAACTCTGCATATAAATTAGCCTAGGGAAACTAAGTGACGAAAACGTTATTTTATTATAGTCGTCATTACGAAGCCTTAATGACGATATCTAATGATGATTCTGAATTAGTAAGACACGCAAATACACTACAAACTAAATATAGGAAAAATAAAACAATGTTATATTTATTTACTCGTACGTATTTTCATTACGTTGTATTAATTTTGCTGTACGCTGTTCTTATAAAAATATAATGATACCTTTACAGGTAATCTTGAGTTAATGTGCACAAGGCACTCTCAGTGGCAGGTGGCTTTCTTGTATTCCATTGAGGAACGTTAAAGAAAGAAGTAGCACCAAAAAAAAATAATAATAAGATCCAACTCTTGGTGGCTATCAAGTGTGAGAATCTGTGCTGCCATCTGTACAATCATCGTGGCACATATGGGGAAAGGTGATGGAGATATCCTGAGTTATCATGAGGAATATTTACGAGCAAAGTAATATCGTAGTATTTACTTGTAGATAAAATCAGTGCTGAGTGTATAATATCTCAGTTAGTTACGTACGTAAAATCGATATGTGGTTTGTTCTAACATAATTACCTGTGAAGTCATGCAACATTAATATTATAATCTATGTCATCGAGTACTTAGGTACATATATCTATACTTAGTTAATAATAATATGTAATATGCATTACAATGGACATGAGGCTCTTGTTGCAAAGTACTCAGATCGTGTTACTGATAATGTCTTTGCTCTGAGGTCTAATGTTTACCTGTATCTGTATAATTATGTATGCATTCAATTCAAACAGAATACTTGCATAGTTACACACAATGTCGAACAAATAAAGCATCTTTTACCAAAATACTTGTAGGTAATTTTAATTAGATACATTGTGTAGGTATACCTAAAAAAATTAAACATGACGATGCACATTCAATGTAATACTATAACGTACTGCAGTTTGAATAGTGGATTTCTGTGATTTTCTTTAGTTAAAAACTAGCCATTAAAAGTTAGCTAGATACTAATATTGTTTTGTCACCGAAAATACATTTTTTTTTTTTTTATTTATTTAACATAAAATACATTTTACAATTTACAATTATTAAATACATGGTAAGAATATGATTAGCAATGATCCTGTTACTCCCCGGATATGAGTATATTACTCGTGTTCCGAGGAGGTACATAAATACTGATATGGTGGGAAAATAAGTAAAAATCGATTGTCTAAAGAGTATTATATGGTAACTAACAACACTATTATGGCTATGTAACATTTGTGTCTTTTTAAATAATATTGTGTATTCATAAATTACTCAAATGTATAATAAGTATTTTGAGAAATAAACCGAATTGAAAATTGAAATAATATAATTTTTAATATAGCTTCTCCCTACTAACCAAACATTTTCTTTAGAGATTTTCTCTAGTCATCACCTCAGTAAAATATGCGATGTCGAAGAAAAGAAAACAAAAGAGCAAATACACCTGGAACTAAGATATCAATAATGTTATTCTTAATACACTTACTATGTCATATTTAAACACCGACTAATTTTCAACCCAAGGAAACCGATATATTATACATAACTTATACACGTGCAATGTACTCTAGTGACTTTGTATACACAAGTAATTTTCCAATAATAACTAACAACACGGAGTATTATATTGTAAGTACGAGTATTTTTTTACGCACGAAAGAAAAATAATATTGTTCCACCTCGTAAAAAGGAATAAATGTGACAAGAGAATCGCCCCTGATACCCTGCCTAATAAGAGACACGGGCTCGGACAGAGAGGGTGTGTTTACTTACTTGTTACCAACTAAATTACATACCTTCATGCGCGTGTATTATAATAGATACTTAGATAAGTAGATACCACCCTAACATGTACGGGAAACATATTGTCAACTTTCACAGGGGAGGCGTAAATAGAAGTGTAACAAAGATAATGACTTAATGTTCTAGTTAGAACAAATTGATATTTTATTGAATGCCGATTACTCAATTGTAAACTATAAAATTTATATTTTTCGATGACAACGCAAATCACTAAAATATTTTTGTATGCTTGCATAGGTGCGAAATCACCTTTGTCCAGCAATCAATCTTACACGTGAGAACTTCCAGATTACATAGTTACGATAGAGCAGAATCCGGACTAGGAAAGCGGGTTTTAGAATATCGAATACTTCTTCCGGTTAAAGGGAAAAATGGATTTACATAATTACTTAGTACTAGGTATGCAATAGTGGTTGCATCAAACCTAAAATCCAAACACTGACCCGTTGGTGAAAAAAAATTGTTCTAAATAATTCACCATTTAATTGGTAGTTAATTAACTGATTTAAGATTCGTTCATAAATAATTAACAACGTGTAAACCACATCAATAACTGATTTGCTAACATTTTTCAATATCTCACTATCCAAGTTTGTCCTTCAGTTATGAATACCTTTCGCCATCAGACGTTCCATAGTGTCCTGTCCTACTTCATGTACTTCATGCAGTCTCCATTTCCTCCTAAATACTTAGGTATTTATATCATTTCAGAAGATATAGTTTGACATGTTTTATCAACCTAAATTTGGATCAATCCCACAAGTCAGCCTTGACAACTCAGGACAACAACCTAGTACTCAATTTTCATCGAAATCAATATACAGGGTGTTTGATAGATGGATACAGATATCTTCAGGAGTGATAGAAGAGGTCATTTAGCATCTTCATGGAAATTTGCTTAAATTAGAGGTGATCTATTTAAGTTTTTGTATCATGGATTTACGAAACTAATGTTTTTTATAATGTTTTGTATATCATTTGAAAGAGCATAAACCAGAGAAATTTTTTCCAGATTTCTGAATCTTTGGACATTATTTTTCTTATCTAAAATCCTCTCCAAAGTCGTTACTCGTTTTTGAAATATCTCTTTCCCGAAACTTTAATCCGACATTTTTTTAACATGATTGTTTTTCAGATTAAAACTTATGATTTAAGTAGACTAAACACATACTCAGGTAACAAAAAAGAATGATAGAACTAAGTAGGTACCTATACTTACATGCTATCGGGCTAAAACTTGAGTAATTCGGGGTATTTCGAAAAAAAGTTAAAATCTCGAATATCTCGAGAACCGAGCGACTTTTGACTAAGCTAAGTTTAGCTCAAAAGATGCTAAATGACCTCTACTATCACTCCTGAAGATATCTGTATCCATCTATCAAACACCCTGTAGATATACTGAGCACTGGGCCACGCACCCAACTCACAGAAATTGTACCTAACTATCGACTCCAGTTTCATTCACCCTTCATTTCTTTGCACGTGTATTTTAAAATAGAAAATAGTACGACAACGATAATTTACATTTTAGTTTTGTTATAGATAAACAGATACTGTCATACCTATATTATATTGAATTGTTTAGTCGCCATATTATGTAAGTAATCTCGTATTAAGTCTATTAGTTGTAAGACTTCTATTGTATGTAAGCAGCCGTATAAATCTATTATAATACTACTACGTTCAGTTCTGTGGACATTGACTAGATACACATTATTTCATTTTACTAAAGAGTTTCTATATTTCCTACTCGTATTTACATATTCATATTTAGACAATAGGCATGTAGAGAAATCCAAGAGATCAGTGTTCACTATCTTCATATTATTCATTGGTTAGCAGCAAATCCATGAATCTCTTTCTCCATACCGTGTCGATCTTCAAGGATCTATTTTATTTATTTTTCGCTCCATTTTCATTTGTAGTAAGTAATATTTGGCACATTGGAAGGAAAGAGAATCATTCTTAATTATTGGAAATCAAGGAAGAATTACAAGGAATGAAAGTCGATTGGTATAATCTTGATATAATTTTAAGAGCTCTTCAAAATAATTTGGTATACATATAACTGATAAATAAATATGACGGTTAAGTAATAATATAACTTACTATTGTCCACGTATATATTATATCAATATCTATAATATAATACGTCTACATTTCCCCTATTCTTCATAATTTATTCATCTTTTCCATCCAGTTGCCGCTGACAAGTCGCCTGTCTTCGTTGGACATCCGCTAGGTATTGTCAACTTCAATACATCCTGTAAGAATCCTACAGACTTAAGCGCTTCCTTAATATTTTATTTACGTATCCAGATACCCCACCCCCACTACAGGTATTATAAAATATGCTGGAATAAAGTATTCATGTAAGTATATCCATTGAAAATGAATACAGAGCTTGTTATGAAAAGGTTTCAATGTTTCACAGTGATGATGATAATAATAGAATAAAGGTGTCACGAATCTTTTGACTAAAAATTCCTTTAAAAAAATGAAAATTCTTATTTGACTCGTTTTAATCGATCAAGATTTACGAGTATATCCATACGAGTATAGTATGTCAATTGGTAGAGTTCTATTTAAGCAATATCTTTCAGTAAACCCGAAAAATTCTTGTTTATCCTAGCTATCTTTAGCTTTATAATTTACTGCTTAAAGGAAAAGATCCGATTTTTTTACTACGAAAAATCTAGTTTAATTACAATTTGTATTATAGCATGGGACTGAACCTTTAAATTCCATTCCTAATACTTGTATCATAAAATAAGCATAGATTTTATTGATGAAGTTAGATGCTTTATATGCATTCACACTGCATACAAATTCGATAATCATTATTTTTAGTGTGGAATGAAAACAATAGATTTTTGCCATATTTTTAAAACATCATTTTTTTCTTGTGAAAAGGTGTCTTGTCTAACCACTTAATTATTCACAGATACTAATATATCCACGGAAAATATTTCACTAGGGTGAACTCACTAGGTTATCATGAACTCTTCCAAATAATTCACTAACTATTGATTTGATTCAACAAACAGTACAACAGTGACAAAAGTAAAACGTTTATAATTTATTAAATTGCAGGTAAAATTATCTATAGAGTATTTCCAAAATTTTAATGTAAAATCTGTTATACGAAGCACGTAATTAAATTTCAATTTCCGAATAAATATTTACAAAATTAATCACAAATTTATTTGAACATTTTGAATAGAATTTCATTACCTTCACTACTCTGCCAGCTTATAACATTCTGGCTCGATGGAAGCCGAATTAATTAAATTAATCGATATTTTACAGGTCCCCTACCCGCCTCGGGCAAGTGATGGAAAATGTATAACAATATTATAATGGGTACGTACCTTGTCACAGCAACATTCAATAAATCTGTTAAACGTTTAGATACAACATACACGATGTCATTTTTGTAAGTATTATATATTTTTCGCTATTATTTATTTATAGACCATCATTTGTATATTCTGAATATGGCAATAGTCCCTACCTACTCGTATTTATTTGATTAATTCTTATCGCTGGTAAACTATATTTTCACAAGGTCGTGAGCCAAAAATCTTAGTTTTTTTAAGATATTTCATGATGTTTTGTGTTATTATTATATTTCAATATTTATCGTTTTTTACTTCAAATTAAAGGTAATATGTCATAAATATGTATAATATCAATTTTCAGTAATGGTTTATAAGTATTGAGATCTAAAAAGTCAAATCAAAGGAAACAGAACTTGAGGGTATATTAGCATTCAGCGTAATGTCAACTAAAAGCATGGGCTAATTTATCGATCTATTCAGCATATTGTCAACTAGAAGCATGGGCTAATTTATCGATATATTCAGCATAATTTCAACTAGAAGCATGGGCTAATTTATCGATCTATTCAGCATAATGTCAACTAGAAGCATGGGCTAATTTATCGATCTATTCAGCACAATGTCAACTAGAAGCATGGGCTAATTTATCGATCTATTCAGCATAATATCAACTAGAAGCTTGGCTAATTTATCGATCTATTCAGCATAATGTCAACTAGAAGCATGGGCTAATTTATCGATCTACGAGTATTCAGCATAATGTCAACTAGAAGCATGGGCTAATTTATCGATCTATTCAGCATAATGTTAACTAGAAGCATGAGCTAATTTATCGATCTGTGATCAAAATGAAAAAAATTCAACAATATGGCTAAATAAAACATAAATACTTGCTTATTAAACTATAAAAATAATGAAGTGTTCAAACAAATACATAATTCATTTTTTCACCAGCAATGTAAATATTTGATAGCGAATATAAGATACAAACTTATGATTAAATATCTGCTGATATTTTCAAAGAAAATTTCAAGACACTTTACTAATTTCATTTTAATATTTACATTTTTTATCGCGTAAGTATTTCAGTACAGTATACCGTGTGGTACCTAGTAAATTATTATTTTTATAACATGCAATATATTTTAATTTCTTAACACACTTGTATAAATAACTTGACGTTTATTTAGCCCGCGTATCTGAAGATAACAGAACGAATGTAGAGTAATATGTATTATTGTAATATATTATTTTAAAATTTCAGTATTGCATGTATTATTTTTAGTTTAGTAATGTCACACACATTGACTCGCTACATTAAGAAAAAAATATTCTTGTGTTTTCTTTCAGAGCTATCTCACCATTTCATATTACAAACCAAATTAAAAATGGACGAAGCAACCCGAAAACCATTTTCTTTTTTTTTTCAAAACTGGGATCATTTTCTATCATCGAAGTAAATATTTTCAGGCTATATCAGAAACCAGAAACCGTATCTAGGATTAATGAATGAAGTTTCGAAAAATATATAGATTTTCACCGACAGTAGGACAAATTGATTCCAGAAAGTTGCTTACCGATTATACTGAAGACTTCCAAATCTATTAATAAACAGGGTAGGTACTTACTTCAAATTCCAGATAAAATAATCATAGCTAAAAAGCGTGTCGCGTGGTTTAAATTCTTGTGACGTTATTTTTCATAGCTGCCTACTTTTATTTTTTCACTACATTATTTTCTATCACAAATTCTTCGCCCCAATATTAAAACGCTATCAATCATCCATCATTCTACCATGACACCATGTACACACCTCCAAACAAAATAGGCAAACACTATACAGTATAAAACAAACATTATAATATAATATCGATAGCCATTCAAACATTTGCCTTTAGAGTTGTATCAAAAGGGAAAAGGAAGCACTACTGCGTTCTATTTTCTTTTAATAAACTGCGCTGAGCCGATATTCTATGACTTGAAAATAACTCAAGAAATATATAGTTCCAGGAATGGAACAATGTAAATACCTCACATAAGTTTCTTCTCACCCTTGTGTTATCATCTTTGTATCCATTACTATTCTCCGCGAGTTAATCCATGATGCCCTTTCAGTTGTCTTCCTATTTCTTAGCTGGTAGATGATTCTTCGGGCACCGGGCGATTTGCAGGAATTTCATGGGTCACAGAAGGTATGAAAAATTATGGAACTGTCCATTCATTTATGATCTCTCTAAAGTTGTCTAATGGTTCCATAGTATATCTTGAATGTAGCGTTTGAATTCTATCGAATGAAACCCGTGAATTTATGTCATACTTACTGCTCCTAAAGATCTTTGAGCAGCAAAATGATACAGGTTCCTATATACTGATAGTATTGCTTGAAAAACGTGGTTGAAGAAAGAAGTGACAGTTTCGATGGCATCAAAAACATTGAGACTCTCTTAAATGTTGGCTCATACACACTAGCCCAGTAGTTTAGTCGAGTAGGTAGTGAATTAGTAACAATTCCAGACATCTATATTTTCTTCTAGTTCAGTAGTTAAGTTCTATTGTATTTCTACACATATTTTACAGCAGTCTGGGTTTATCTTTAAATAATGTAAACCAAATGAACATCTCCTTTCTATACCATTTTCTTTACCTCACCTAAAGTTGAAGAATAGGATGGTTCTTGTTTTCCCAATTTTCTTAAAATATGAGATAAAGTTGAATGCTTCCTTAGATCTAATAGTTCACAGTATAATGACATAGCAGTCATGTAAGTTACTTACATTTCTTATATTAAGTTGGTTACCACTGTCGTTCAGTGCATACGTCCATCTAATAGCTTCCCCCTTCCTCCGACTCCCTCAGTAGGCCGCACCACAACACTGTTCAGTCTTGTTTTACTATTCCGCTTAGTTGCATGTCACACGAAGTTTTTTTTTTTAACAATATTCACTAATCAGCTACAATACATCGTACAATACAATACAATAATCAATATAATATCCTAAAAAGACGACAGTTAGTATTCGTATAACTAAATACAGAACTAACCAATTACATTTGATATTGTTATTCGTTTGTCTATTATCGATCGTCGACTGTTTATTACTTACTACGAAGTTGTTAACACGCGGTTCCGAATTTGAATTTTGGCGCTTAAATCGCTGTCATAATACGCGTCTTGTTTTGGTTCCTGTAAGTTTTGGATTGCGTGTTGCTGTTCCACATTAATAATAATATAAATATTATTTGAAAGAAACTAATTATTTTCATATTATTACAGTTATTTTGATTGTATCGTTTGATATCACGTTGCTTATCAAGGATTTCTTTTGGTGATTATTTCTTGAAAGGGTAAGATACTGTTTCAATTTAACCACATCAGGTACCTAGTTAAAGCACTTCATATAGAAAAATGTTAAATTAACCCCTTTGCCAGATCCAGACTTTACCCGAAATTTTTCCCTTTCTCCCACCCTGGAAATAAGAGAATATTTATCAGATCCTATTTTATACTGTAGATACTTACTTATATTTTTCAAAGAATTTGAGCTTGTGTAAACAAACCCAAATACTTTGATGTACACTTCAAAGTAAACTAAAAGCTTATGTCGTGAAGTGCGGAATACATCATCAGTGCCAGGGTTCGAACTTCTCCTTCTTGGAAAACCGGCGCTTCATCCAACTGCGCTAACCCTGTACCTACTCGTTTTTCTCTCTCTCACCAACCTCTCAAACTACTCGCCACCTAACCATATCATTTTCGGTAAACTAACTTGATTTTCAACCTGTCGGTTCCCAGTTAACCGAGTATCTTCCGCACACCTATCGCTGGTTACGTTATACTGTTGCCGAATTACCGAATATCGAATGTAATACCTACTAGGTGGGGTGTTATTCACTAAATAATAACTCTTTAAGACCATCTCTCTCTCTTCGAACACACATAGCATCATTTGATTGTGTTGACCCTTAGGGTCCTGACCTACGTATTAAATGACCACTTAAATTGCGTTATCACTTTGAACATGATTAAAATTTATTAGTTAGGTCACTTAATAATGTCTGAGTAGGTACCTACCTACTTACTAATGTATTATATCATTTTATTGTCTATGATAAATAAATTGGACGGTAAATCTCTTGTATATACTCGTAAGAGTGCCAAAACAATATAGGGACTTTTTTGTAAGGTTATTTTCATTTCTCAGTCATTTGTAAGAGTGATAGAAATTGAACAACACTTTTTTTGAAAACTAGCTGAAACTTTCACGATGTAGATCAGATATTCAATGACGGATACGTTTTGAGTGAACATAATCGTAGATTATAGGTATCTATTTGACGAATTTTATTAACGTGATACTAAAAAAAGTATCTGGCGTTTTGTTCTCTTCGCCTACGCCGCACGGGTATATGTAGATTAGAATTATTTTTATTTCCATAATAAAATGCTAATGCTTCATAGTTGCTAATTTGACAATAAAATCTATGTACCTACTAGAGCTGTGTCAATAATGGTCATCAACAGTTAATCTTCAGCAGTTGTTCTTATTTAACACTTCAATACTGTTGACATAAAAGTACATTGTCTGCTCACGTTAATTTACGCTATACCAGAGTGAGTATGTAAAATATTCCAACCAAACGCACGGGAAGAAAACTAATCAAAATTCCCGCACGTATTTATTTATGTATGTAATTATTTATTATACATAAACGGCGTTAGCATTTAACAGTATTCTTACATATAAAATAATAGATCACACATAGGTACATGGCATCAATAAAAAATACACCAAAACTGCAAGTCAAAATCAACCAAGACAATCTTCAATCAGACAATCAGCCATCAACAGTAATATTAACATAAACAGAAAAATGAACGAGTAGGTACTGCGATATCTCGCGATGTCATTGTCACTAGTTAACAACCGCTACTGATATTAATCTCGCGATGTTATTGGCCACCGGTCAACTGTAGCGCCTGTTGACCGGTGACCGATGACATCGCGAGTTTATTAAGCGTGCTTAGGACGCACAGGACATTTTGACGGGGAATCTTCCGAAATTGATCAGCGACATTAGCTTTTAACGACAACTGTTAATCAACGTTAGCATTAGCATCTGTTAAAGTTAACTTTAGTTAGCGTAAACGCCCACCACTAGTACCTACTGACATAGTTATTAGTTAAGTTATAAAAAAACTTTATTTATAGAACTTCACTAGTTGATCGTTGATAGGCCTATGCCCCTCCCTACCCTATAAAATGTTTGGGAGTTTCCTAGTTATATATCTACCTGCACAAAGCCGTAGCCAGGAATTCATTTCAGGGGGGGATTCGAGCTCTAGACCAGAGACAATATGTAACAACCATGGGTGTTTGCTAGCTTCGAAGCTAGGTGGGACAACTAAAATTTTGATATTGTCAAATGGAACCTTTTTTTCAATAACGGGTAAATTGATGAACCTGGTTGATTTGAAGGCAATTTCTGGGCATATCTCTGGATTACAACATAATAAACGACGAGCGCCACAGGCGGAAATTTTGGACCTGCATAAGAAAACATAAGATGGTAGATATAACAGAATCGTTAAAAGTTCAGTTTATTTTTTGTGAATAAACCCTCACTGTGATTAGAAGCGCCGCGGATATTTTTTTAAATTGTATTGATGATGGAAAAAACGATGTGGTAATAATGTGATTACTTTCTACTATGTATAAAACGGTTGGGTTGGTTGAGGAATTTCGGGGGAGGGAGAGAGGGGGAGAAGGGGGGGATGACCCCCCAACCCCCCCTCCGACTACGGCCCTGTAATCTTCCTATACATCAATTAATGTCATTTGGTGAAAAATATATTGTTGCCTGTAAATAATCCTGTAATCGTATACATACAATAGTTATTTATTATTTAACTCGGCAGGGCTTACCTAACTTTTTATGTTTTAGTATCAGTGTTTTAAAACTTGTAGACTGGTAGAGCGCAACACATTCAATGTAGACTTATTAGTATACTCATACATCCGTGTATGGGCGTCGCCAGCCTCGGAGCTAGGGGGGGCAACAAAAATTTTGGAAAATGCCATAGCATAAAAAAACACGTAAATTTTTTTTTTGAAAATGATAGATTTTCATGCTGATTTTAGAAAATTTATGATATGATGAGAAATTGTGTGGTAGTAATGTGTATAAGTAAGTGTCCAGATTTTGTCACAAATTATCACTTTTTATTTAGAAGGCAAAAAAATTACCGCCCAAAATTTTAAAACATTCTGCACCTGATTTGATATTTTTTTACTAACTGAAACTTTTTTCTACTACTATATACTACTACATAAAATCTCCAATTTTACAAAACAGAATATACAGTCAGTCAACAAAGATGTGGTCTCGAATTAATTCGGAACTACAATTTTGATTGCTGGCAACAATGACATTTCCATTGAAATTTAAGAAGTGTTGCCACTATAGTTACCAATAAAAGGGTAAGTAGGTACCTTCATATTTCCACCATCTCTCTCTTGACAGACTCTAATTTTCATTGAATTATAAGAAAAAAAGGGATACCAATAATATAAAACTGTCAAAAGCTTTAACTCCATATCCACCAGCCGCGAAGCTACTTGAACACGATTCCCATCGAGCTACCTTTTGGAAAAAATGATAGGTATAATAGTGTCTAATCTGACGTAATCCCATAAAAAATGTTAGCCCCGGCTTCCCTTCTGCAGAAATCCACCCTTCGCCACTGATATCCACTTAACTTTTTTTTAAGGTAACTGATGTAGAAAGCACTGAACGATATTTTTACACACAGCATTTATATAATTTTTCCCTCCGGATGTTTCTCTATTGAAAAATGTTATTGAAGCATGCTGACCTAAATAATTCCCAAAAAAAGATTAATTATTTGCCATCGTATGGACGACATGGCAATTCTATGGACATTGATGTGACATTGTTAAGACTCCCGAAGGAAAATAATGTAGAACGTGTATTTTGTATGAAGCGCAAAAAGCTGTAGGACGTAGGTACCTACCTATTATTGTTTATTATAAGTTATTGGTACATTAATAATAGATTCAGAAGATACTTTCTGCCTTATGTTTATGTGTACACAATTTTATTTTCTCAAGTAGGTATGTATTATAATTTTATATCTAATCCATAAAATCCTAAGGTACTTACCATTTGTCTTTCGATTTTTTTTTTATGTGGCTACCACACGCTCGCCTACGCTCGTGTGAATGAGTAAAAAGACGTACGGACGGTATGATTGCCTTGGATTGTATTCGTAATCGACGGTTAACGTCTTTTTACTCATTCACACAAAAAACGTCGAGAGTCGGCGAGCATGTGGATGTACCATTACGTGTAAATTAATTAGTTTATGTATGCCCCATTCTGTAAACTGACTACTTCAAGTGCCCAAACTGTCTACGGACAACAAACATATAAAATATACAATAAACTCGATTGTAATTGAACATATAAAAATTTCAGTAGATGGCATTTGCCATATGCATAATAATATCTTTGCCACACCGAGCGACGCAAAGGCCAAAGCTGTAATGTTGCTCGGTGTAATTTCAAGTTCAAATAAATAAATAAATATTTACGTAATTCCAAATTTACGAGTATATTACTATCTCCCAAGATTTACCCAGCTATTTTTAAGACTTTCACTTAATGTTATTTAATTAGTTATGTACCTACTTTTCCTTGAACGAAAACGTAGTCCGACTCCAACTTAGACACGTTTTTTACGCCAGTATTATTAGTTTTTTTTTCGACGCACGTGTCTGAAAAAAATACGTTATTGGTAAAAAAAGAACGCTGCCATTTTAAACGATTTTCTGCACTCCATAAAGATTACATAATTTTTCTAGCTTGATGTTAAATGTACAGAGATGTATTCGAGTTTATTTTAAAAACTCAGAACCATTTCCAAATCCCGCACAAGAATTTGAAATGAAACATAGATCAACTCACAATTAATTAATTTAGAAAGGGGTGCGTTCTCATTCTTTCACTTTCTTGAAAAGAAACCATTATTCTAAGGATTATTATTTCCCAAACATAATATAGCATAATGTTACTGAATATTATAAGAGTTACGAGGAGGCTTTGTTCTACTTGTATAAAAAGGATCTCGAGGGATAAAGTTATTGATGACACTTCATAACGCGCGGTCTTGTGTTGTATGGTATGAGTATAATATGTACTCCAGTGCATTGTAACACTATATAAAAACACACCCCCGGAGGCATGGTGTTGTTTTCATATTAAAAAAATATTGTATTGAAAATAATATTTACAAAACCTAACATTCTCTTCAATTTTTCTTTTCTCTTCTATTTTTATAAAAACAAAGCCTTTGTATATATACGGCTCAGCTTAGATAGATTCCCAAATGAACATATTTATCTACCTGTGCAAATTGGCTGCTTAGCTAGATTTCAAGCAATATTCTTCAGAAATCTCTCAATTATAGAGTATGGGTAAATGCCGAAGTATTAAAAAAAAAATTGAGTCTACTTAGTCATTTCTTGAGTTATTATACTTACGCTATTCACCATACATCCTCTCTTATCAAAAAATATTTTAGCCAGTATTCCGAAAGTCCAACCGATAGGTTCGCCTCTAATCAATACCGTAATATTATTTGCATGTAATAAATCTGATAATCTATATTTTCATACTTCAACAAAGGTTATTGGTTGTTAAAGGTTGATTCTTTGTAATCGCTGTATTTGATAATGTAAATTAAACCTATGATAAAGCGGATTCCACACATGCGAATCTAATATTCACTCTAAAATATTATATTGACTACAATATAACCATTTGTTAGTTTTTAACTAGAAACATTCATCAACATGATTGTGAGTTTTTCGTTCTTGGCACGATTTGTTTGCGTATCTATTGTAAAGTTGATATCAAAACTAATAATGTCAAAATTTTCAGCCTTTTTTTCTATTATATCCATGTTGTGCATATTTTAAGCTTGTAGAAATCCATATTGAAAATAATTTTAAATTAGCGATAATAGTAGCGACGTAGCCAGTATTTTTAAAATAATAAGCACATACGCAGAGCTTTTACGTTTCAGTTTCAATGCTGATCCTTTTCTCAGATCTTTCAGATCTAAATTCTTAAATTTTCATAATGCTGATGAGTTACTCTAATCAGATTGCACTAGACCAGCTGTGAAAGGAAATGTTTGAATGTTAAAACTCAGTGACTTGCTTATGTTTCAGTGACTAATGTAAGGAATACTGACGGACAAAATATTGTACATTGACGACATAAGGCGATAGAGCTACAGAAACGTCTAAAAGTAAGAAAATGTAAAAAGAAAAACCCCTAATGCGTGACATTATTAGGTTAATGTATACATATTTCTTTCACATCTACTGTATACCTAACATTATTTACTAACGCACAATACATGGGTAACATGCGATGTCATACTATGATAGATACCATGGAAATTATTATAATAATAGATACAACATACCTGTACATAAACATTTTATCAGTCCCACAGTGTAATCAATTCTAAGTATGACCAGAGGTGGGCACCGTTAATCAAAAAGTTAACTTCGTTAATCGATAATCCGTTAACTAAAAAGTTAACTTCGTTAAACGTTAAAGCGTTACATTTTAAAAAAAGTAACGGAAGTTAACGCTAATCCGTTAAAGCGTTAATGTAAAAAATCGCGGTTGAATGGCATGAAATGGAACTACATAAGTATAACTACTGTCACATTTACACTATCGCGATATATCCCAACAAAGTGAAATTTCTTTTCCAACTCCCAACCCACATACGATACCACACATAACCCCATACAACCCTTGGATTATCTAATGCCAGCGCCGCCAGTGGATGATGTCTGTGCAAATAATCAAATATTAACGGACTTAATTAACGGAAGTAAAATGTAACGGAAGTTAAATAGTCCGTTAACAATTTTAAGAGGTGAGAAAAGCGTTAAATCGTTAACCAAAATGTTAACTTCGTTAATTAACGATTAACGGATTAACGCTTTTCTGCCCAGCTCTGAGTATGACAACGTTTATTATTCGTTACCTTCGACTACTTACATTCATAAGTAGAGGAGACACTAGTGTCGACACGAATGACAATAATATTGTATACACATTGTCTACCTTTTTATGCACATAATAATTATGTAGGTACCTAAAAATATTGTTAACAATATAATGTAAGTGCAAAGAGTTGAAACTTCTAAGTTCATATCTAATAATAATCCAAAGTGCCTGACTGACTTGAAATTTTGTAAACAGATAGGTTTTCTTCCACTAAGAAGGGATTTTTGGAAATTCTGTCTCTAAGGGGGTGAAAAATAGAGTTGAAAATTTTTCAGAGTATACGAATATCTCGGAAACCAGACATTGTACGAAGTTAAAATTTGGCACATAGATTCTACTATTAAAATTAGTAATAGGGTGTTTGGGCGTTTAATACTATAATACAGCTAGTTTAATATAAATTTAAACAGACAGTAATAAAAACTGATTTCAAAATCGGTGAATAATACATTGAACATTCTTCTCTAATCATCAATTGACACCTAATTAAAATACGTTTGATTTGATTTAAAAAAAACATATGTAGATACAAAAATATTCAAGTAAACATCACATGACAAAGAACCCTGGAGTTGTGTGTGGGTATACCTGATGGATTTAAAAAGTTTTGAACCAAAATAATACTCGCATTTGTATGTTAAATAGATACAACGGTGTCCGGTAAATTCATCTAAAATCAGTTGGTCTTAAATCGATTCGTCTAAAATTAATTCGTCTAAAATCAGTTCGTCTAATTATCAATTCGTCTAAAATCAATTCGTTTAAAATCGACGAATTCATCGTTAGGCAAATTGATTTTAGCCGAATTGATTTTAGATCAATTGATTTTAGACGAATTGATTTTAGACCAATAGATTTTAGACGAACTTACCGTAAACCAGATACAACAAAGTTATAGGTATGCAGATTCAACACAATTCATTTTCATATCATTTTGATTCAGTATTAGTAGGTGTTCAGGGAGAAGACTTTTATAAAATTGTATGCTGAAATGGTCGCAATCTTTGTCCTGCAAATAAACAATCTTCAAATTATTCAACTCTTTGATATATATTATATGCGACTGAAAATAAATGTGAACAAGACGAAATTTTCATTAACGGATTGTTGTCGATTGGTAAAAATGGACACACATGAACGCTTCAGTCAGTTAGTATGTGTGTTACTTAAAAAAAACATGATTAATATCGTTCTGCTTAAAATACTGTTTCATTTCCTTGACGAATTTCCCAAACAAAATAATACAAGTAGGAATGTATGATGTATATTGTATTATAAGGTAAAGTATTTAGACTAGAGACCAAAAGAATGTTCAGTACAGTTTACCTAATAGGTTTTCGGTTTCTCGTACAAAATCGAAAGTCTGCGTTCGATTCGGTTTTGGTTGAAACTAAAATCTGTCGTTATCAAAATCTTATTTTGTAATCTAATTTATTTTTTCCTAATATGTTATAGTTAACAATACCAATAAGGAAAAAATGGTTTCTACTACGTTTTCGGCATACCTATATAACGAAAAGTATAATTTCAACCGGTCGGTCTCTTATTTAAAACACTAGTATATTATAGGTACTAAACAGTGTTTCTCACAGTATTATGATGGCAACATAGTGCGTGTAATGATTGATTAAGTTAATATCAGTATTTAAGTATGGAAAATTTCAACACACAACTAAAAGTGGCAACAAAATATAATACACCCATTTAATTACATTACAATATTGTGTGTGTTGGAGCATAATAGCTCCTATAATGTTACCTACGGATAAATCATTGATTTTTACAGTGTTGCCGGTAAATTAAAAGAAACTCCCGAACGCCAAATGTATGAAATATTTTTTTTTTTCACCGTAATATGTTTGCCCGATCCCAATTAATTTTTATTTTTATTTCATGGTAATAGTCAGCTTGTCAGAATTTTCGACAATACATCGACCAATCGGCCAATCGCAGTATCGGGAAAATTGATCTTAATTTACCATCTACAGTCGTGGATATTATTAACGTTCGTATGATTCTTAGCATAGTCGAAGGCATTTACAATTTGTCTCCTGAAACTCTGGAATACGAAAGAACTATATACAATCAATCTCTAATAACTCTGGCATTTCCCATTAAATTCCATGCGATATACAATTTTGATACCTACTTCAAAATATTTCCACGCTCTTATACCTGAATACCTTATAGAGGTATGTGTTAGAAAATATATTTAATCAATTTAAGTGATACAGTTCACCAGGATATAAGAGTATGATAGGAATCTCTCGGGAAGTAAACACATCGGGATCAGGGTATCTACGTATATTCTATATCCCTTGTGCAATTTAATATCTCGCGAGTTCTACATAGTATCGGGTCTCATGTGGTCAATATCAATATAATGTTATTGGTAGTTGAGGTATGGAACAGATCAGAACGTTGACTGTAATAATAATATCAGCTGGATTAGATGGATTGAGTACCACAAGTTGTAAGATGAAACCACTCACTTTTACGAGTGCACTAGACCGTATACTTGCACCGGAACATATGTGCCAATAAATATTGTATAGAAACCGCCAAGAACTCTTATCCTGACCTGCTCAATTTACTAAATTGAAACAGACGTGCATGTTGGTTAAAGCAACTAGAAATCAATGAAAATAATGACGATACGTATAATTTATTAATGGATAGATTTTGTGTGATCGCTTTGTCTTAAAAATGCGTTTATTAATAACTTTGCAATCAATGAGCCGTTTTGCCGATAACTTGATTCTATGAATTCTATAGTGTAATCCTCTCCATAGCGACTCCTTTGAAGTCCATTCAATCATCTTAATTTGCTTGAGTTTATCTATTGTTGAATTTGACCGTGAAATTTAGGAACGAATTGTTCACATCGAGGCTCCAATCGCTTAATTAAAAGCCATCGTTCAAACCTACGTTTCCAATGATATCTATTGATTATAAATTGATTGAAACACGTCGTAGCTCGAGAGAAAGGAAACTGGCATGGTCTACTTGATTTGTATCTAGTACTTAATCAATTTATCTTTTGAATTATTCCAGACTTTTCAATTTCCTCTTCAAATCGCGTCTAAATTAGTAAAGGAAATTCATCAGATTGACGTTAATAATTACCTAATACTAGTTATCTCAATACGAAGTTGATTTCAATATGCGAGTTGTGGGTAATTTAACAGAGACATCAATCAGACATATATTTTATACATATATACCTACATGTCTGAGGTTCTCTAAGAGCTCTCAGTATATTACAAGTGTATATATCATCCATCGAGTCATAAAACACTTCATTTGAATTAATTAATTGACAGATGTCGTGAACAGCTTTCTTGCCGTTGAATGCATGCAATACTGTCTTCAGAAGACGCATTAATTATTATTAACATATCCATTACGTTAATGTACAGTCAGTAGGCAATTAGTTATAGAAATAAATATATTTCAGAAGACTCGTTTAAACTGGGAATCTAGCGATTGAAAAATCAGGTTTTTTTATGACTCATTGAAATACGCCATTAATTTAAAAATCTGGTTAATTTACGACACGTTCAATTACTAATTTAATTCAATCTTATCCGATTTTAGTGAGTTCTTTAGCTAGCCGATTATGTGTGTAATACAATGTTTATCAATTTTCTGAAAACAAAATCTTAAATTACCTACTTGGCTCTACTTAGAATTGAATCTTCCCCAGAAATACATATCTGGTCTAACCCAGCAGTATATCACTTAGTAAATTTAGTTAAAATTGTGTTATCGTGCATAACAATTCTACGTGCAGTTGTGTAGGTAATTATTCTTATGCAAGATATACTACGCAAATCCCTCAAAATTAAATATAATTACGCAGGTACATTTTCCGTTTTGTCAGAAAATAATAATACCAGATGGATTGACGCACGAACGAGAATTTCCATACAACGAGGTTCATTTTCATTCCCCTGACATTTAACTGTAAAACACCGGAAAATTGCATCCAGTTATACTTGAATGTCAAACGTCCATCCCTTCATAATATAAAATACATAATATAGATACACCTACACCACTACTTTTTCCAGGGATTGCGGACGTTCAGAAATGTTATTTCGGCATTATTTCTCGACATTTCTTTAACCCTCTCACTACCAGTGTCCTTCCTGGAGGACAGAACGCAAAAACAAATAAAATCCATTTGAAGCAAATTCTCATACTTAATCCATGGTAAACTTATTATAGAATGTTTATTGTCTATCACTAAATATGTTTTACCAGTAAATAACTATCAGTGTCCTCCGTGGAGGGCATGGGGTGAAGTCCTAAACGGAAAAAAGCAAAAAAAAATTTTTTGTTCTAAATTCATATAAAAATATATAGATATTAAATCCATAGTCAAACAAATTCTATAACCCCTCTATTATATTCTAGTAGTGAGAGGGTTGTGTACCTATTTCTTTTCTTTTGTGTAACAGATATACCTATCTACGAATATTATAGGATATAGGACAAAATAGGAATGTAGGTTATAATCTTATAAACGATTTTTTGTTTGATTTCATTAAATTTATCTCTCCGTTTGGCCGCGCGATTTTAATAACGGGATGAGGATACGTAACGCTCCAGCGGTTTTCGGGCTTTCTGCCTCTTATATTGTTCGATGGACCTATATCTAATTTTCTTCAACAACGCATGTGAATGAACTGTATATGAAGTACCTACGCGAAAGCCGACAAGAATACTTGACATTAGGATAATTATTTTGAGTACATCGTTGGCGCAGTTGGTCAAAGCACGGACTTCCAATTCCAAGGTGCCGTGTTTGAATCGGTGCTGACTATGTATTATGTAGGTACATCACAACTAAATATTTTTGCTTACTGTGAAGCGTGCAAGAATGTATTTAGGTTCGTGTGTGTCAGTATGTGTATAAGCCCAGATCCTTTTCTTTATATAAAAAACATTACCACTAATCGTCTAGACTTAGTCTAAAAATTGTATCCTTTTATCTGGCAATTGAATGCTCACACAAGGAATATATCTGTTCGTTAATAGACATCTGTATATTATTTGATATTTATACCGCTAGTAGCAGTAATATTTATACTTATAATTTTATACGTTGCATGCCCATTACCCATAATGGTATGGGTGTGTAGCACACTACCGCGTATTCACTAATTGGTTCCACTCTTGACCTCCGACTGTCACCGTAATGAGAGACAGCGCACCACTACTTTACTTTTATAAGTAGGTAGGTATGTCATAGCTTTTAAAAATAATGTTACACTTTAACATGAATTCATCTTTCAATTCATATAACATACATTTCTATGCCATTACCTACTAATATTAATAATTTATTCATCTTCTTCTTTTTAGACTTTTTCTCCCCACTACTGGATATAGGCCTCTGAGTTCATCATAATTCTCTGTAATAATAAAGTATCACTCGAAATCTTATATTTCTTTGACATCACATTTTGTTCGTTCTCGAAATGAAATGTGTTTGTCTCGAGAATATGAATAGATACCTACTATAGGGACTTCCCAAAATTTTGCAATTCATAACGTCACACATTTCTAACTTTACATAAATCTCTCGCTTTCATCACATTCGTGGCATTCGACTCGCTCTGCGATTTCTCCCGCTCAACACTCAGCCGTTCGCGAGTACTTATCTGAAAAACTCTGTGTGCTCACTCTATGTGACTCTTAGCCCAAAATCCAGCTGCTAAAAATAATAACTATCTGCTTTTTAATCGAAATGTGATTTAAAATTAAAGTTTACACATACGACCATACATTGTCGCAGGGTTTCCTATCAATATTTTACTGCATCACCCCTTTGCCCCCCCAATAGATGTAATATTGTAAGAGATTGGAGAAAGTGATCAATGAAAAAAAATTATCCCCACTAAATTATCCGTAAAAAAATGCTCACAAAACATGATCCAACCACAACTATCCATATTAATTCTTCTTTGTCCTGCCCTTCTGTCCCGGTTCATCCAGGGTCGGGCCTCTTCGTAGGATCTCCTGCGCCAGGATCTCCTGTCCTGGGTTGTCACTGCTGGGATTCTCTGTAATAAATATAATAACTATTTATAGTAATTAATAAGCTAAAAGCTTATATCGTGAAGTGCATAGTTACGAGTATGTACTCCATTTATAATAATGCAATGGGTTCAGAGTGTTAAAGATAGCATATCAGAATAATAACCGCTTACGAGTATGTTGGAGGTATCTAATAGCTTCATTCAGTACCTGGGTATATTAGTATCTATACTTTCTTTCATACAAATAATGCTATGCAATGTGTTTATCTTAATATGGAGGTAATTAAAACATTCACACACAATTAGGTAGGTACTTTGTAGGTACTGTTTAAAGATGCGAAGAGCTGATAAGGAAACGGAATATAATGGAAGTATCTATATATATACCTACAATGTTATCATGGGCGTCGTAGGGGGGCAGGTGGGGCAGCTGCCCCACCGTAGAGATTGTAATAGGTTTATACTTTTTTATACTAAATGTTAAAACCTCACGAAAAAATCACGTCATAGTATCATTTTTTTTAAAATTAGTGTGAAGATCCATTATAAAACAATGGTTCAACAAAAAATAGTCTGCGGCGCTATTTTATAATACATTATTTAAATAAAATTAACCAAACTACCTACATGACGACCTTATGCATTTTATCTTACAATGAAATTTCACCTGCGGCGCTATTTCCCCGTTTTCGTGCTATATCAATGTTTTGAATTTTGGTTGCCCCCCGCTTCCTCCGAAGCTGGCGACGCCCATGAATTTTATAAAATACAGATAGCAATTAAGTAAATTACCAGTTATTAATGCGAAAAAGATAACGATCATAAATTTCTTATTTTACGCCCGTATCTTCTCGGGAACTTAAACAAACCTAAATTAATAGTCTGATTACGACTTTGTGATTAAGGGCTTGGTACCAAGAATGACGTCACAGTCATTTCCCACGGCATTAAGGTTCAAAATCGTGTGAACAATCGCATCATAAAATGGTAAAAATACCGTTGTTTTTTTTCATTTTTTGGGGTTAATTTTGCGTCTATCAAAAAACTTTTACGGTTTTCCTTAGATTTTAATGCATATTATCAGTGCAAAAAAAAATTTACACCGCGACTTTCGGGAAACGAGTATCCGTCCTTCGGAAAAAATATCAGAGGTATTTTCCAATTTTTTTTTTGAGAAATCTATACAAGATATAAAAAAATCTTTTACGGTTATTCCCTAGACAAATGTTCAATGCATCTATCCTATTTTGTTCCAAAGCATATTTAGTAACGGTTGTCGAGATATAAGGTCTCCCGTTTTTATTTTATTTTTTGAAATGTCGGTATGCAGAGTCTTAATTAGGTGAGTACTAACTAAATATTAGCTATCATTACGTAGTATGCATACATATTTCTACACATATTATGAACACATGTTTCGAGTTTTCCCATTCAGTTTGTTGAAGAAAATGCCAACTAAAAATGAAAAAGTTTTCAACGTTATTTCATAGATGGCAGTATAATGCCAGTATTCATTCACAAGTTTGTTATTATGGGGTGGTCGGTATTATAATATAATTATATGCGAGGGTTGAATCTTATTATGTTATGAGAGGGGTGAACGGTACACTAAGTGTTGGTAGCTATGAAGTCGCCATTACCAAAGTATTTAGTTATGTTTGATGCAAGGTACTAAGGTACATTTTATTTTCCCTTTCCGTATTTTTATGTAAGTTAAGTACATACTTTTCCTTTCCGTTGGCAGGTACTTATTTCCCGCAAGTTAGTTTCACAAGTTTGTCCGGTCTTTAGTCCCCAGATATTTTTTCTTTATTCTCAGATTAAATTACACGATTATGACGAAAATGAAAGAAAGGAAACTAGAGGAAAACATTTTTGCAGTAAACGAGTATACCTTAGTAACACGTATAGGGGAAAAATCGAAAGTACAACTGCAGAGTTGTATGCACCTACTAGAGTATGTAATTAGTTTGCTCTTGCGGCGACGGACGTCGAGTTTATGTTACCTGGCAATCCCCTATTCTAAATGCAAAATGTTTTTTGTCCCCTCAACCATTCCTTGTAGTTGTAACGTGATTTCGTGAAGGCCATACGTCAGGGCCTACACTACAAGAAGGTCCTTCAAAGATCGTAGAGAACGCATGCGCAGTACAAAAACAGATGATGCGCCAAGATTATGCGCGCAGAGCCTGAAGGAGGAGAGATTATTCAAGAAGAATCAATTCGATCGGACACGAGTTCACGGGGCGGGGGCGCTCTGCGCCTCCCGCTTGCAAATAATTTAAAAATGGCAAACAGCCATGTTCGATAAAAGTTTAAAATAATATTTTCGGTTCAAGGGGTGAACCGCTGTGTGTTTCTTTTAGCTGTGGAACTATAAGATGCATGCCAAAACTATTCACGTAAATGGAAGTGGACCTGATATATATTATTATGTACCATCATGAACAGGAGATTTACATAAAAGCACTGCACGAGTTGTAAGGACTACTTATATTGAGGTGGGATTTATATTTACTTAATTTTACTGTTCAACATTCAACTGGAGGTACCAGCGAAGCCATTGGATGCCCACAAGGAATCATAACCTACGGGGAGGGAAAAACAATAGGGATTTAAAATTAATCAAACTCTCATTTTAGTTATAGATTACATAATGTATTTATTTGTAAAACCACCTTGCAAAATATGTTACAATAAACTTTATAATTTCATGTTTCAAACTAAATGACGTCTTATGTATTTTCTAGCCTTCAATACCGAGGCAGGAGGGGTCTGGAGGAACGGAGAATGGGTTGAGCCCCGAAAGTTCCAGGATAGACGCTGGTAGGAACACAAGAGAGATTGTGTAAGGGAGTCTCTCAAACCTTCTACCTGCCGCCCCCTCCTCCTCGAAGCCCAAAGCACCAATATTAACCCACGTGAGTGATTTCTGTTTCTTATTCTACAAGGGTCTTGGGAGCCGTGGCTAGGCCCCAGACCAGGGTACTCCTGAGGCTAGGAGAACACCCGTTCCATAGTATGTCAAGCAGAAGACCCTCATGCCACATTATATCCATTGAACTCGCTTTACTGAAATAGTTTTAATCAGATATCTCACTCATTTTATTCTATCATTCTAATATTTCCTGATGCGTATAGTTAATAATGTGATTTTCGTAAAGGATTTTAGAAAATATGTGCATAAAATTTCAGTTAGCTACATTATCAAATTTTATTACAAGTTTATAAATTCCTATATGTTATAAACGTTCCTATTATAACATATTACTTATAGTATAACTGTTTAGCGACGCTCTCAACGCAAGTTAAGAATGCCATTGTTCGTTGAGGGTAGCAACCACCAACCACCTCTGCCATAACATAATAATACTTGCGAATACATTATCACTTCTAACCAATGCTAAGCTTTCCAAATAATGTGCGTGTCGCCATAGGTTGGAAAGTATGATTAAAATATTTTGATTCTATATTATAATAATATATAGTATGGTGTTATATTACTAGCTGGTTTACCTGATATAGTCATGATATTTTTTAGCGCTAAAATTGACTAATATTTTTTGCACGCTCAGGCAAGATCTGCTAACACACTCCTCAGTATTATATCAGCCATAAAAGTCTACACGTTATCAATTGAGACTTACTTACTTAACCAATCTTAGCCTCCGTCACATTCATACAATTTGTCATACACGCTCTCCGATTCCTTTTACTCAAAACGCGTCCATCCTTGAGGATCTGGTCGACATGAACGGACCAGGTCAGTCTCGGGCGGCCGCGCTTCCTCACTCCTCTTCGCTCACTCAAATATATCTTTTTTGTCATCCTGTCATCTTTCATTATCTCAACATGCCCAAACCATCTTAGTGTATTCACTTTCATTCTTGTCACAACACTAGTCTTTCAGTCACTCTATTGAACTTTTTTTAATCTCGTTATTTAAAAGCTTACTCAAATAAAAAGGAATACTAATTATGTTAGATCGTAATATAGAGTAACTACTTTTGTTAACCTTAATGGGAAAATTTACATAATAAGCTTATGTTTCCACAAGCCTACAGACCCTCTCTAATAAATTCAATAGTATATTTCACATTTAACTACGACCTAACACTCCATGGTCCTTAAGTTACAACCCTTGAAGATATTTATGTCCCATATCCCGACGACAGGCCCAACTCCACGCCTCTTGCCTACTAGATACGGTAACAAGAATATTCGTTAGGACCTATTTTATACAATTAAAGTTTTGAGGTCGATTTGCATTAACCGCGATATCTCGATGAATTTACCCAACATTTATTTATTTATTTATTTATTTATTTATTTAAACTTAAAGTAAACAACAAACACATATAAATATACAAAATGGACATAGTACAGATTATAAAACGTTGTTTACTAGGGCGAACTTATCGCAGACAACATTTAATTTAATATTCGTCAAGTACAAAAAATACTCAACACGTTTTGGGTGTAATAAATTTCTAAATATTTTATTAAGAAGACGCTAGTCTCCATATTTAAAAAAAAAATCAAACCTTGGATATCGACAACCTTAGTAAACATTCTTCGTAAAAAATAGGGTAAATACATTGAACCTTCCTCTAGTGATTGACCTTGACAGATCTTTCATATATTGTATAGGTTCCTCAAAAAAATGTGAAAAATACCTACAATTTTTTTTCAAAGACAGCAACCTGTTACCCGAAAGTCATATTGATAATAATATGCATTTCAATCTAGTGAATGGCCGTAATTTTATTTGTGTTTTTTTTTTATTAAAGCTTAGTTATCCCCAAAAAAATGCTATTTATAACATTTGATCATGTGATTGTGCATGCGATTTTGACCCATAAAGTCGCGGGAAATATTTTCGGGATATCCGCCCCTTTAAATAATTTGCCTACCGCAATTGCTTGGGTGCGTTTTATGTAATTTTTCATTTCATTTTCTTTTCGTTTTCTTTTTAAACGGCATACTAAACCTTCCACAAGATACTGAGTGGAGAGGAAGAGAATGTAGTGGTACCAACCTCATAATAATATGGCAAATGACATTAAGATGATAACAGCTCCAGTTTATACCGTATTAAAAACGGAACCCTCCGAGACAATTCGCAGGGACGATGAACAAATTTGTACAGTAAATAATAATATGTACAACAAAATACTACATCGTCATGACGTCTTTCGATGCTATTTTCTTGTTGATTCTTCATAGTATTCGGTTCCATTTAGCTTGTGTTATTTTGTGTCGAAAAGAAAATTCAGTTAAAGATACTTATGGTACTTTATTTACATCACTAATTTCATACGCCAATCAGTTTTTTTTTTCAATGAATATAATACTTCTTTTAAGTACTTATGTACATTTCATGAAAAAATACATACATACATACATATATCTTCTTCCCCGTCTATCCTTGGTTGGGTCGGGGGCCTTAAAAAAAAAGCATCTGTATATCTTCGCCAGAGGCCCCTGTCACTCGCAGCTTCCAGGACCTCTGGCCACTCCAACCACAGTCTCTCCTCGCACAACTTTGTAACCTGCTTCTGCCAGCTATTTCTGGGGCGGCCCACCGGTCTTCTGCCTGCACCCTCGGCTTCCAGAGCTTTTAACGGAAGCCGCTCCTCTGGCATCCGAATGACGTGTCCGAGCCATCTCAGCTGAATAATGTACCTAATATCTAACATTTTTCACTGGAATTGCCCAACTAGGTACAACGTGTATTGGAGTTTTCATTATTCTTCTTCCTCTATTTATTCTGGCATTACATTACATTGAAACAAAGTTTTGGGAACTTCTAAATCTTACACAATACTATATTATTCTTTTATCGGAATACAATATAACACCGGCCGGAATGACAGCTCATCACCTCTAGAAAATATACCTATATAATATGAGTGGATTAGAGGGAGGGTTACAACCCGAGAATCTACGAGGAAGCAAAATGTCATCGCATATTTAAATTCAACAATTTTATTAGGTTGGTAGACAAAAAATTCTGAAGGATGTTTCATCTCTAAAAGGACTGCAAAGCACTCGTCCTCGTAGAAAAACATAAAAATAAATGATGATATATTTTGATAAGACGCCATCATAAAAATGAAGGAGGCGGAAGAAAGAATGTAGATGCGAGTAGTATTAAGTGGGGACATATTACAATGCTCATACTAAACCACATTTTTATGTTTGTTTTATTTTAACCATTTATTCTTTTTCCACCACTACTACCCCTAAGTTCAGTTTCTGGGTCTTTAATAAAATGACATCCTACATAAAATGATCATTAACGTTTCATCGCTTCAACATTCAAAAGACTCTTACTTCAGCAAAATAACTTTTAACTATACCTACTCGTACCTATGTCTTGTGAAATTATATGTAGTAATGAATTATAATATTACGACATGCTGAAATTTAAGATTTAAGGCCTTGATACCAAGAATGACGTCACAGTCATTTCCCACGGCATTAAGGTTTAAAATCGCGTGAACAATCGCATTATAAAATGGTAAAAATAGCGTTTTTATCCATTATTCGGGGTTTATTTTGCGTCTATCAAAATTTTTTTACAGTTATTCCCTAGATTTTAATGCATATTATCAGTACAAAAAAAATACTCTGCGACTTTCGGGAAACGAGTTTCTGTCTTTCGGAAAATAGATAAGAGGTGATTTTCATTTTTTTTTTTATGTTTACAAGATATAAAAAATCTTTTACGGTTATTCCCTAGATACATGTTCAATGCGTATACCTTATTTTGTTACAAAGCATATTTAGTAACGGTTGTCGAGATATAAGGTCTCCGGTTTTATAAATTTTGGAAATGTCGGTATGCAAGTGCTCGTAACAGGACGGTTTTACGTGACTTTTTTTCAATCGACTCTCTCAAGGTTATTTTTTTCATTTATTTCACCAGACCATTCTTTTTTCATTCAACCGTTTGCATTATTCTCGTATTTGGTTCTCGTATTCTTCGATTCCGAAGATTAATCCGGTACGAGAGTCGAACCACACGACGTCACCGATAGAACTACATTCATGATGAAATCACTAGCACACTTTGTCAACCACAAGGGTACACATACAATTAATCCAAAAATACTATCAAACCAAATCGTATCTTCGTTATTATTATTACACTAGGTATACCAACCTATTCAATTTTAATGATTTAAATTTTAACAATTTAATTTATTTACTCATTCATTTAAATTATTAAATAACGTACGCCATTACTCGTAGCTTCAATTATTATATTACCTGTAAAATTTGATATAATACATTTATATTATAATGTCAGTCAACTGGACGATGTTAAACACACGACATTTTTGACGGGATTAAATAATAAATTAAACTAGCAAAATTACCTGGTGAAAATTGTGTTTTTTCTGGTTATTAATCTTATATCGTATGAGACAGGGGAGTAGATACTCATCTGTAACTATCAGACTTATCAGTTATTACAATTAACCAGACAGGTAAAGTTAAAGTACTCGTAGAACCCAGGCTTCGACATTTCACAAAAAAATATTTTATGCAACCCCAAAAAAATGTTATGTACATCTTGGTATATTGATGCATTACCCTCAAGCTTTTATTTTCTCTCTATTTGGGACTAGGGGGGCTACTTTAGCTGGGATGGTCACCATATGGACAAAATAAGGGTAACACAATGTATCTTATAAGTCCTGAAACTCGTTACAGTCATTACATCCCACCTAATAAAATAAAATAAATACCCTTAATTTCGAAGTTCTTTTCTTTCGTATCTACCCTTTTCCTTTTACGCAATATTCTAAATAAATAAGAAAATATAGTCATTGGTTGCACGTACTCATTTAACAATTATAAGCGCATTGACAGTGACTAGAGGCAGAGAGTAAACTTTAGTAGAGTCTGTACTCACTCATACCTACATAAGTACATAATATTAATATGTATGCACAGTGCACACTATACATACAATAATAAAAGAGTAGGTAAGTTAGTGAGGGTATACCCGTATGTACTCAAATGTATGAGTAATATTATGAAGATACTCGTATGTAGTTGGTACAATGCATAGTTACTATTCCGCATTCTGTCGTGTGAATGGAACTTTTCTGTTTCAGGAATATAAAAGGGAGACAGAGAGTATCCCACCAACCCTACTCCTCCCCCATAGGCGAGTAACGCAAGCGCAGCTGATATCTGGACCTGCGCTATGGACGCCAGTATCTTAGCAGCAATGGACAAGGACGCACTAAAGAAACAAATTGAGAATATGAAATACCAGGCTTCGATGGAGCGCTGGCCTCTCTCCAAATCCATCGCAGCGTAAGTACCTTCATATATTTTATTTTTCAAATTGACCAATTTTCATATGTGGAGTGATATTGAATTTATGTGTTTTGTGTAATATAATTTTTCTTGCACCACTGAATCGATTTTCGCGCCCGCTTGCTTTTTCCATGTTTCGTACAAACAGCATTTTGACATTTTTGAGGTTATAATTACTTAAACTTGTTTGATTTACACGGACGTGTTAACGACCAAAATTACGTTTATTTATTGTGTTTTTATAGTGAAAAGCTGCTGGTTTTTCAGCAAAATATAATTATAATTTTCATGTTTTTTATGTTTATTAAAATCGTGAAAACTTCAAATAATAAGAGAAAATATGTATTACGATGCCGGGAAAATTCACATTATATTAAATTTAAAAGTTTTTTATAAGTTTTATTTAGAAAAAAATTACCATAGCTATTTTCTGTGAATACTTAGCTACTAATATTAATTATAATGTGACTTTTTACATATTTGAAACGTTTATAGGGTTTAATTAACATTTACGCAATTAATTAAAGCAACAATTTTTCATTAAAAATTACGTGTTTCATTCATATTTTAGAATATTCATTTATCTGCATTAACTAAACTCAATAATTTGCTTGTGAATTCTCATATAAATTGAATTTGCTTGTATATTAAAATTATGCACCAAACTAAATAACTAAACAACTTTCCAGCGCTTTATAACGATTACTAGCATTCCTAGATTTCCTGTTCATTTTAATCTCATTACAGCGAAAATTTTCTATGCCTTCTAGATTCTACTTGCGTTCAAGATTTATCAAATAATCAAACGCCTTGTTTTCTATTAAATTATAAATATCCACTTTTCTTAAGAATTTCCTTATCTACTCATGTTTCAAAAGCAGAATTTTCCTCTTATATATATAACTGTTGTCGAATGATTATTTTCAAAAAAGCTCTATTGAATTTGAGATGTATTGTTCTTGACAAATGAGTTCCTTTTCATCTTAGGCAATGTATATCCAACGTACTTTATATCGATTTAAACTTTTGGTGCGTTCTGAACACTTGAAGTTTTCCATACTTCGCGAACATGGCGTATCTTTACTTTGTTGTTTGTGAAATAATAAGATACCATAATAACACAAACACGCTCCCCCCATTTAATAATATGCCTACAAAATAAAATAACCCCTTCGGTATGAATTCAGCGAGCAGCGCTTGGGGAATGTGACGCGTGCTGCTAGCTCCGCTACAACTTAATAAAACATGTACGGGGAGATGTCGTTTACAAGCGACATGTAGGTTGTTCTGTAATTTTTCATAAATGTTTTGAAATATAGATGTAGCCTTAGGATAACAATGATTTAAACCTTTTTTTCTATGTACGAAACGAAATTGTTCCGACGTTTTTTTATTTTCTATTCTATTCTGTACCCTCACGCCACCTCCCTTGCGGGGTAGGCAGAGAGAACGGATCGCCAGACTTTCCTATCCTGACACACACTTCGGGCTTCCGTCACATTCATGCAGTTCCTCATACATACTCTCCGGTTACTTTTACTCAAAACACGTCCGTCCTTGAGTATCTGGTCGACATGGTCCAGCCAGGTGGTTCTCGGACGGCCGCGTTTCCTTACACCTCCTCTTTCACCCAGGTAAATTTACTTCGTTATTCTTTCATCGTTCATTCTTTCCACATGACCCAACCATCTCAACTTGTTCACCTTCATTTTATTCACAACATCCTTTTTACAGTCACTCAACTCTCTAATCATTTAAGTTAGTAAATTTAACTACTTACATAGAAATAGCTATTGTTTTCACAGTTTCTCTTACTTGTATATCTAGTAACGTAAAAATTTCCCATCGTGTTTTGAAATAAAATGCTAGTTTATTTTAGTCCGGTAACGATTGCTTCCAATAAATTTGTTGTTTGAGATGAATTCAGATTCTGTAAATCCTCTCGATGAAGCATGATCAGGTGCATTTTCTATGTTTGTTGTCAGCTCTCCTAGTTCATATATCTATTAAAAGATATTTTATTCCTTATAAGTACCACTATTCCACCAATTCTGGTTACTTTTAAGGGCTTGGCACCAGGAATGACGTCACAGTCTTTTCCCACGGCATTAAGGTTCAAAATCGCGTGAAAATCTCATGACAAAATGGTAAAAATAGCGTTTTTTCCATTTTTTTTTGGGTTAATTTTGCGTCTATCAAAAACTTTTACGGTTATTCCCTAGATTTTAATGCATATTATCAGTACAAAACAAAAATTTTACTCCGCGACTTTCGGGAAACGAGTTTCCGTCTTTCGGAAAAATGATCAGAGGTGTTTTTAAAATTTTTTTTTGAGAAATCTATACAAGATATAAAAAATCGTTTACTGTTATTCCCTAGATAAAGGTTCAATGTATCTACCCTATTTTGTTCCAAAGCATATTTAGTAACGATTGTCGAGATAGAAGGTCTCCCGTTTTCAGAAATTTTTGAAATGTCGGTATGCATACTCACAAGTTACAGAATTGGACCTAGTATTTTATTACACATTTTTAAAAAATTTGATTCTTCTATTTCTTACCTGGTTAATTAATACCAATCATTAGTAATGTAATTATTGCGATATCGTACGTTATTCCTTCCAACTATTAAAATATATTATTGATTTTATGATTTGAAATTATTTCATTTTTTTTTCGATTAGCCGGAAATGATTGTTTATAATAATAACATATAAAATCGATAACCTTTGATTAAGAGTATGCATACCGACATTTCAAAAATTTCTAAGGACGGGAGACCTCATATCTCGACAACCGTTACTTAAAATGCTTTGGAACAAAATAGGGTACATGCATTGAACATTTACCTAAGGAATAACCGTAAGAGATTGTTTGCAACTTGTATGTATTTCTCAAAAAAAATATTGTAAAACATCTCTGATCTTTTTTCCGAAAGACGGATACTCGTTTCCCGAAAGTCGCGGAGTAAAATTTTTGTTTTGTACTGATAATATGCATTAAAATCTAGGAAATAACCGTAAAAGTTTTTTGATAGACCCAAAATTAACCCACAAAAAATGGAAAAAACGCTATTTTTACCATTTTATCATGCAATTGTTCACGCGATTTTGAACCTTAATGCCTTGGGAAAAGACTGTGACGTCATTCCTGGTGCCATGCCCTTAATAGCGTCTATAAATTTTAAGTTACAGATGTTCATTATCATTGTGGACTAATAAAATCATAACCTACTTTAAATATGTTTATTTGTATAAATCACTAGATAAACATTGTTTTATTGACAAGACTCGCAATTATTTATTAATGGCTTCTATCTGTCGTTATAAATGAATAATATAAAAATAGATCAAGTTATTTCTAACTAAAAGGAATCAACTTACACAATCTTTGTGGAAACCTGGTATGAATGTAACGCAAGACCGTGGCAAATTGCAATTTTTTTTAAAAGAATCTAGCTTGCATACACAAACCCAAATACTTACCTGTACACCTTGCACTAGCCTAAAAGCCAGTATCGCAAAGTGTGGAATACATCGCCAGCGCCGGGGTTTGAACCTGGCACCTCCCGCTTGAGAGACTGCCGCCTCAACCAACTGTTCGAATATATATGTACGGTATTAAAAACTTCATGATTGCAACGTCTTGACGTATAGTAGAAAATTGTTCGAATAATACCACCTTTCATTAACATAATATTGCGTAGCATAATTACGGGCCTCCAAAAATGTTTTGAGTAGTCATGGATAGATGGCGACATATTTTTAGAATCCGCGTCTTTCATGAATAATTAAGTTTACTTGATAAACATTGAGATCCTTGATAAACATTGAGAGCGAGGTGGTCGGTAGCCTGGTTGGTAATGCGCTCGACTGTTAATCCAGTGGGCGCGGGCTCGATCCTCGATGCCGACTTACCCCACTTCACGACACAAGCTTTTCAAGCTTACTGTGAAGTGTCCAAAGGTGTATTTGGGTTTATTTCGATAAACCCAGATTCATTTGTATAAAAATTAAAAAAAAAAAACTTTATGTTAAGTTTGTACATTTTGATTTATAAAGTGAATTAGTAAATATTGTATTATTAAGTATAAATAAATATTTAATATACAATACGAGAACAATATACGTAGGTACCACAATTATACAATCTGGCGATCTGTTCTCTCTGCCTACCCCGCAAACCGCGTATTTTTTATGGGTTACAGCTTGTTATAACAATGATATCATCGAGTCGTCAAAGTTGAGTGAACAGTAGTACAGGAAAATTAGTACACATACTTATATGTATGATTTATCGTATTATCATATCTCATTCGCATAATTCACGACTAAACTATTAATCGATCGATACGATACGCGTCTACACCTGATATATAAATATTCATATCTTCAGATATGTATTATATCCATATGATTTTGTACTAAGCAATATTTATATAAGTTTTCTTCAACAGTTGTGAATACAATGACGTAGTATGTAATTTCATTCAGTTTACAAATTATTTCAGATATTATTTATACCCATTACCGATATGTCAATAATGGTTCATTTAGTAATACGTAAGAAAACAGTTGTCAATATTAAGAAATACGCCACAATATTATAATAGGTATAGGTACTAAAATATCAGTTTTGTTTTACTGAGAGTGAATTATAGCTTATTACTATAAGAAATGAATACCAGTGCAATGATTTTGTCGAGTATTTTTTCTGTATAATGTATTTTCAACAAAACGTCGTAATGTCTCCAGTCCACCGTTTCTAGTACCTACGTAATATATTATTTCAATAGGTTTTGAACCCATTTTTCAACAACACATTGATTATACAAATAAAGAGAATTAACACTTTTATATTTAGAGGCTCAATACGATCCTTTATAGTTTATATTATAGGAGTCCTAGAAAATCAACAAATCTGTCGCATTCACAGTTTCTAAACGTTTTCTTAAACATTTTCTAGACTGGCTACAAGTATTATTATTTTCATAAAGCATGGAATACTTTGTCTGTTCTTGACTGTGATGTCGACATCAAAGCAAACTAACTTCCTGAAGTTATCGCCAATTTATCTCCTTATACTGAATGCACTGCTTCCGTTTTGCTTACAAAGCAGGAGGTATGCATCTTCTGCATACGTGGGACCTCTTTTCACTCAATAGTTTTCTATACAAACAATATTGAATTCCGTGAATGTGATTTTTGAAGCGTACTCTATCTGAATTTTGGAAATCCAATTTCATTGCGGTGCACATGATTCTGCTTGTAATATTTATGAAAAATTTCAGGAACCTACGAAATCCTCCCATACCTGCGTCTTAAATAAAACATTGAATGAAGCTCGACGATTTTTTTATGCCGTTGTAGGCCTACCACATATTATTATTCATTAAATTCTTTTTACGATTCCTTCTACGAACTAAGCTATATAAATTTTATTTAAATAAATATTATTCTGTGTGAATGACTGAAGAATGAATTCGTTTATTTGATTTTCCACATAAAAAATGCTTACCAACTCTTAGAGTGATCATCTACTTTTATTGATGAATAAATCTTTATTATTTTCTACTTCTGTATACACTTGGCTTTGGTCAGGTCAAAGAAATTGTGTAACTAGATGAATTAGAAAAAATGTAATTTTAGTTTTTCTATCTATGTAACTTTAGAACATCAGGATCAGTGGCAGAGGTCGCAGCACTGCGAAAAGCACGCCCTTGTGAAAAAAATTGATGCATCTATTACTTGTTATATTTACGTATATATATTTATGTATTTCGTTAAAAGAAATAAATTACGTTAGTACCTATGAAACCAGACTGATATGGATAACTTCATAGGTATTAAAATTTGATAATTTGATTGTAAAGTAAATAATAGTTGCTTTCTTCTGATCCCATTTGAGCAGATGGCAAAATTAATGTTACTTTGTTCTCGTTCAATCAGTTCTTTCGTGACCAAATATACATTCCTACATACTGAAATGTAATGTTATAGTTTCTGAGGAGAGAACAATTCTGAGGAGAGAAGCTTTTTTCTCTATGTAAAGACAAAAACAGTAAACAAACAATTTATCAACATTATTTCTCTAAACTACACGAATAATTTACACAATCACTTGTTTTCTTATCATCATTTACACACTCAACTTACAAAATTACGAGAAAGAAGTTTGTAAACCAAAATTACTTACGTGAGGGGGGGGGAGCGTAAACAAGGGAAATTATAACAAATGTAAAACAAATTGTGTAGCAAACATTTTATATGTGTATAGGAAAAAAGTGTTTGAATATCAAAAACATTCAAAGTAGATTTGCTACAAACAAGCATGCCGCATTGCCTTCAAGGATTATTATTGTAGTAAGGAAAAAAGAAAGTAAACATTTATTATCTTTCAAAGAGACGCTACTTAGAGCTCGCACAGTAGACTTGCTTTATGTCTTCTTAATAATAATATGGAAATAAAAACAGTACTTTTTTTGCCACTGAAATACTATCATTTGTATTCGTTGTATTCAGTTATATGTGAGCCTCATAGTGCTGTAGGAAAACCGAGGGAATGTAATGTAAAGACAATGCATAATTACTTACTACACTGTACTTGCATTTTTATGCGTTATTTTTATTTCGCCCCGCAGTTGTAATGTTTATTATTTAACCGAGAGAACTACGAGTTGGTGTAAACCTTTCTTTTTCAGAATTACAGCGTACTGAAATGTATTGTTATCTAGTTTTCCTTGGGATGAAATACAGTTATACTCGATGACCTTCAACCCTTTTAATCTTCATATATAGTGTGTGGATATATACAACCATAATGACCCGATCCTTCCGTTTTCTATATACAGTCTTGCCATACATTTCTTATTTACAGATACCCTTGGTGTTGGGAAATTCTTATGATACTACTTAGCACAGATAGCCACCTAATATCCTGCCCAAATGGCAATTGTGTTTAGGTATCTCGCATCTGAAAAAAAATACTCGTACAAAACTGTAACAAATCTATATCTAGAAAAAAAAACGGTCACTTTTTAATATTTCAATTAGCTTACATTGCTATTTGGTGTTCCTCCTGAGAACATAGGGGACTCGCCACCCCATTTCTACCCCTCTTTCAAGAAACTTTTTGCCCTGAAAGTCTGTGGGTTATCAGAATTATTTAGCAATACTCGTATATCTCAGCCTGAAGATCGTTAAGAGATATCTTAAACACTAAGTTATGGTTGCAATTACTTGTTCCGCTTTTCACATTATTGTTCGAAATGATTCTACTGCTAAAACTATTCTACATAGAAAACCATCTGGGTTAAAGAAATTAGCGTTCTCAAACAAAGATATTTAGATGCTGAACGTTATTTCTTATGAGTTTCAACGAACTTTTGGTAATGTTTATATTGAATTTTACCTCAGCCATATTTAAAGAATATTTTCATACCTAAATAAAACACGTGTGTATCGTTTTTTTTACCAAATAAAATTTTACAATTTATTTATTATATTGTTAATAGTATTACGTAAAAATATTTTTGCTTTTTTAAAACACCTAAATAAACCTTAAGAAGTGTGGAATTCGATTATTGTTAAAGTATGAATAGCATTGTGTGTTAAAAAGGTTTCTAATACGTAAAATGTGTAACCATCGACTGAATGTAACTCGTGCGTATGCCACAGTAAAAGTAAGTCAAGTAAAAGGTAATGTGTTTGTAAGTTGTATGTGGAAGCAAAATATTTTCTTTTTTACAAAAAAAAAACATCACATTGATGGCATCCTTTCAAAAAGTTCTCAATGAAATATGACTTTGATAATAATATTGTGATGGCGTACAACATTCTTATTTTAATATTTCCATTTTTGCATAGAAAAAAGTTTTTCAATTTTATTCAAAATTGTTTTTGTGCCCACCCCCATAGCCCAGTTTTATAAATAGACTAGAATAATTGATATGTATATTAAAATATCTCAATTGTATTTTATCCGGCTGGACGCGTAATAGACAAATACGAGTACATGGGATAATAGGGACAATGCCTATTTACAATAGGGAAAAGAAAAATTATATTTAACGGCATAACATTATTCTTTGCCATCCATACGTTTAAAATATTTTTCTCCAGCAACCAGTAATAAATAGGTGTGAACAATCCCTTCGAAAAACCTTGCCATGTTTTAACAGACTTTTATTTCTATTTATCTAAACATTAATGCCCCACCTCACGACATAAGCGTTTTTAAGATACTTTTACCACCCTCTTCGTTTCATTCTCTAATGATTTTAAAACATTGTTTTTCATACGTGGCTGAGGGGAAATAAACCAGGTAAATACTCCCACAAGGTTTATATTCAAATTAATTTTCCCTACATTATGAAATTTACTGAAGACAACCCTCCTGAAAGGTGGCTGAATTCTTTGCACCCCCGACCTAATTAAATTACAGGGAAGAAAACAGTATCAAACGTTGGGATGATTTTAATTAAGCAGAAAATGCATTTCACACAGAAAACACTTGAAGGTAGCTAATGGAGGTTTAACAAAGACACGCATAAGATTAAAAAAATCTTTGTTCCCCGTTCTTTGTAAAGGAGCACGAGCTTTTAAATGGGAAAAACTCCCGTTTTGTAGAATAAAGTGGTACGTAATATGCAGACACAAGCACGCATAGAAATGTTGTTTTTATGTTGGGTAGTAAAAAAGAGGGTTACTAGTTAGAAAATTCTATTATGCACGTTCCCATTCAAACGTAATGAAATATGTATTGCAATATCTCGAAATGTATGGTTGGTACAATAGGATTGCATTTTAACTGACTCACATTATTGCGATAGTATCGAGACCCTTATGGGAATAAAATAGGGCAGAGGACCGAACTACAAGCGCAATATGTTATTTGCTTAGCATATTGTACCTTCTAGTACGTCGCATCTTACTGTCAAATGCAGTGGTAAGGTAATGCTTTATTTATTTTCTATCTATTGTATTCTATCTACTAGGTTCTTTACGTCCACAACAATAAATGATGCTGTATAAGGCGGTTAGTTCATTGAAGAGTCTTATATTTTCTGTAAAGAGATTAAAACAGAATTTAGGTCGTTTTTGTGGATAGTACCTAAATGCTATTTTTTGAGGTCATACATAAAGAAAACTTGTCGTAATTTACTCAAATTCTATACGAATCGCTTAGGCGAAAATGGCTTTTATATAAATTACAGGTTTTACGCTTAACGTTACCGCAAGAAAAAAATCCTCTTTTACTCCTTACTGGCTTTAATTTATTATTATTTAAGTATTGATTGTACTTCCTTAATTTCCTTGTACCTTCTATCGTAAAAATATACAGAATGTACAGTATTTAAAATGGTATCATCGGTCTTATAAACATCGGATTAAAACAGTTAATTTTCTTCTTTTTACGTCGAGCTTTCTATTCATTTCACGAACAAAAAAATGATTTTCCAAATTAATAAAATAAAGGATTGGGACTCATATATTTTTTTTAAATCAAGCTTTGTGTTATAAGTTTCAATGTTACGATCGGACCTTTTTATTTTTCCTGTGCGAAATAACAAAGGACACTAAAAAATAATGTGTTATTTTGACTACTCGATCCTATCCAATTCAAACAATCGAGAGTCCTATTCATACGTGGGCAGTAAACGAATCCTAAATATTTTTGGCTTTTGTATGAATCCGCTATTTTGTAAAAGAGACTTAATTCAGAAATTTTCATTTTAATTATTCTTGCTAAAATATACTTTAGAGGTCATCGTGAAATCTCTGATTAGAAATATTTTAATAACATTTTCATCAAGGTTAAATTTATATGAAAATTTCCAAAACTGTTACGAATATATTATTATTATGTTTTATGAAAATAAGTATAAGTCACTTAATTTCAGGATAACCTTATTTCAGAAAAATCCTTTTTACTTTTTGTATAACTACATTGTATTTTTAATCCCAAACATGAAGTTTACTGAATATTCTGAAAAAAAACATTGTTGGTAGACGGCATTTTCTGTTTCTATAGGATCGTTATAATAAACCCCGAATATAATAATTGTATTCAGTTTAACAATCTAAGATAATCTTACATTATTCTTAATGTTTCATTTAGTTGACATTTTCTTGGCTAAAGATTTCAGAACCCCAGAGATTTTAGACTGGCACATATCAATAATTATTACAAAATAATTATTTTGTAAGCTTTCCGCATTTATACCTACCTTGAAGTATGTGAATTCCACTATTTAGGTTTTAGATTATATAAGAATACTGAGCTGTTGATTGTTATTTCAATGTGACATGTTCCCTAGTCCTACGATAAAATTATACAAGAAACGTAAACAAATTATTAGTAACCACAACAACTCTATAATTACTCAAAAGTACAACTTCTATAATTAGAACTTCCGTATACAAAATATAAAATCATTGTGATTATAAATATTGCGACCCAACACTTCCAAACTTTTTTGAACATAGTTTTTAAATAAGCAACGCGTTGAATATAAAAAAATTATAATACATTTACATAGGGCTACTGAATATTAAAAATTCCTATGAAAAAAAACACTCCGGAAAGTGTACGCCGAACACAAGTTTCCATCGCATCAGCTTGTCGTAAAACGAAAATGATAAAGTTTGAAATGAAAGCTTGATTTCCGTTTGCACTTTCAGCTTTCTGTTAACTTTTACAACATCGCTCTATACCTACATACTATATTATATTTGTTGTCAAGTTTGTATTTTGACATGGTAATTACGGTGTCGTTGGATGAACTGTGTAGTTCATTCCTAGGTATAATATTTTTGCTTCTTCCTCTTTGTTTAGATTCGTTAACTGGTGAACTCAATCACTATTCTAGTAATTAAGAACATTCAGATAACTTTCAAAAATAAATCATCTACTAGGTACTGCCCTGTTTAATATCTTTGTCAAGGTAGCCCGTTTATTTCCTTTATTACAATTTCTTCGAATTTCTCCAGTAATTTGTAAGTACTGAAATCATCATCTGAAACGTCTCTAACAAAATATTTTTATTTTCCCACTTTCTTATTAAAAATCTTTTTTTCTTTACATACTACATCAAAGAAGATAATATTCTTTTTGAATAAATAAGTAAAAAAAAAAACATAAAGGAAAATTATTATTGAATACTTCTTCAAAAACAATATTTCCATTTTAAAAACCACTTATGTATTATTTTTACATTAAATCAAAATAAGATGTAAATATTTATATACCTTCATAAAAGTAAAAAAAAAGGCTTTTACTTGAACTTTATGATCTTACGCTGACCTTGGATAGTAATGGATACGAGCAAACCAAAAAATATTATTTTATAAATTATTTCTAGGTGAGAAACATCTGTAATATTAACGCTTTAGTACATACATATAAATGTATCGAGTTTCATGCTACTTTCCTTCGTTTTTGTGACGTATAGCCTAATAATAAAATTTGTAAATACCGAACCATCATTTTTTGTCACTCGTAATTTTAATTATCTCTAGTCAAAGAAATATCAATGACAAACATCTCTCAACTTTCATTCTGATGAGTGCGTTTTACATTTTATTGATCCCCTGTTTTTTCTGTCAAACAAAAAAGAGCAATGGTGCACGGTGGAAATCCATTAAAAGAAATTCAATCAGCACTGTGTAGAGTTGAAAATTGAAATCAACGATTTTGTTTTCACTCAGTAACGAAAATACAAATAGAAAACTGTATACCATTACTTGCTTAAACCGATAGAATCGTCGTGGACGAAAACGTTTTAAAAATAACACCACTGTGGTTTTTCGATTAAACTTTTTTCCTCGGTCCATCTGTCGCTTAGTTATTTTCGTAGAAAATCTCTTAGAAAAACGTTTGTTGTATGTTTTCAATTACAAAATGTTACTTTGTTTTGCAGCCAATATATTTGAATAGATAAATGAGTATACGAGAACAAGGAACATTGTTATGTGAACAACAAAGTCACCTATTCAATAGGATCTATCTAGAATCTCTATATTAATACATCACATGTCTTTGTTTAGCATTGTAGCAACTAATATCGAAATAGTCTATTCAGTACACTTTATCTAGATTAATTTCAGTTTATCGTCCCGCAAGTACGATGACATTAATTTACATATTCTATATAATAATAAACACAACAGTCTCAGCATAGTGTCGTATACATGTTTATGAAACTTCAGTACCTGTCAAATGCTATCAGCTTCAGACATCCAACCCGTACTTGATTGGAGGGATGTCAAAACACTTAATGATGATTGGCATATCCGTAATAAACTAAAAGGGACCCTGCCACGTCAGGAAATGTCTAACATATCCACGTCAAACTCTTATGCCCAGCATAAGTCATCTGAAGCAACAAACAAACAAACAAATAATTACCGACCGAACCTTGATGATGACATAGTACCTAGTTGGGTTTTTGACTTACACTTATTCGATACTAAATTTGATTCACTGGTGTCTACGAGTTGAAGAATAAAATCTTATCAATTTTTATACATATTCTCGTGTGCTGTAAGTCAAACATTCGCAAAAATTTTCATAAGACATTCTCACTTTTCAGTTACTTATATGTATTTTATATAAAAATCGTAGAAATAAAAACATGTATGTAAACTAGGCAAGCTTGCACAGTACATTTTAATCGCTATAAATATGTACCAAATTATATAAAAATTTATATTTAAAAAATTAAGTTGAATGTAGACTTCAATTCTAGATATAAACAATGGACGAACCCTCATAGAGAATTCTTATCTTACACTGATTCTCGAGTACATTGAATTCTACTACAATTGTCATACAGACAAACATTTTGAAATACCTACGTATATTGTTGATAAGTAACTAGTTTAATTAAAAACTATGAGCATCAAGCACCGTTTTAATCACGGCTTTATCTTTAAAGGGTCTTAATTTCCGGAGTTAAACAACTTAACTATATAGTACCTACCTATTATTATTAGCCCTTAAATTTCCGAAATTATAATCTCCTTTTGAAGAGCATCCAAATAAATATACACTTAGTACACATAGGATTACATGAAAATTACAGAATTTGCACCCAGAGTGAATACCTATTATACAAAAACTGTAAATAATATGATGTTTTTCGGCCATCCACGCAGAATAACCAGCTACACAGGTAAAAACTGTTGAAATTATTGCTTTGTAAAAAAAAAATAATCTAGTGTGAATAATATTTTTAAAGTGAATTGTCGCATCAGTTTCGAACACGGAATCCAATAGCGGGAAGCGGGCTTATCTGTAAGTAGTAAAAGTAACGCAATCATAACGCCCAGTGACGAATTAAATCTATTATGGGTGCAAATACGTAATTATTTGCTATGTTTTTTATCGTCTATATTCATTGTTTGTTCTTAATTTTTATTGTTCTCTCTTCTCAACTCGTCAGTATTATGATACACTGTAACTAAGGAGTCCACGTAGCCAAGTTACACTACCATAAACACAAGGTATGTTAAACAGTAGTATTTATGATAACAATATCTTCTTATTCGTGGAATATTCAATATGGAATCATTAGAGCTGCGATTTATTCACCTAGCCTGTCTAGTGTCGATAGTATTATTGTAATACAGTTTCACGTTTCTCTTATATAGAAGGCAGCAAGGCTTACTCGTATCTTGGAATATGAAAATACAAGTATTATCACCAACTTGTACCCTCGTACTTCCAGACAAAGTAGAGATGAATGAATCGCTCTTGACGTGAATCCGTTTATCATTACTCATACATACAACATCCATATTATTATGATAGTAGTATAACAATGTTATATTTTCTTTCCTTTCAAAATAGATAACAATAATAATGCTTGCTACATCATTTATCAAAAATAACAATTGTACTAAAATATTATACTTTTTATATGCAGATGTTTTTCTTGTATAAATTTAATGTTTACTATTTCAAATGGATTTTTAAGCTGCGCTTTGTAATCATTTTGCGAAATGAAAAATCTATCAAATATCACGAAATTAAATTTAATCTAACATTTTTTTTTATATGTCGTTGCATTTCTCAAAATGTAGGGTATAGTCAATGCAAAAATTCAAAATTATTTCGACTTCATCACTGAAAATTACTAAATTTAGATCTATTTCGTTTATTGTCCTTTCAATCATTTTACTTATGATTTGACTTTGTTTTGAAAACATGTGATATTTATGCGGGTTCTAAGCAAAAAGTTCAAGTTTAATAGATTATACGTATAACGTATTATTCTTATTTGCAACTCCCATTGTCCTTCATCCTAATTCTGAAATCGTTAAAACATTCATATTATCTACAACAATGTTTAGCTTCCTTATTTCGAGAGATTTCCTTACGATGCCTAAGTGTAACTCCAATAAACTTGTACTATCAACATATGATTATAAAACGTCCCATATATTTTTTCTGAAAAATATAAAATCGCTCGTAGTTTTCTATAAAATCGATTTTCTATACGTCTAATACCGTGATGTTATACTCTTATATTTTATTTTCTTATTATAAGCTGACGCAAGTGAGCCCTGTGGTTGCTATGGATACGTAGGTAAACATTACCTTTAGAGGCAGGTGTTGCGTTAGTGCAGACTGGTAATAAATAACGACTTCAGGTAGTATGTATGTAACAGGTAGGGAAATCTACCTGTAGGTTTATCACATGTGTGTCTGCGATTATATTGTATTGATGGAAAAGTTACCCTTTAGCATACGTCGACATAAATCAAATTATTTCATTTTCTGTAAAGACAGGTTTCATTTTCCTTTCAATTCTGAAATTCAAAAGCTTATTTTACGGAACACAAATGCCCAAGTGTTTATTTTTTGCGATAATCTACATCATCAGCGCGGTCCAAAATCATGATTTATTGTGTGATCACGTGAGTTAAGGCATTTAGACACCTTAATATTAATGCCAAAACGCTATCTTGGGATGTTCCGATAAAATAAAAGCTCGACACTCTCATTGAGCAAATAATAATATGACATTGTCATTGGGCGGCGAACTTTTTTTCTGAAAAATATGTGAAATCTCTAACAACAGCACTACGTTTAGTATCTCCATAGAGACAATGTTTCGCAGAATAGGATAACTTTTCTGTGTCATGTTAATGTCCGGTACTTCTTACTTTTTTATTTTTCTTCAGTGAATTCAAACATGACTTAATCATTCACTTGGAAAGTAAAAAAACATAACATAAAATATTCTTTACCTATTCGCTGATGTATCTCCAGGATGTTTCTTGACATTTATGTCCGGTACCTAGCTATGTACATACATTATGATATTATGTATATTTGCGTAATTTCTTATCTTGAATATTCCATTTTAAGCAATAAAAATTCCCAAATGACACGCTTCCATTTCTAACCACCAAGTACGATGTTTTTTTTTCATCCCAAAACCATAATAATATACTACATGTACTAAGGTAGCTACATACTCGTATATCTGTTCAGTGTTTCTCCCCTTGCGATTGCTTCATTTCCTACTTAATATTTATATTTCTACAATATCCGGCTTTTTCGTTACAGTGGATTATTAATTTATAAAAAAAATACAACGATGAATGAAAATTTACGCGTCTAAATTACCACTTACTTACTCACTTACTTTTTCGCGTGGATCCGGCTTTTTCTTCACCCTTGTGGATTACGTCTTGAAAACTATAATCGTAGTATTTACTAATTGCTATGAAAATGCCGAAAATTAATTTGGTGGAGTTTTTCTCCTACCGAAGCTAATTGAATAACACCATCATTAGTTTTCTTATTCATGCAGTAAAAAAACTTAATTTTATCTCCATTTATTAAAAAAAAAACGCTTAATTTAACACTTCATAATTCGCCACAAATTTCATGTTCACCGGATATGGCAACACAGGTCACTATTATCACTACAAGAATCGTAGTATATTAATAGTTTTCATAAATGTAGCACAACCGTTTACAAGATTTATGGATTACTTCTTTAATAGACGCATAAATTTTGTTTTGTAAATAAAATAAGTAATAATCACTGAACTAAAATATTCTACTGCGCCTACACTTGCACGGTCTCATAATGTATTTCAAAACAATAATAATTTTATATGGAATTTTATAGCATAAAAGCCGCAGATGCGAATGCATATACACAAATTATTGTACAATCTATAGGTTATCAAACATGCATTGAATAACGTTTCCATGTTGGCGAGTTTTGGTGATAACTACACCAAACATAATAATTTTCATTCAGCCCGCGATTGCCCACTGCAGGACATAGGCCTCCCCTCTCCTCCTCCACTTCTCCCGCTCCTGTGCGAGTCCCATCCACTGGGGTCCGGCGAACCTCTTAACATCGTCCATCCATCTGGTATGTGGTCGCCCTTGTGGCCTTTTGTCGCCCCTTGGTCTCCACTCCAGCAGTCTCCTCGTCCATCTGTTGTCCTGCATTCTTGCAATGTGCCCCGCCCATCTCCACTTCTGCACCGCTATCCTCTCAACCACAAAACATAATAATATCGGTACATAATCTTGCAACTGTGTTTTGGCGGCGAGGAAGTTATTTTATTGGTGCCTAATTATAGTAATTAAAGAACTGCATCCACGTACTTAGTTCTGAAACTAATTTATTTTTTTCTAAGGGAAATTATGTTAAACATTTTTTTTAAATATCAAGTCTCTCCTTCCTTTACTGGTGTAATATGTGCGAAAGAACTGTTAACATTATAGAAACTAAACGCTTAAAATGACTTTGAAGATAGGAATATAAATTAATTTAATGGTTTTATGTAATCATTATTTTCACTGCAATATCCTGGAATCTAGAACGATGTGATTTTCATGATGTACTTTGAATCCGTAATAACATCAGCACCGCACTCCAAAGCTCATTTGACAAAGCAACCACTTTACAAAAAGCATCTGAAGCTTCCTCATTTCTATGTTAATTACAGAATAAATACTTACAAAGATCTTACGGTTGGCATAAAATATTCAGGCAGCTTACGCCAGTTAATGTTGCCGCCGTTTCAATAATTTTCTTTCATAAGCTTAGTTCGCAAGAGCTTTTAACATTTTCAATATTTCGAAAATAATGTTGTAATTAAACATTTGGCTAATGAGAAATTTCAACGAAACTTGTGTTTGCTATTTTCTTTATAAACTTTGCCGATTTCAAATACTCAAGATTTTTTCCCTTGTAGGTACCATAATAGAATATTTTTTTGTGAGCAAACAACATCGGGCGACGTCATTGGTGGAACAATATTTATTATTTTTAATTGACCATCATAATAATATTTCTTCCAATTTATTTGATACGATTTAATTAAAAAACGGTACAAAAAAATTGTAACGTCGATTTTCCAACTAAAACATTTTACAATGATCACATTTTTATTACAACACAAATAAATTTGGATATGTGTTCATAAAATTTAGACAAATAATCTTTTCTGAAACCTATTTTCGTTAGTAAGATAATATTTTTTTATACAGAATAGATGAGTGCTGAGAAACTAACACCGAACGTGCGTTTGAGTACCGACGGTATTCTAATAAGTTGAACCGATACGTTCGAGAGTTCGTGAACTCAAGCACGTCAGTAATTACATAAATTATCGTTTACCTATGGTCCAATGATTTAGAAAAAAACTTCCTAATTGATCTTACAGAAAGAAAATACGCATAATGATGAAAAGAAATCCGTCGTACTTGAAATTAATTCAAGCTTAATTATTATCGTTTACTTTCTTTCATATAGACATATTTTTGTATTTGTATTGGTTGGTATATACGTCTTCAGTAAGTATTGATTTGTATGAATTCAAAGATATTATATTTCTTTTGAGCATTTTCTCGTGTGCTTTGTAAATTGATCGAAATCTTTTCAGCGATTGCAAATTATTGTTTTCTATCAATCACGGAAATAAAATTGTTCTATTTTAAATAATACCTCATGATTACATGGAGACAGTCCAGAATAATAATGTGGATAAAATATTATACCTAAAGTATTGAATAATTCTATTTTAAAACTTATAGAAGATTTTTCCTTGGAAAATTTTCCTCAATATCTTAGAACAAAAAAGATTCGCGAATAAACTACACCTATTCATGCAAGTTATCTTACAATTGAATAAAGATTTATTACAGGTACATAAAACGATAAGCAGTTGCCGATATAGACTGTCCTCACTCCTTTTTCACTAGCAGGGATTTTTCTCGAAAGTTCCGTATCCCAAAAAAACATTGATGAGAGGTTTAGCTAATTTTAAATCTATAGAATCTTAACTTGTAAAAAGTTTAGAGTTTTACGGAGTAAAGAGGTCAAAAAATCTAGGGAAGTATAGAATATTTACATAGTTCTCTTTTATGGTTGACTGTTTGAAAACTCACCTTTCAGTAGTTTTTTTAAGCGAAAGTGATTGCGAATTATTCCGTTTAGGTTTGCGGTGTCACGATGCAACAAGAGATTTAAATTGAAAAACTTTTCTCAAATTGACGTCACACCCAAATTTACTTAGGACTGTTTTAATAAACCTTAATTATTACAAAGAATTTACGTTATTTGACTTAAAAAAAAAACATTAAAAACTTTCACTTCTCTCTTTTAAATGAGGTCGTAGAATTCTTCCAGAATTGACTCTTACGTCGGCATTGTGTGAGCGGCAATAAAAGACCGCAATAGTATTTCATTTGGAGAGTCCGCAGTAGTGAATTAATTATCCTAAGTGAAGTTTCCGAGGTTCGGAGATCACGGCAAAGTTTCCTTCAAACTGACGTATTTTATCCAACTTAATAACGGTTTGTCGCGAAGTCGAATACGAATTTAAACTTGTAGAATAACGAAATCCGACAGAGAATTAAGAGGGCGCAGTATACGAATTCAAACATTTTCGTGGAAATTTTATTTATTTTGTGAATAATCTTCATTAAAATCACATCAATATCATTTATTACTCCCCCAATACGTAATTCTTCTAGCGGAAGGAGCAATATATTCCATTTCACTTAACACGAAAAGTACAAATAATATTAATGAGAGTTCATTTTTAAATGATGTGTAAGCTCTTTTTGAAATTTGGTAACCGAATAAACTGCCCTTCATCTAGAGTACATTTCCTAGAATAATTTGTGAAAAATTCGGTACTTTACTTTTTTTGTTTCCTGCTTACGCACTTGTGTCATTATTGTATCAAAGCTTTTACCAACCTAGTAAGGACATGCTTAAAATAGCCTCACATACATCTATTAATTAAAATATTGTATTTTTTAAATCTCTTATAGCACCTTCATATTTTAAAGGTATTTAAAGTAATGCACACCCTTAAGTTAAAACTCACTAACATAAGAAGTGACGGGTTACATAATTTATTAGAGTAGTTTTTCTGAGCAGAAAACGCGGGCCAAGTCTCACATAATGAATTGGCTTGAAATATATAAAGTTGTGACAATTTGTTCCCAGATGTAATTTGTGAAATGATTAGTAGGGACCAAATAATTTCATTCAGAAAATTGTGGTGTCCAATAAACTACTCAAAGGGTTCCAGACCATCTTAACAACTCCTTTCACTAGGTATGTATATTATTGGGTATATATATATAGGAAACAAGTTTGCTGGTTGAATCTCTTTGACTTGAAAATTGAACGACAAAAAAAATAATGTGTACTCGACGTCTAAACCTCCTATCTTCAATGACAAGGGGAGAAGTAGAAGATATGTGTGACTATTAAGTGACGGATGTTACCCATCACAACCGTAAGTGAGAGTGAAATGGAGAAGAATTGCTGAAATTTGTTTTTATGTTTATGTTCCTTAAAGACAATAAATCCAAATTCTGGAAAATGCCATATCCGCTTTTTGTTCAAGTGGATGTGCCGGATGAAAATTATCTTACTCTTTGCTATAAAAGAAAAGACTGTTTAGTAGAAAAGAAATTGTAGTAACTGCTTGATAAAAATTTACGAGGGCTCTACGTGTCGCATCCCAATCAAGATTGATTTATCAAATTGTACCAAGACAACACGAAATCATGAAAGTCATAAAAATGACTAAGTATTGAAGAATTATTGTGAACTAAATGTATATATCCAAGAAGATCAGTGTTTTAGAATAGATCGTACTATTCTGGAGATATATTAGATTATACTTTATATTCATATTAATCGTTGTTTATAAATATCATTCGATCGCATCGATAAATATTTATATAAATCATTTAATGTAATGCTAGTTCTGAAAGCAATTCTTTTTTATATCTGAAAATAAACTAAGCTAATATTCATAATTATATACGTATCATGCGTTTGCATCATAGCGATATGTTATAATCTCCTAAATTAATTTCATATGCAAGAAAAGTTTGGTGTCTTCAAATTCACATTGTGCACCAACTTATGAACTGCGATAGCACAATCCACACTCCAAATGAACTATTAATGTACTAGAAAATTCCCTTCGTATTTATTATCTACCAGCTACCCAATGGCTAAATACCTTTGATAATGAAGCACTAGTTGGTTATTTCTTTTTTTCCATAAGTAGTAATAATTTATCTAACAACGTGACAAAAGCTACTGTGCAAAAATCGTGCGCCAAATGTTCAAAGATTCGATAGAAATTTTCAAAGTTTATACATGCGACATTCCTCCATAAAATGTTTAAGTAAATGGTTCCGGAATCAACACTCTACCCGGCGGCGATGTTATTATATAATGGGCAATAATAAAAAGTGGAAATAATATTTTATGAACATATTGTATTTCTATCGAAATTGCTCCATTAAGTTAATCTAACCTGAAAATACTTAACGATAGAATATGACTTTTTATCTTTCTAGATGTTTAAGTACCAAAGTTTTTCCTCACTAATGGTAGAAATTTTCTTTAAACATTACTGGAAACGTAGTATGGTACACACTTCCATTTCCCACAAACGATAGTTTGTTTCAGTTCAAGTACCTTAGTACCTACATGCGATCGATCATCGATGAGAGCTTTCCAGGTATCAGGAATTCTAATGTATTATACTTTATAAGCTCTACCTGCGAACACATTAGAGAAAGAATGGTTTATTCTCAAAGACAAATAACCTTTAAAGTGTAGCCGCATTATTCACGGAGCGAGAATCTTAGTAAACTGTTTCAAGTAAGGTAGTCTGGTATAATGAAGGATCATTCGCTTTGTTATATATTTCGTAACAAAAAAGAGGATTTCAAACGCTGAGAACAAGTCCCAGAATTAATTTTACACTTCATTGAGTTAACGATCACTAACTTGCCGTAATAAACTTGATTTCAATCATCAACCGACACAATAACTTACTTCATTACATAATATTAAATACCGTCTTTAGATTGTAATCAATCTTGTGTTATATAGTCCTAACTGATTGTACCACATCATTCACTCTTATCATTGTTTTTCTACGTACCACTTGAAAACACAAAGATATTTAGCCTGAGTTAAACATCCATGTGATTTCTAGCGCTCCTCCTATTGACATAGAGAGCTTCATTGAACCTCATTGCTGAAAAATATGGGGAATATCTTATGAAAGATTTATAAACACCTGTCTCTTACTTGACTTATACAGTACTTTAGAAGTTATAGCAGTAATACTAGTTTAGGTACATTTGATTGTTATGTATATAACTCCCACAATGTTTCCGATAGAACGAAATATAAGATAGCTTCGTAGATTTCCACGGTCTTTGTTACACTCTTCAAATTACATTATTCCTGAAAATGACTCAAGCAAGGGAGCCGAAAGCTCGACAACATTATCAAAAAACACAAGGAGGAAGAAGAGAAACAATATCAGATCTCTAGAGGTGTGTAGACATACCTCAATAAAACAAACAATTTACTTTTTGCACATTACCTAATTACACAAATATTATTGTATCATTAATTATTTGTCTTGTATAAATAATATTTTCTTCTTATATTATCCAAAAATAATTACATTTTCCCTTTTAATATTACGTCTATTAACAATAATAATATTCTCAATTGAAATTGCTTCTAGCATTTAGCATCATCCCCTTCACGTAATATTTCATCTGTCGTAATAACACAGAACACAACGACAAAAGATACCATTTTAAAAGCATCGTTTTTATTGATTACACGCCACATTATCGCGTATTATCCATCTCTTAGAATGGATAACGAAAATGGAGAAAGGTTCTAGAAGGTTCTGGGAAAGTTTTGGGTCACCACGATATATGTACTTACGAGTAGTACGTAATACAAACTGCTCGGATAAATCATTTCTATTACACAGGATGTAATAATCGTAACAATACTGTACGAATATTTTACAAGAGTATTATATTCAATGCTTATTAAGGGCTTGGTACCAAGAAGTCATTTCCCACGGCATTAAGGTTCAAAATCGCGTGAACAATCGCATAATAAAATGGTAAAAATAGTGTTATTTTTCGTCTATCAAAAAACTTTTACGGGTATATCCTAGATTTTAATGCATATTATCAGTACAAAAAAAATACTCCGCGACTTTCGGGAAACGAGATTCCGTCTTTCGGACTAAAGGCGTTTTTAAAATAAAATACAAGATATAAAAAATATTTTACGATTATTCCCTAGATAAATGTTCTATGCATCTACCCTATTTTGTTTCAAAGCATATTTAGTAACGGTTGTCGAGATATAAGGTCTCCCGTTTTTGGAAATTTTTGAAATGTCGGTATGCATACTCTTAAACGTAATGTACTATTTTTCTATTCGAATACTTTCTTAAAAATTCCTCAAGATATGGAAGAATTGTGCTTTCTCATACGCTTCTCACCCTGCAACTAAGTTGCGCATTAGTTAAAATTCACGATTGGTTCAATCTTTACCAGCTTTAAAATTCTGGGATTCATTGTTTACATTCGAACAAAAATCTTATGAGGAAACTATCTGAAGAAAACTTTTGTCGTATTCTCTAACGGACGAACAGAAAACTTTTGAAATTTTCTAATCCAAGACGTGAGTTTCCGTTCTAAAAAACCCCTACTCATTTTTAATTTTAGATCCAGTGGCTTGAAGAGTAGACTGTTAATTTGATGAAGCAAAAAATAATCCTTACCTCAAATAATCTTGTAGGCTTTCGCAGCGTGATGAATCCGTTTCTTACCTCCTTTGTATGATCATCATTACTTCCAATGTAAAAAGTTTTACGACCTGCAAAAGTGGGTTCATATATAGATTTTAAGTACGCCTCCAAAAATATTTTATTAGTACCTAAGGCTATAACGGCGCATGTAATAATGCTAAAGTCTCTATAATAAGCCCCCTCGCGCACTAGGCAGCCTGGCTGCGCAGCCAGTAAAATATATGACGTTGTGTGGCTGCATAGTGCGCGGGCTCCCATACAACCTCATATGTTTTAACTGGCTGCCGCAGCCTGGCTGCGCAACCTGGCTGCCTAGTGCGCGGGGAGGGTGCAATTTAATTACCAACCTACTTTTCTTCATAATAGGCTTAGCTAAATTAAAAATAGTATATAATAAGCCAGTTTAAGATGACATAGGAATAGGTATTGCTTTGCGAAATAAAAACCGTTATCTTATAAAATTAAAGGATACCAAACACAATTCTTTCCTTTTGATCTGAATTTCCAATTATCACCTTCCCTCTTCACCGCTCAAACAGTTTCTTGTTGTTCGTAATCCATTTTCCTTCACCAGCGTTGGGCTATTTTCGCACTCACCGTTGAAATATTTTAAACTCCCTTGTACTAATTAAGTAATGGACTCAGTTTAGTAATTGTCAGTAATAAATATAAGAGACCGCAACAATATACACGCCTGTCTTGCTTCGTTGTTCAATTTGAAATTAAAGTACCGTAAATAATGAGAGTTTTTTATAGAAATACTTACAATTAACTGAATATTAAAAAAATCATTTATTATTTTCTTTAAAAGTACCTAAATGAACCTCTTGAGTTTGGGCTTCTGAATTTACTATAGGACGTCACGTACTAGATTGAAATCGTCATATAAAATTAGTTTAACGATAATACAATGTAAAATATGAAAACTTACATAGAAAGTGAAATTCGGAAGACAATGCTTCATATTGATTACACGAATAATGAATTATGCATGATCGTACATTTGTATGAAATTTATTCGTTAAAAATTGTAATATCTCATTTTTTACTTAATACTTTAGGTTGGAGTTAGCGCAGCCACATACGTCCGGAAGGTCAGTTAACCAAATCGACCGTTTGGAAAAAAGCTCCAAACAAAACCTCTCTCTGAATTCGGTTCTACCCTGATTTTGAATTCAGAAAGAGGTTTTGGATGGAGCTTTTTTACAAATGGTCGATTCAGTTTACTGAACTTCCGGACGTTTGTTGCCGCACTTATTCAATGTAATGACACGACTTATTACTCGAAATTACGTGTGAGCAATAAATAGAAACGCGTTTTCTTCGCAATTCTTAAAAAGCACAGTCCTGCTCTTGTTTTGAGAACGCCTTAAGATAATAGTAAAATGGACGCGATTTATAACTCAGAACATAAAAGTTACAGAATATATTTGACTCTTTTGACGAATCCGAACCTTCTTCTAATATAAATCCTTCAGTCCATACTTTAAAAAAATATCTAATAGCATGAGTACTAAAATTTTCTCGGTGCTATAATAAAAAAATCATATTCTTTTTACAAATTTTTGATTAGCACTATAATAAATAAGTTTAATTAAATTAACGAACTCGATAAGATAATTACGTAATAACATAAAGTCTTCGTATAAAATGATTCGTAAAGTTGAAATATTTAGGAGTAGAAAATACTATCCATCTAATGTATGAAAATAATTCCAGACAAGATATAAAAACATTATTTTATCACGCAATTAATGACACATGAGTCACGAGTATGAAGCGTAATGTAGCTTTTTTCAGAGGACTCTTTTTATTTCTAGTTATATTATTATTTATGGTACCTACAATATATTTTATGCATTCTTCTTCTCTGTTCCTTCTCCTGTTTTTGTTTTTTCTGTCCAAACCATATACAAAGAGGGTTGAAAAACCCTCGAATCTTCTAATCTCCTTCCGGCACACTCAAGTCACGTATTAAGATCAAAATAAATGGGTACGATACCATCTGTATTGATTACTTTAATTTTGAAACTGGAGTAAAACGAACGAACACACTTTTTACTCACAACATCGAGCAGATGAAGAGCAAATTATTCTGTAGCGCTTTGTCAATGTAATATAATGGAAAGTTTCTAAATAATAGAATCCTTATTCGCGAATAGTTATGTAAAATTTGACATTAAGTAACATTCTCAAGCACATTAAATTTTTTTTTTTCGGTAAGTAAAACTAAGATTGACCAGCATCCTCTTGAATCGAGAAAATGATAACATGTTATATATACTATAATTTTTTATACAAAATTTACTTGGTTAATTTAAAATTTACCTTACTCCCCCCCCCCCCCCCCCTCGAAATTTAAAACAATTATATAAAAAAATACTATTTTAAAAAAATTTAGAAAGACACCCTGGTTCATTACATCGTCCTCTTCAAAAAAAAAAAACCTGCGGTGCTATACTTCCTTTTTTGTAGTTTTTGTACAGGGCAATTTTAATATTTAGCTTTACTTCGTAATTTTAATACCAAAACACGACCTCTTTCACCCACCTTCATGAAAAATTTCGCCTGCAACGCTATTATTCAGATCGGATGGTCAGATTTACTTTCAACCCCCATCCTTCCCAAAGTCCAGTGTTATATCCCCCACCCCCGAAATGAAAACCCATACACGCCACTGAATCCTGTATAAGGTGCAAGACAAAATATTTGTTTTTGTCGAGTAATCCTCACTATGGTTCACAACTAAAGCTCGCGATTTGTATTACCGAGTACCTACCAGCATAAAATAATCCTTTTCTACCAGAGCTTGTACTTGTACTTGACCAGATGTGCAGAAATTGTAACTAATTTGTGTGCTTAAGTATTTGCGTTACGAATAATTTAAAACTTAAATAACATTCAGTTGCTTATTGGAGCGAATTATTTGGATAGAATTATATTCCATTCTATATTTTTTTGTATAAAGGATCTGGGCTTGCATACACAAACCCAAATGATTTTCTGCACACCTTGCTGCACCAGTTGGTTGAGACTGCCGCCTCAACCAACTGCGCCAATATTGAAGGCATTAAATTAAAGTGATTAACATATTTCAAACAATTTTAAGTGAACGCAAGTTCTGTCGTAGCATTTTAGTTGAACTTAGTGAATTTCTTAAAGAGTTGAATAGTGTAAAAGAGCTATGTGCGTTGTGCAGCAATATAATAGAAAAATAACATAATAGATTGTAAGTTAATTAAATGTGATGTTAATGATTAATCTAAGATTAGTCGAGTCCTGTAGCTGTGATAAAGCCAATAATAATAAACTCGTGTAGGTACTTTGTATGTGTGTATAAGAGAATTATATATCATTCCCTTTATCATCGGGATTTAGATGTGACAGCTTACGTCTTTACTAATCCCGGTTCATACCGAGTATGAAGGCTGTACACTGTACACTGTACAGCACCATACATTATAAACATAGTTGAATGTCTTTTGCACATATTACGGGCTAATGATCTCTATATTATTAAAGTATTATAATATAGTCTTTTGACATTCGGACATACTCATACGTAGACATAATTATATTTTATTTAAAATCTACGATATATTACATAACTTTTTGCGTCTACCTTCATGCAATATTCTCTTTTTCATCTGATACAAATTCAGTTTTTTTAATCTCTAAATTAAAAAAAAAACTGATTTACTGCAATTTATTAGGTATATATTTATTAAGTCAACATTCACAACTTCTCTCCTGAAGCACTTCAATACCTGAGATCTCACTACCCTAATCTCCTGACTCTTTTCTTTCTTAAATATCATACGATACAAACACCAATAAAACCAACCAATATTTATGGTGTTTTATTGACAGTGTGTACTGTATTTCTAATGTATTTTATTTTTTGTTTCAGGTAAGTGAAGTTCTTTACTATCAATAAACTTACATAGTGAAAGAAGACTTAACAAGTAGGTAGTATCAAAATATTTACAACGCTGTGAATTCAATTGTAAATAATTAAATTATTAACGCGTTATTTGACTCGTGTATCTTTATATTTATTCAACTTTGTTCCCTAAACTAGATTTACGTACTCGTCTTTGGTAGTATGTTTATTTAATACTCCCCTTCACTTTGTTAGTTCAAGCACAGTCTCAAAGTTTCATATACCTATCTATTATTTTTAGATTGTCCTCGCATCCGCATATTATTTTGTGTATAAAGTGGAAAAATTAGATTCGTCCTTCGCGAAACAGGAAGACTTTTCGAAAAATGTAACGTAAAACTGATAAAGGAAACCTACGAATATTTTTAAACTAAAAATGGCGATTATATTAACTGAAAATGTAATCTTTTTGGAAATGGTTCAATCGACTTAGGATAACTATCATCATATGCAGCCTATTTTCTATGTGGAACGTTAGTTTGTATCGAAACGCTCAAACATAGAACCGAAGGTTTTTCCAAGAGAATTTATAATACTCGTTTGTATTGAAGCTTTTGTATGTAGTATGATTGTAAACTATTGTAGTTTGTATTGGGTTTGATCATGTTTGCTTGTATTAATTTGTATTTATCAGTTCTACTGTATTTTTAATTTATTTTATCTAAAGGCCTATGGCCGTTTAAACTGTTAATAAATAAATAAATAAATGATGATTGACGGAACGCTTATTGTGAACTAAAAAGCTCCGTTTGAAACACCCGTTGTTTCAAATCAAATATCAATGCCTTTTGCATCGAATCTCATCTAGTGACCAATAGCACAAAAAATGCAATATAAAATTTCATTTAGGATAAAGAACAAAGAGTAAGGCTTCGAAAATTAGTACTTCGTAAACTAATATACATCACCATACTCCTGTTTCATCACATTTCCCATAGATAGATATGAACGAGTAAAACTGTTTCCACTCCGCTTCGATTCGCTCCATTTTGTAAATATGTTAGTGACCTGTTTCTCTAAAATGAACACGACGTCACCGCGTTGTTATAATTATTATTATACTCACACAAAATGTATTTATATTAGCCACGTACATAGACCTCTGATATAATAATGAAAAAATACTACGTGGTTGACCTGAGCAGTTTGATCGTCATCCACATAACTGAGGATGGGTTGGGGGTGGTTTGTTTCAACTAGCCGCTTCATTAGACAGAAAATGTTCAACGGTCACCGCGCTCTTAAAGTTAAAATTACTTTGTAACAGAGACGAAAACATCCTTGTTATTTGTTACCTACCGTGTAGTCATTATAATACCTACATCTGGTTGTTTCACTACAAGTAACATTTACACATCTGGCATTCCTCCATACATTGTTTGGTTGTATTTTTTTAAATGGTTTTAACTTTCTCCCTTTCTAATCTAGGTCAAAAAACGACATTTTAAAGTCAGCGATTTTTGTAATTCTAGATTTTTTCTTGTGAAAATAAAGATACATACATTGTAATTGCTTGTATAACCACACAATATGTAATACTGAAATAACTTTCTCCTATTTTTATGCAACCTGTGTGTAACACTTCTGGTTAAAAAAAGAGTCGTTTTTTTATCCTTCAAATTTATCATTAAAAAATTGCGATTCCGATTATTTCTTATCAGTTTAATTAATAGATTTCACTCATACATAGCTTTTTAGTCATCTATCATTATTCATCCTCTCAACATGTCCACATTGCCCACACCACATAATCTTATAGTTACACGTTCATTCATACAGTCATTCGTATCTCTAATAACCACATTACTTTCCCGATCTTTCAATGTTTTGCCACACATCCTACTCAACGATCTAATTTCCATCTTCCCAGAAAAACGCCGCTCTTTTTAGGTCATCTGTAAGTGCCTATTATTTTCATGAGAGAAAATTAAATGTAACATTCAAGTACTAATGGGAGGTAGATAAAATATATTTGTACCTATATTGTATTTTGCAAGGTTAACGACTACAATTGAAAAAATAAATGACAAGAGGGACGACATTGTTTTGTTCTCTGTCAAACCTGACAGTCAGTTTATTTCTCCTGATTTTCAGGTGTCTTCTCGCAATAAAAAACCCCGTAACAATAATAACAATATGTTCACATCCTTTGTTCTTTTTTTATCAAAGATAAAGATGAGAACTCACGAAGGCCTTTGATGTCACACCAAGTTTAATAATGAAATATTTTTTGCCTGCCTACCTGTCTAATAATAATATATTCACAGAAGCCGTTTATAAACTACGTTTTATAATGATTTTAAATTAAGGACGAAATGAAGTGTCTTTGATAAAAACATTTCTCATAAATTTCGTATGTTCTACTTGAATTTAAAAAAATCTCACATTATTTAGATATGTGCTAAAATACAGGGTGATTGGTCCTGTATGTCAGATATTTGTAGAAGTGGCAGAGGATGGAAATTCCCGTATATCACTTTTCCTCTAAATTTTTATTTGATCACATTAGGTATATGTACCTTCTGAGCACAAGTAAAACTCGAATCATTCACAGTAAAAAGCATTATAGTGTTTTTTAATAAGATAAAACATTGTATTTTTAATATATTACATAGATATGAAATTATATATCTACCAGTAGATATGATGTAATTTGCTAGTTCCTACATTCGTCTTAGTACGTGATGTTAAATCTACGAGAATTTTGGTAGTATGCCTACGTAGAAAAATTACTTGAAGATCACGTATGCCATACGCAAAATACTTACCTCCATAAAAAATAGAGACTAAAGGGATGTTATCTAATAGTGAAGAAAATTTAGTCGACTATATTAAATTTATCATCCCTCAGTAGGTGCCTAATAATATTATATCTTATCACATTCTACTTCCTTATATACACGCTTCCAGCATTTTCGTTGGGAATATTAGACATGAGCTTGTGTGCCCGATGTTGGCCAAATATGTAAATTAACAAACTTACGAAACATTTACGAAACGAAATTATCTATTTATATTTTTTTGGTAGTACTTAAGGTAAGCTTTTTAAAAATATCGACTGCTCATGATGAAAAATTAGACACGATATTTTTTCGTAGGTTTATTAGATTCGTAGATTAAACAAATTGATTTTCACGCGTTGACACAATAAAATATAAGATACATATAAATATGCTGTCTGGGGGCGGCTAATAAACATTTGTGTATTTTTTGGTTTGTATTGTGTATTCATAAATTACTCAAATGTATAATCATTATTTTGAGAAATAAACCGAATTAAAATTGAACTGACATTTAGGTCATTACAAATCAGAGTGTAAAAGGCTCTGACTTGCAAATCGTCAACTTGTATCAAAGTCTCAAGATATAATATATGCAAATCAACTCTTTTCATTGTCCGATTTAAAACTAGTAACCGTCCATACAGAATGTTTAATATATGGAACATCTCGTATAACGAATACGTGAAAATACGTACCTACTTTTGAGTTCGACCTTCTCTATGGTGAACTACCTATCTACAAATTAATAAATATAATTTTCCACTGCTAACTTATTCGTAGCTCATTGTAATACAGATGAATTATTCTCCAAAATTATACTCCGAAGACGTATGGTAAAATATTATCTTTATATAGCTGCACAGTACTCCATCTTTTATTAATAAAAGCAATTCCATATTATAATATGGTGCACAGTACATGGAAGGGTATACTGTATTATAACTAATTTATTCACCATATATTAATATAAATTATGAATACGCTGACAGGAGGCAAGCAGTATGTGTCTACCTACATACAATATTAAATTATATTTCTATAAAAAATGATCTATAGAATATATCTATTTATCAGTGATATTATATTTTACATAAATTTTAATATAAGCGTGATTCGCTGACATTGATACATTATAATTCCTTCTTTTACATGAATTTCTTTACATAATTTGAAATGAATGTTACCGTATTCTACATGTAGAAAAATAATGATTATATGTTTTTTTACATCAATATTATATTAAAAGACATATATCTGTTATAGGTACGTAACTACATAATCTGTCGCGCTGCTACTGAAATATTGAAATCTTTAGACTGTATCGTATATCAGAATTGTGTGTTGGAATGACTTAAAAATTACCTGCAATTAGAATATGATTTTTTTTATAATCGCGATAAAAAATGATATCATATTGTCATTATTCTTCTGGTTTTCAATTTCGCCCTTTTTTATCTCATTACAGAACACAATGAACAGTATGAACACACATATGAAGAGAAACCTTATGGAAGCACATTTAAACACTTGTAAAAATATGTATTTTTCCCACGGTGGGTTTATAGTAAAAAAACGGAGATCTTACAAGGTTGGTACTATTCTATTGTATTATATTGAGGAAAGAAAACATTGTTTTTTATTTCTATATAATTTTTCATTACAGCACATTGAAACGCGTGCCACTGAATCGAGCCAGAAAGTTATTACCGTGGATAGAAGTTATTCTAATATAACGTTTTTTTACATTGGATATATTGTTAGTAACTAATAGAGATGTTGACCTTAGTCCACAGTGAAAGTAAAATTGTTAGTCTGCAATATATTTTAGTAAAATAATATCATTGAAGGATAATTAATTAAAAAAAAGTGACAGCTCCTGACGTGTATCAGAGAATTGTATTATTAAGTATTGTAAAAGTCACTTCTTATATGGTTGCGCAAAACCTACTGACCGTTTCATACATCGCCTACATTAATGTATTGGGGTGAGGAGGTGGTGCCAGCGAGTCTGGTGCAAAATGAAAAGACGAATTATGAAACTAAAAGCCTTCCGATTCTATACAAAGCAACGTGTATTTGGCACTGGTTACTCATTACATTCGGGTGTCAGCTCGAGAACTGACTCACTCCATACACTATACAGAACACGAGTGTAGTCTTAACAATTACACATGTCGCAATATGAAAAAGTCAACTTCTTGATATGTGTATATGAAGTAGAGAAGTTATTACCCTTGGTTCATTATGAAAACATCCAGTTCGATGAAACGTGTCGACTTGATCACAGTCTAGTGCTAAACCGCTAATTAATATGTCCTACAGTAATACTATCTATACACTGATATACATTTAGATATACCCATACAATAAAGGATAGCCAGTGTTCCAGATCATAAGAATTGGTTTGACTGATCCAGTATGGTGAAAGAAACTTGTCTGACACACTTAAAATATAAAGAAATAAACCTAGTACCTATCACTTTATTCCCCGATATTAGAGAAGCTCTAACCTTTAGGGTCTTTAGAGCGACAAATGTATATATTATTATTACTACATATGTAAATCGGGAATTTGAATATAAAATGATTTATTCTGATTAATATTTGATGTAACTTCATTATTAATATATAATAATCTTATTTTATTGTGAATGTCACCGTAAAATGTTATTACGAATTTACATAAATTGTAGGCTTCACCGTATACCGTATTCAGACTAAGCGTAACCGCGTACTTTATAATATTGGATTTTAATAACTAATTTAAATATTGGGTGCAGAGAAATGACGAAGTATAAAGGCTCATGAAAATCTAATTTATAATCGGTGATCTTTCAATTAAAATCTTCAGATTAAATTGTATAGAAATTAATTCATTCCAGATGGTCATTTTTAATATAATTTCTTCGTTATAATATTAAATGGATAAATAGCAGAACTTATGCCGAGAAATGTAGATATCTGAAATGAACCATTCAAAAGAAACAACTAGGCATCAACTAGGTACTAATAAATAATTAGTTATTATAAAGGTATGCAGGCTTTCACGACCGGTGTCATGCATGTCTTCCGGACTCGTACGTGATTTCGGGGCAATGAGCGACCCTTTTTCCGTCGCTCAATGTCTCCCAGACCAGAACTACATACCCGGAAGATGCAATTACCTAATATTTATTACTAATTAGTTCTAATATGAGGTAATTAAGAACCTAATATGAACACACAGCTAACATGACTGCTTTGAAAGTCAGAGTAATTTTGCGTTGTTTCTGCAATCTCTAAGAAAAATGAATGGAAAAACGGTTTCAAATCAATACACTATGAACAAGAGAAAATACTGTCATTTTCAAAACGGGTTTCAGCCTTGTATTACGACCAACTCGACCCGTCTACTTAAATAATGAAAAGCGTTTTATAATATACCTCAATCAATAATATGCCCCAACATCTAATAGGATTAAATACTAGTACAAACTCAAATAGAAAAATCAGAACTATGTTGTTTTATAAGTCCATCAGTCAGATAGAGACAAGAATTGTATCTTCATAATATCATCATATTATTTTTACTTTGCAACTTTTAAAGACAAATACATTATGACTCATTCAATACTTTATACAACTTTTGTTTCCCAATAACAAGCAGTTGAAGTATGTAATAACATTAAACTCTTTTTCCACAACCATTCCGTCCTTAGCAAACATTTCTCCCGGTCTGTACAAACACAAAACCTTACCAATAATAACAACAACAACGTGCCAACTACTGAATTAAAGTTTCAATAACGACTCAAATCAAAACTCTATCAGAAGCTTTAGAAATAATAATAAAGCTTTGTGCTGAAAAGAGCTTTCAGCAATAAACCAGGTAATTGTTTGTTTGAAAATAATATAAAACCTTGATGAGTTTATTTTATTATGGGCGAAAGAAAACTATGAAGAAAATAATATTACACAAGAGAAAAGTTATAGAATCAACCTATAGATCAACCTGAAGTAATTCGACTAATTTCAACAAGAACTTCTCACCGAAAACTGCGTGGTAATTTTACTGTCCGTTTTATTATGGAAAAACTGGAATCACCTAGTGTATAATTTTAGGTTCTTTTCTAGTAGTAATTTTGACCAAATTATATACTAGCATTACATGTGCTATGCTTCATTTTGTAAAAAATAAATTAGATTTGATGCATAGGATTTAAAATATTCGTTATATTTAGGATTTCATTGAAGACGATATCAAAAATACTATTTATGACACAATCCTTACTAGAAATTAGGAGAAGTAATTTCCTTTGCAAAAAATCATCACATAAATCACATCACAAAATCACATCACAAATCAAAATCATCACATCACAAAAATCAATTACATATTTTATTTTTATTTTGAAATAACATTCTTATTGTGGTAGAAATTTTGTTTTTTCTCGTCGTTGCAAGTTGTTGGGTGAATTTTTTGTCGCGACATTTGCAAGATATATTCGTAAATACAATGTATTCGTAAATAAACATGTTTTTTAAAAAGAACGATGTATTAGTAATATATCAATGTTGAGAAGGGTCCACGACAAAAGGATAGATCGGCCAACAATGATAACAATATTGTCGGCTGTAGATAATATATATTTTTATCTCTTTGGTCAATATCCAATACGTTTCAAATTAATTTTTCCTTATACTCCATCCCCCACCGTATAAATTTGTCTCCTACATTCTCAAAGTAAAATATATTGAGTTAATAATATGTCACCCGGGATAATGTGGTCTTAAAAATATCCTTCGACTTTACTCAAAGTGGAATTATATTAAGGAGAAGCTCCCGTTAATACAAATTTATTAATCAAATGAGAAAATATTTTATCACGAAGCCAAGCTAGGAATCTTTTTACTTCGAAACTCTCGTATCCTTGTGTTTAAGATACTCTCTTAATTACACTGAAACGTTGAAATTAACCCTCCTGCAAGTTTTATTGACAATTTATAATTTAAAATATCTTGTAGCGTTTACGACATTTTAATAGTCTCTTAAATAAGAACAGCAGATCAATATTACCGAAACGACATAAAACTCAAAACAAATCAAAATTTTCCATTTTATGATTTTACAGGTACCTACATTTTGAGAAGTATTTTTCGTGTACTCTTCATCTACATAAATTCCACAGTCAATTTTGTATGATGGTGATGAATTCGTCTTCTTGTCAGATATAAAATTAGTCTTCTGGGAACGAAGTAGTTATGGGTAACCTGACCTATATAACCCAAACACTATCAGTCTTTTACTAAACAAGTAGTATGTTATTCACTCCATACATTTTACAAAAACAATAAACTGAAAACGACGTACATACATCCGCAACCTTTTCAATAAAGAGAGTTTTGTTTAAAACCACATAGTTTTAAATTTCCTTATTTTAAACCATGACAAACCAAAGTTTTAATTATTATCTGTAGTAAATAATTGTGTAAAAGCTTTAGAATACCTACAATATCCTATAACTTTCTGAATATGTTGCACGGTCAACCATAAAATCTTGTACTTATAGAATATAATGGAGAAAGCTAAGACAGAAAAAACCAATACCATATCAGAAAAATGTTCATTCTTTGTCATACAAAACCCAGGTTCATAACAAAATTGTTATTATTGTACTATGTATTTAGAAATTCATATACACAGGTGAAACAAATTCAAATACCCACTCATTTCCTATTTCATTTCGTAAGAGGAAATACGTATATATTTTTCTTTGAATGGTTATTATTCACGTCAATTTTTTCCTACAAGTAATCTCTATCTGTATGTATGTATTCGCTTTGAAATAAATTGTACGCTTTGAACTCGAGTTATTATTACAAAATAAACATCGTAATAGTATCATCTGATTCTGTATCTGACATTCGGAGATACGAAAAGTTCATTCGATGTTTCAACGATATAGTTGTACAAATAATCTGTTGTTGAACAATTTCTATGTAACGATTTTTACTAGATACTTGGCCGCTCTCTAAATATATGCTCTTATCATTTTACTATACCATCTTAGATCAAAGAATATTAGCTAGAGGGAAATTTCTACTGTGTTCATTGTACGATTACCTATTCTATAAAGGCAAGCAGGAAAGTGGGTACATGTTATTTGAACATCTTCCTTTATGCTCACTAACGAAGGTCGCACATCTATCCTGTGTACCCAATTATGTCTTTTAAATGGAGAGAAAAATGTTTTATATAATTATATTGTTTTACATACCAACACTTTAAGTTGTCATAGCCTTTGTGAAAGATTTTCTTTCATTGAATTTATAAAAGAATAAATGCATATTGCAGAGACGTCTCTTTCAAGTAATTAATGGTATAGTAGTATGCAATCCGGAAATACTGTGTTTTATTATTCGTTCTACATACATTCTAAAGTATATTCAGTATGTTTTATTCTGACTGAAGTCGAAAAACAAGCTTACAAAAATATCGGCATGGCAGATTGGATAATAGAATAATTATTTTGAACATTATATGCCTAGAAAGAATCGCTCCCATCCTTAAGGGCTTGGCACCAGAAATGACGTCACAGTCTTTTCCCACGGCATTAAGGTTCAAAATCGCGTGACAATTACATGGTTGGCGCAGTTGGTTGAGGCGGCAGTCTCTCGAGCGGGAGGTGCCAGGTAAATAAATATAAAAAATATATAAAAAAATATTGCATGATAAAATGTTTTTTTTTTTTTTTTTTTTGAAATGTTTTTTTGAAATTTTTGAAATTTTGGTATGCACACTCTTACCTTACGTGTCAAGGCTCGATCTAACATTGACATAAACATCAATGAAATTATAAGTAAGTAGGTACTTTATTAACGCAATTGAACACTTTAAAACCGGAGTCTGTGGCGTATTTGACTCATTGTTTCGCGTTCGCGTGTATTTGACTAATGTTGTTATCTAATGATCTTAAATACACCTGATATTTCACAGTAAATAATTACGGATATTCATAGAAAATTTGTATTGAAACCTACCTTGAAACTTTTTAAGATTGTTTAATTCAGCAAAATCTACATCAACATAATGTCCTCTAGATATTAAATTCATGTGTACATAAATTAAATTCAGTTATCGTAATAAATTAGAAAAAAAAATGAAATCTTAGTATACATTAATTAGACAAAGTGCCTGTTAGTTAACAAACGTTGGTTTATTTAATGAACACAGTGAAAAAAAGTAGAAGAAAAATAATAAGGACTAATTGCTTCCGGAGTTTATTTAAACAAGCGAAATTCCACAAGAAGAGTAATTAAGATTGTTCTGAAGACAAAACAAAAAAATAATGTCCCATATTTTTCGTATTTTCTCTCGAAGTAAAAAGCTCGGGGTATTAATTTTAAAACTACGAGTATAGTATTAAGCAAATATTCAACAGTAGATATTATGAAGCACCCGAGAATGTTAGTGTAATTTTATATTACTTACTTATACTTATTTCACACTTTACTTATAAAGCATTATAGGTATTTCTAAGGATATAAAATTGTCGTAAATATTTCCATATTCCCGATAAGCTAATTACATATTAATACTGTGAGAAAAGACATGATTTTGCAACATTCTGTTATGTTTGACTTCAAGCATATGTTAAGTATCAAACTGAAATTCATCACTTCCTAACTACCAGTACTTTAATCGATCATATCGTATGAAATTTCAAGGCCAGAGCCAAGTATCTAATCATGAGAAGACAGGTATTTAAGATCTTCAGGAGCCATGTTGTGAATACATTTCAGTATGTGCCGCTGAGCTTTGAAAACTGATGCATCTGAATACTGTATTTACAAATATTCCATCCACCTCAAGAAAACCTAAATCTTTTGAATACCTAGTATGTTCGTATTGATAGTACTTTACAAATATTTTGCCATGTGTTTAGATAGATTTTCTTTCTTCAGTCATTTTTAGTGCACATACAAACATAGATGGGTATTATACAATTCAAAATATAGCGACATTAATAATATGTAAATAGTTTGTCTACGTTTAAGAGCATAACCGTGGGTGAACTAGAGCTGGTTGCCCTGTATCTCACCATACGGTATAAGATCTTCACTGAAATATACAATCACCGGGATAAGCAAACCACAATTCGATATCGTTACCTAAATAAATAAAATAAATCATAAATTCAGTCACCAAAAATAATAAATCCAAAAATATAAAATTAATAATAATAAGCATATAAATTATTTCTAAGAGTAAACATTGCAAAGGACTACTGATTAATTATTATTAGGATTAAATGTAAATAAATAATGAAACAGATGTAAGTGAGTTCCAAATAGTATGAATCATTCAAGAAGTTATCGGTGTTGGATGTACAAGTACATGTTATTATTGAATAAATACCTCTATCAAAGTTTCGATATACCTTCAGTAAATTGGTAAACCGAGTTGACGTTTCTCCCCGAGGGTTGCTGGATGCTAGACGCATTAATCAGCCTTGGGCTAAATTTAATTAATGCTCGCATACTTTCGGAGTAATAATAATTACGTACAGGGCAATTATGTCAAATGTGATTTTGTATTTTTTTTTCTTTCATAAATCGGTAATCAATCCCGTCGATGACTTCCGGATATTTACTCACAATACTGCTGACTACAAAATGTTATTTTAATTTAATTTTAATTAATATTATTTGTTCATCCAGTGGTAGAGTATTTATAGAATAATCTCCCATAATCATTTAGGAAAAAACACTGAAATATCTTTCCAAAAAATCCCTTTATTTCTCGTATATTATATAGCACTCTGAAAGTAATCACATATGTTTCACCTGTGAGTAATATTAAAAATGGACTGATTTTTATAGGTCATTCTAACCATACATTACGAAAATAATTTCTAAATATATCATTCTAAAGAGTGGATAATACATACAACATCAGGCATTACTCAGACATAGATACGTATATGTAAAGAAATAAAACGTAAGGCTCCCTACCTCGCAATAAATACCAGGTAATCTCAAATCGCATGAAAACTATGTATACCTATTGTTATACCTTTCATAAAATTATTCTATTGGGTATAGTTAGGTAAAAAACGGTTCATTTTCAATAGAATTACTATTCTCAATATAAAACTCTAAATTCCAATATATTCCCAATCAGATCCCATGTGATTGATAGCATTAAACCTTTCCCATTGGCAATTTACCTTTCCGATTTCCTGAATCGTTTGTGGATACAAATGGAATAATCATTCATTCGAAATTATGTTCTATTTTATTATTACAATAGCTGGGGGTATCGTAAAGATTCAGATTCATATTCTGGGTCGTACTTTTTTTATTCAGATTCAATTACGATCAAGGGAAATATTATGTAAAAGATCTATATTTTACCGCCATTTCTTTTATCTACATTCATTTAAAGTAAGTGACATGGATGGCATACAATAATCTTGAGTCATCCAATGTTTTCATTGTGTAACGGAAGAAAATTCCACCTCAATTTTCTTTGAGTTAGTAAATTTTCTTTTTATTATTTATTGCAGACTTTGATCTGTTCTATCGATTCTATTATTCTGTACGATTCGTCGTGAATTTGATGAATCATACCAGAATTGGTGTAATAAAATATATTCCCGCTTTGCGTGGTTGGAATGTTAAGTGAACAATAATATTATAATGGAATAAATTGGGGTGATAATGAGGGATTTATTGGTAATGTAAACATCTCGACAGTTAATAGGATTAGTTTTATTTACCAACTGTTAAATGTTTCTACATTTAGACATATCATTAATCGAAGTGTAACAACTATAACAACAGATGGGTGATTAGTTATTGATTGAATTATTGATCAGACCTTTGGATGTCAGAGTCGTATGCACCATAAAGGGTTATTACAAACGGTTTTTGTTTCTCATATTATTATCATACTTTAACTTCAATAATACCTTTTCGTACTGTCACTCATGGCGATACAGACCTGTAACCTTCTTATTTCCCGTCAAGCCATTGAGTTTTAGTATTTCCATCAAACCATTAAACAATTATATTTCAACCATTAAGGCAGTTATACCAACCTAAATTTCTGATAGGGATATATAAGGCGAGGCACATATGGAATAAGGCAATACGTACGTAATTTGAACGATATTCGTAATTCAATATTTGCTTTTCATGCACTTCCGAACTTCCAAATGCATACGCTTCATAATTTCTTGTAAGCATCCACATATGCGTGTATTTCCCCATCCATTCATATTACATAATGTACCTATAATGAATCAACTATCTTCGTCATCACTTTCAATATACATTCATCCATTTGTTCGCTCATCTACTCGCGACAAAATACTCCCCCGTCTAATCGGCAAACCTCTATTATTACATCACTTAGTAATCGTATATATTCTATCCCACATACTATTATAGTCTAATAAACGGATATATAATAATAATATTGGTCGTATAATTAATTTGAATCATCTGTGTTAAAGATGAAGTTAACCACATTTCGAATATATGAGTGAACAATGTTTAAGAACAGAAGTTTCATCGCACATACAAAAGAAATTATTCGATAATGCTCCAGAAATTCTCAGTGATAATGGTAGTCTGAATTCTACGCTTAAATAATATTATTGTTGAACATCAATAAAATATTATGGGGTTACTTACTTTGATCCCATAACGTCATAAATTTATAGTTTGTTTGCTGTTGTCATATTTTAAGTTAAAGAGAATGAGAAACCTTCCCCCGTTAATATTATGTTTTACATGCGTACAAACATAATCCGTGATACCGTATTTTCTCCTTCATAATTCAAACATTTACATATTTCTTCCTTTTTTGGAGGTATTTTCAGGAATCTTTTAGGTATTTTTCTGAACGTAATACATATAGGTCCATTGTTGATCAAAGGGGATTAAATGTTGATCGTATATAAATGTACTTATTTAAGACATTATAAATTCAAATAATCTCTATTGAGAGTGTTTGTTCTCTTAAGATACTTTCGCGAGTGTTTGTTGATGTAGACACAAACCTAACACTCAGTATTACGTTTACCTGTAACGTTGTGATTAAATATTTCTTTTCGAATTGAAAACTCCTGACTTGGTACTAATTCTCAAAATTACGCAACATATTATTAGAACATATGATTTTGTGGATAATACCAGAGATGCATCATTAAGTCAAACAGACAGAATATCACCAACATGTTGCGGTTAACTGAATTGCAGAAGTGTATGCATCAGCTCTAACAAATGATAATAATATTGCAGCTTAAATTAATCAAATATAATACCTACATCTTGTGGTAAATGGTGGACAAACTAATGCAAGCAATGTACTTATGTTTGATATAAGACAAGACAGAAGATACGTAACATTACCTTATAGATTTGAGCATGCATGACATTATTCAAATTTTCACCGTTTAGCTTGGTGAAGTGAACTACATTCATCTACCTATGTAGCTTATTCAATTACATTGACAGCACTACCCTCACTAGACGTTGCTGCTTGTCTGTTATTGATTCGCCGCTGCGGGGATTTAATCAAATCTCTCTGCCGGTTCATCGGTAAAGAGGAAAACCACTTCACAACCGTCGGATTGTCCGCCATAAGGTTAAGATAATATTATAAATACCTTGGCTATTAGAATGATATCTAGATATCTAGTATAACTTATTGACACACAAATTGTATATTTTTAAAGATTTACATCCTTGTTAGCGTATTTTGAAAACGCTTGAGGCTTGCATTTCTGATATTGTATTGAGTACGGATCTCCTATGTCAGTTTATCACCGAGTGGACAATATTATTCAAATCCTGTTGGCTTCTTCTGAAATTTTCTTTACATGCAATCACTACTCAACAAAATATAATAATTTGTAATATAGCTCGATTATATAATTTAAATTCAAATTTAATCGAGATTGTTTGAGAACATTCTGAAACCAAACGACAGAAAAACTGCCTTACATTTTGACAGGCGCTCTTAGAAATGATTTGTAATGGCGTTTTCTTATTCTTTATAGGCACTAAATCAATTTTTAAGCGAGACCTATGTCAAAAATGGATAAGATAACTGTGAAATACAGAGAACTATTCTTGTTCAAACATTCTGGCGTAGAGGGTACACCCGGCGTAGGTATGTATACCTACATACATAGGAACATTCTTACATCTAAATAAATTGTGTAGAAAAGTAATTCAGTATGAATTGCGTATTTGAGACTAAAGTATTGAAATTTTCAGTAACTGTTCATATTTAATCTGGTCTAATAAATTTTAAATCAGACTTTTCGACGTAACGAAACACATTAAAAATGTAAGTACATGTCTCTCGTTTCGTGATTCTTATGCGTAATGAAGGACGACTCCGTGATGTTAAAAATAATTATTAATGAAATTACACAGTTTCTTAGCAATACCGTCTTTAGGACAAAGAAGAGCACTGAAATAAAAGACATTTAATTAAAATCTATTACAAAACTGCCAATGTAAAAGTTTTCCTCAGTTTTTTCTCCGCATAGATAGAGATTTCCAATGGAAAATGTACGATTTTGAAATTTCAATATTAGACACGCTATTATTCCTTTGTTTTCACTGCTGGATCACTCTGCGACAGATGTGACGTGTCTGCTCATACGGGTACATTAAATTCAGTAGTGTTTGCAATACGTATTCATATAACGATTTTATTCAATAGAAATGGAATTAAATTGAAAAATTTCTTGTCACATGTGACATGTTCTAAATTTATATTCTGAAATTTTCACACATATTTCTCATATTTAAAATGCTATAACGATTTTCTCTTAACAACTCCCTACATAAATCTAGTTCTATGCTTGTCCTCAGATATCTTGGAAGCTTAAAAGTATCAAATTGTTTAGTTTTCCATCAAAATTTTCTATACCTCTCTATTATCCAGCATCAATATTCGGAATTATTGTTCTTCTTGCATACCTACAGGATGGTCCATTATTGCATAGCATAGCATCTGCAGTAATTTTATACGACTTTTAATTCGTTTCTCTATTTTACTACACTCTAATCTGACGAATAACGTCTTCGTTATTCGTATTTAAAAGGATTGAAAATGTTTCAAGAATAAATGGATTTACGCCAGTGTACTTTACGTAACTTTTGTTAAAATATTTAAACGTTTTTTTTTTATTCGTGAATTTGATCCCACCAATATTATTACGAGGACGAATTGAAAACAAACTCAAACAAAAAGTGAACATTTAATCAAGCATATACTTACATCATTTTCCGTCAAATTCAGTGAACATTTTTGTTAAATTCACGTGTAATGCAAATTATTTCAGTTTAACGTAGTGAGTCGAATAACTGAATGAATATACAATAAAATATATTTTTTATACTCTTACATTTTTCGAAAACCTATTTATTTAAAGTGAATTAATCTGTTTCCAGTTGTATCGAATTAGAGGATCTAATTTACTACGTAAATGATTGAAAATCATTCAACAATTTTTATTTGGCTTTTACCATTCTTCTTGGATATTGTCGTAGTGTATTAATGATTTCTATGATTATAATATACTGTATTTCATCCAAAGGCACATTAGTCTTGATCCTCAGACATCCTTGAGAATTCTGACTATATTTATATATGTATATATATGACGTATAGTGATATGTATGTAATATAGGTTACTCAATCTGATAATCTCCGTTAAACTACCATAACTTTGTCTGTAGGTTCGAGCTTAAATCATAATCTCTGCAAACTAGATTGTGTATTTAATATCGTATCCGTTGAGATTTGTGATAAGGCAAATATTTCCTAATATAAATCTGTACTAAGTCCCAATTCCCACAAGGAAAGTACAATAATAGGACAATTATTATTAATGTGTCTAAATTATGATAACGTACGTACTGACATTTTGTGACTCTCAAAAGGGCCCTAATATTTCCTATAATAAAGCAGGGCAGCCTTAATTAGAACGTATTTACTTTATACTACTCCAACCATCTCGCCTGAAATAATAATAGGAAGAGCTTTTAGAATGTAAAGACATTGAAATACTATTCAAAACGCTTACCTAGACAGCTTTCACGACGTTAAAACTTCTATCGAAAATACAGTTCGTTGAGAAGATATCAGCCTAGCGAACAGTTCAGTGCATATAATTTCATTCCATGTAATTCATATAGCTCTAATATCCTTGTCCTTAAATGTGCATCAGTGAAAAGGGATTTTCTTCAGTATCAGTAACCATGGGATGAAGACTTACAATGCTACATATTATAGTATACTTCTTCATAAAAGCATTCACCAATATTGTGTTTCAGAAACTGTGCTTATTACTCGTATTAGTACTCACTGGAGATGTACCAAATAATGTAAATTGTGAAGTTGTTGTACAAGGAAGATAATGTACTGAAACACTTTGCTGAAAGAAAACATGTTGACAAAGGTTCAATATCCTCATGGATCCCATTGTCCTCGTTGCATTTGATGTAATTTGAAAAATAACTTTGCCACTTACGCTCGTTCGGAACAAAAACAAAGAAATTGGATCAACAGTATTTTTATATTGAGCATTTTCCTTTCTTTTTTTATTATGATAAAGATATTCCTGTCCTATTTTTATTTTTGAAAAACATCTTCATGATTTTAATTTTCTTTTCCGTTCCTTTTGTTCCGTGACTAACGATGTGGCCGCAGATTCTCCACCAGAAGAAAGGAAAAGAATATTATTATAATGTATTCTGCAAGATGTGAATCGAAAAGTCATTAGCTGGCAAAATACCTTTTCAACGGTAAACAATATTAAAAGAATCCTTGTGTAGAATAGATTTAGCAAACACAGAAGAATTCCGCTAAAATATTTTGTTTTCCCGTATACATTGAACTCTTTCCAAGGATATGATATTAATCTTTGCGTATATATGCCCATTCCGTAACAAATTTTGTGAATTAAAATAGAGAAATCGACGTAGGTATTTTCATTTTAAATTCCTTCTGAAGCCAATAATTTTTGTCCAGTTGAAACCGCAATGGGAGTATAAATATTGTTTTTAAAAAACGAATCCCTTATGACATTAATAAAAAAGATAGAGATGTTTATATATAAGCCAAATTATTATTCGCCTAATTAGTGGACGGGGCATGGTTCGAATCTTAGTTTTTTCAATTGTAAATATCTTCTTGAGAATGAATATAAATGTATGAATTGGTTTGTGTGTATAGTGTATCATAGTATAAATAAATATGATACAACGTAACGCGAACGAACCTATCTTATTAAAATAACCAAAATTACTTATTTCGTACGCTAATAAAAATCAATAATATCATACCTCATCGAACATCGTAAACTGAAAATCACATTTTACGCATTGCGTATTACATGGACAGAATAAAGTTGGGAACAAAAATCTCTGTAATAATATTGCAACCCAATCGATATTTAGTTTCATAACGTAATACAATGAAATATTGTTGGTACGAGTACTATATGTATTACACTCTGGAACTATAAAATAATACGACTTTATTCTTTCAATAACTAACTTTACTATACATTGAACTTTCACTTTAAGAGTATGCATACCGACATTTCAAAAATTTCTAAAAACGGGAGACCTTATATCTCGACAACCGTTACTTAATATGCCATGGAACAAAATAGGGTAGATGCGTTGAACATTTATCTAGGGAATAACCGTAAAAGATTTCTGGTATCTTGTATAGAATAATCAAAAAAAATTTAGAAGAACACCTCTGATCTTTTTTCCGAAAGACGGAAACTCGTTTCCCGAAAGTCGCGGAGTGAAATTTTATTTGTACTGATAATATGCCTTAAAATCTAGGGAATAACCGTAAAGGTTTTTTGATAGATGCAAAATCAACCCTAAAAAATGGATAAAACGCTATTTTTACCATTTTATCTTGCGATTGTTCACGCGATTTTGAACCTTAATGCCGTGGGAAATGACTGTGACGTCATTCCTGGTGCCAAGCCCTTAATTTGCAGAGAAGGTAAAATGGAAGTTACATATACGTAGTTGAGTACCACGTTTCTAAAAGGCGACCTTAATTGTTAAATAATGTTTGGTTTCTGAGCCCCCTGAATTACAAACATACTAATTACTAAAGTAACAATAATTACAACTAGAATATTACACCTTTACGTAGAGATTTTCTAAATGTTATTCAAGTCACAAATGTTACGACTACTTATACAGATTTGATTTGATGTTGTTTCACATACGTGTATATTAATAGAGACAGTTGGATTAAGTAATTATTTACTTATCTTTTACGATAATGGTGTCTGGATTTTATTAGAGCCTTTCCGATTTACAAAACGATTATTTACTACTTCACATCCTCTAGGTCCAAATAATGTCTATAACCGTAGGTAAATTATGAACTACGTTAGCATCATCTCCGATTTTTTTTTGTTATATCTCACTCTTGAGGCTTCTATAAATAAATTAACAGACAATATTAAGTTATTCGAATTTTTAAGATAAAGGAGAACTCATTCACTTATAAAGTACAAATATCATAAGATTTTATAATTGCAAATGAAAGCAAGTATTTCAGACGGGGATCCACATTAATTTTTATACGATAATCATCTTTCACAATACTTTTTGTTCTGTTAAAATTTCAAACTAAAACTTCATTAATGTAATTGTTTGTATATGTACTCGTAAATAGTCTTCAGAGTTATTATTGTACATGAGGTCTTCTAATGGAAACTTAAAAGTCATTCCAAAGTGTATGAATTTCTAAACCTATCTATCACCTCCAACCATGTAAATTTGTTCTTCTGATTTCTTAATTAAAACTTTTTAGAATCAATCAAAAATATTCCCAAGGTCCACTGGAAATAATTAAAGTTTTTAATTGACATATTATTAAATGGATGTATCAAATATACACACCTAATTATTCAATTCTTCCTTCTTATTATTTGACAATTATTATTTTCACTAAAGTGTCTATAATGTCTGGTGACATTGACACAATTGCCTACAAAATAATATATCGCTTTCAATGTTCACCCAGCACCCACACAAAACAATTTATTGCCTTTAAAAATGTAGAAATTGTAACCATTTATTTCGTTTACAAGACTAACAACACAATATAAATTAGTGTTTACTCGTACATTCATGCAGCTTGATAAATTACAGAATAGATACGATTATAATGTATACGGTCTATTATATACGAGTAGAAGACAACGGAATATAATTTCGTATACTGTATTTAGGCTAGGTAGTTCATGAAATATTTACGATCCAATATTATACGATCATGGCTGATTGTACGAAAATAACGAAGAGTATTTTTGTAAATGATGCCTTTAATAATGTACACGCCAATACCACAGGAGGTCGATTGATATCCAGGAAGTTTGGCAGGTTATGTGTGATATATTATGTATACCTACATTTACCTATCGTGGCTTTATATTATGTACTCAATATCCACATTAATATCATTATAAAACTGTACAACACTATAACCGCCGTTGTTTTAACGCATACACTCCTAGCTTTTTCGTTTTTATTAATATTTCGTATGTGAGATGATATAACGGAAAGGTGTTTTTTTATGAAACCTACTAAGTAGATATACCTATTTGTATTTTCTGCAGGCTTGTTTTTACGTAAGATAACCCCTTAACAAACATCCGTACCGTTTTGAAAACAGATATTTTATAAAATATTTGAAACGTTTTTACACTTCGATTTTGAATTCTATGGTTTCACTTTGTGAACAAACTTTCTGAAAACTTATAATTCTGTCGGTAAAATTGGTTTATTACCTTAAGAGTGTGCATACCGACATTTCAAAAATTTGTAAAAACGGGAGACCTTCTACCTCGACAACAGTTACTCAATTTGCTTTGGAACAAAATAGGGTAGATGCATTGAACCTTTATCTAGGGAATAACCGTAAAAGATTTTTTATATCTTGTATAGATTTCTCAAAAAGAATTTTTAAAAACACCTCTGACCTTTTTTCCGAAAGACGGAAACTCGTTTCCCGAAAGTCTCGTAGTATTTTTTTTTTGTACTAATAATATGCGTTAAAATCTAGGGAATAACCGTAAAAGTTTTTTGATAGACGCAAAATTAACCCCGAAAAATGAAAAAAACGCTATTTTTACCATTTTATCATGCGATTGTCACGCGATTTTGAACCTTAATGCCGTGGGGAAAGACTGTGACGTCATTCTTGGTGCCATGCCCTTAAGGCATTTTTGGTTAAATAATAGTAACACGATTTCTTGAACGTGATATCCGTGTAGCTTTATATACAACTCAATCATACCCCATCACATCGAAGCCTATATAATTCCAAGCATTACTAAAGCAAATATGTTTTACTTTTAGGTATACATTTCAGCAAATATTCAATCGCTTTTGTTGTAACTTTTAGGTGATTATTTAAAATTTCTGAGTTCCGACATATTCGCAATATCCTCGTTTAAAGTTTCTGTACCTTTATCAACGTCTACTACACGCCCCATGGTTATAGTCATACAGTATGATGAATCGACCAAATTCCATTTCGCTCGTTTGTAAATTAAGGTCGTACAGCAGTAGGTACATAACGAATTTAATTAATTGATTAAAAGCATAGAGGGAACATTTCCATCGCTTTTTCCCTCCCTTGCACTCTCTCACTTTATTCAACCTTTTCCCCACTCTGACTGGAAACCCCATCCCTACATTATTGTACCTGCGGATTATCTGGTAAATGTAAAACTTCTGAATTACTTGGAAAATCACATTTTATAAATTATCCGTCAGAACAGAAATGTTTCCTTGCAGCATGTGGTATAAATTAACACGATTATAAACACTTCGTCAGTTTGTTTGAAGGGGTGTTGATCAAATTTAAGTTGCAAATTATATTATTATCGTTAGATATATCTACAGTTACTTTACCAATTTGGAATAATTTAAGGCAATAATAACACTAAAAATAAACAACTTACGATTCCACAATTTTGCAAATATAACATTTAGTAAGAATCGTGATAGTTTTGTCGAGATTTATCATTACGGAATTTCCATAATCTGAAATAACCAACCCAGGTGTGCCGTTGTTTAATTACCAACTATTAATAGGTATTCATAAAACGTTTTGTCATGCTCCTCGCCGCACTAAGTATAGTTATATTTTTGCAAATGTGCTATTAACTTTTTTTCTAATTAATTGTTTGTCTTGTTGCAGGTAAGTGATTTTATCTTCATTTCCACTAGGGCAAAGGGAAACTAGTGAAAGCAAGTACTGCTAAGAGACTTCGGTGGAGATTCGGGTAAATAAATTCTATAGCTTTCATTGACACGATGAAAATTATAAACTACTCGTGAGTAATCAATTTCGGTATGTACGAGTATAACATAATATAATAAATAATTGACTTCCCGACCGTATATTATATTATTTTCATCAAAATAATTGTGAGCAGTGAAACATCAAAAACAAAAATTAACGTACATCGGTTTATTATCCCGCACTTTCTGTTACTATACGCTTCTCGTTACTTCCGCACATTTGGTTGAAAAAATACGAGTATAATACCGAAACATTACCGGATGTGCGAAAAGCAGCTCTCTGGTGTTTTGCGGCCTATGGTTAATTCAAACGTTAGCTCTGGTTTCTGTTAAAATACTTGGTTGAAAATAAATTAATTACTAGGTACGTTTATAGAGTGGAGTTTCCTACTTATTAAATAAGGATTACATTACGGGGGTTGTGTACACTTCATAAAAGTTAATTAAACGCTCCATCGCAGCAACACTTACCGCAATCTTTAAAAATTGAAAAGCGTTCACAGTATCCAAACAAAAGATTCATTTTGCATTTAAGCATTTTAATTTAAGATAAATTAATAAAGTCGACGTCAAAATCGACGGTTAACTTTAATATATCGATAATATACGTCAACACACTCTTGAGACATTTACTACTTATATTGAATCTAACATATCATGTCATATTGTGATATCTAGAAACTTCATATTTAATCTGCGATTTGTACGAAGAAATTCTTTTAGTATAAACTGCACTTCAACTATGGTTAACCGCGAATTTTCTCTTTTAATGTTGGAAGATTGTTTATACGGGTATTCGGTACTGCATATTTGACTCATGTGAATTAGCACAAAAATCTAATATACGATAATTAACATGTTTAATTCTTCTCGTTTCATCTCTCTTATCTGTTGGAATCTAAAGATTTATACAAACACTTTGAACAAATCGTTATAACGCCTTCTCCTCCATACTTTGTTTCTTCCGTTCGAGAATTCCATCTTCGTTATCTCACTTGTTATCTCACACCCTCTGTGTAAGTAAGTTATTTGAATAATGTTCACTTTGAGTAGCGCAGGGGAGAGTGTTAGTAAGTGTAAATGAATGGAAAAAATAAAGAGAATTTAATAAATGTCAAGAAAATTCATTAACTTGTGATCGCGAAATTTAATTTGATAATATCAAACATTGTGGCTTGATTTTTATCACTGTTTTGCACGTAAATCGACTATGATCAAAATAATTATAACATCAAAAACATATGCACTTACTCGTACTATTTAACATAATGTTTTTTCTTCTAAATTCTGCATTCTCTGAAATTCTGCAAAATCTTACCATGCTATTCGGTGTAAGCTAAACAATTATTATATGCGTCGCTAGATATCTTTGTTTTTAATAATTCAGAGGGTTACGTCTTAATTTTTTGTGGAAATCCACTGTACAAATATGCATACATACATACATACATCTTCTTCCCCGTCTATCCTTGATTGGGTACGGGGGCACGAAGCATCTGTATATCTTCGCCAGAGGCCTCTGTCACTCGCAGCTTCCAGGACCTCTGGCCACTCCAACCACAGTCTCTCCTCGCACAACTTTTTCACCTGCTTCTGCCAGCTATTTCTGGGGCGGCCCACCGGTCTTCTGCCTGTACAAATATTTCAATAAAACCCAACAGTAGATATTTATAGAAAGTATATCCCGCGGTCTTTGATTTATTAGTCGAGTGACTAAATAGTTTACGAACACTTCCCTATCCTTGAGTGTTTCTGTTAAAAAGGGTGTTATTTGTATGAACTATCTACATGCACTTATACGAGTATGTCAGGATTTCTCGTAGGAACAGTATTTTTTCATAAAACAGCACATAGAATTCTTACATACATCACCACCTTCCAAGGTGCTTTTTTTATTCAACATTAGTATCACCTTTGAGTTCGCAATACGTAGAAACATCTTCTATTGTATTAGACTCGTACAACATAGCTCTTAGCGTCTCATTAAGTACGTAATACACGTAGGATATGGTAAGAGTTGTAGAGTATCTATTCTACCCCAACGAGGCCGGTATCTGTATTGTGTGAATACCACTAGTACGTACGAGTATCTTATATTATTATACGGGTGTAAGAAAACGTACTCTATCGCACAATGCTAGAGATAAGTCTGAGTATAGATAAGTATTTTCATACGAATTATACATACGTTACGGTTCGTAGACGGCTGCTCCTCTATTGTCTGGTTAACAAATGCAGCGAAGAATGATGTCTGGCTAAATAACGTATAGTGTTATAGAATCTACTCGTAACTGAGAATAGTATGGCACTTCATAATGAAAAGCATTAAAATATTAATTTCATTGTCACCCCATCTTATCAATTCCTTTTCATAAATTATGAGTGTCATTAAACTGTTAAAGCTTTTATGAGGTTACGAACTAACACATACTAAGACATAATTTTCATCTTTGTTTTTGATAGATGACTCACTTTAATCCTTTTTAATCAGAGATCAAATCAAATCAATATTCTAAAGTGAATAATCAAATCAATATTCTAAAGTGAATAATTTACTCTCGCAATGTCTTCCTGAAATGGTAATTTAATTATCTTTGCCTTTCATCACTCATTCTTGGAATACGTGGATGATACAAGACTTCGCTATTCTCTCCTCATTACGAAAATATTTTTGACATGCACGTATATAGATACCTATACGACGTATGCAGCGAAAATATATTAAGTAAACGAGATTTAATTATTTTTTCCTCTGGTAATGCAGTAAGATATTTGGTTTTACGTTATGAATAAAATCTGCGGTTATATTTTAAGGTTCAAGGTGTAGTTTAATATGCAAATGTGGGCATTAACCTTTTCCAGCAATGCGAAAACCTTACGACAAAATTATGGAAACCGTCTTTGAAAATAGGTACGTTCAATTGCCATTTCAACAACATGGTGTGTTAATAATGGTAGGTACGTAAACGATCTTCGGGTCGCTTGATGTTTTTGCATACTAATAATAATATACCTAAGTGTTTTTTTTTTCTCCTGACTATTTTCCGCCCATCCACCTACTTATCCTTTCATATCATTACGCAACCTAAATCAGTTCGCACCATCTTAAGAGTGTGCATACCGACATTTCAAAAATTTCCAAAAACGGGAGACCTTCTATCTCGACAACCGCTAATAAATATGCTTTGGAACAAAATAGGGTAGATGCATTGAACCTTTATCTAGGGAATAACCGTAAAAGATTTTTTATATCTTGTATAGATTTCTCAAAAAAATAATTTAAAAATACCTCTGACCTTTTTTCCGAAAGACGGAAACTCGTTTGCTGAAAGTCGCGGAGTAAATTTTTTTTTTGTACTGATAATATGCATCAAAATCTAGGGAATAACTGTAAAAGTTTTTTGATAGACGCAAAATTAACCCCAAAAAATGGAAAAAAACGCTATTTTTACCATTTTATCATGCGATTGTCACGTGATTTTGAACCTCAATGCCGTGGGAAAAGACTGTGACGTCATTTTTGGTGCCATGCCCTTAACTTTTCCGCATTCTGAGTTTTATTCAAGTATTCATGTGTCGTTTCCTGCACCTTTCTCTTTCTTTCCCATTTCGTACTATACATTTGATTCCATTTATATTTTAATAATGCGTATTTCTCTTTCTTCTATATTTTTATTGTCATAATTTAATAACTTATTATGACACCGTTAAAAAACTCATGATGCGAGCTAATATCCATATACTTCTCCTACAGTTATTTCCAGGTTTGTTCTATAACCTATTAATCCCTCATGGAAACGTTGGAAGTCATGACATTTGGGAATACAAAACAGTTTTTTTACACAACTTTTCCTCCGTCGCGTCGTTCACGTGGCTGACAAAAATATTTACACGAAAAGACTAATATTCCTGTGGGATAACCTGTTTGTAAAATAGGCCCCTATTCCGTATTGGGATTTTTTCGCGTATTCTGTAAGACTAGGTTTTCGTAAAACCCGCATCTTTTCAGCTATGAAGTTCGCTACTCATTCTGAACAGTGATGCTAAATAAATAAATATGTTAGACATTAAATGTTTCCAACAAACTACACAAGATATCTCCAAAGTTTATAAAGAGATAAAAACTCTCTTTCGAAAAAATCTTTAGAGTTTGCTGAAGATTTCGAGTATTAATGTAGAGATATAATAATGATATGTAAATAAAATAACGAAGTAGTAACAAAAATATTACATTAGTAAATAATTTGAGCTTAAACTTCCACAATTCCGGACTGAGTTAATCCATCAAACTTTTAATGACGTCGTTACAAATAACATTATTCAGCAGAATAATATGTATGAAATATAAGATGTTTAAACGCCGATGTCTAAATTCACATAACTTTTGGATAAATAATCATTTTTGGGAACATTGTTTGTTGAAATAGTAAGATGTAAAAATAATAATTATTGATCCATGTATTATTTATAAGCATTTTTAATACTGCGTGTGTGACGATGACGAGTTTTCGAATCATCTTTTAAAATGAAGGTTCAATCATGTAAAACTACTTATAAACGAACTATGAAAAACCCCGAAAATACATCTTAAGGGCTTGGCACCAAGAATGACGTCGCAGTCTTTTCCCACGGCATTAAGGTTCAAAATCGCGTGACAATCGCATGATAAAATGGTAAAATTAGCGTTTTTTTCCATTTTTTGGGGTTAATTTTGCGTCTATCAAAAAACTTTTACGGTTATTCCCTAGATTTTAATGCATATTATCAGTACAAAAAAAACTCACTCCGCGACTTTCGGGTAACGAGTTTCCGTCTTTCGGAAAAAAGTTGAGAGAGGTGTTTTTAAAAATTTTTTTTGAGAAAGCTATACAAGATATAAAAAATCTTTTACAACTATTCCCTAGATAAAGGTTCAATGCATCTACCCTATTTCGTTCCAAAGCATATTTAGTAACGGTTGTCGCGATAGAAGGTCTGCCGTTTTTAGAAATTTTTGAAATGTCGGTATGCATACTTTTAATACAAAAATATGGTCAACATATCTCCTGACTTTAAGATTAAACTGGGTATCATATATGTAACTCTATGTAATTTTTGACAAGCTACTTCAAACTTCATATGAAAGATTAATGTACCTAAATATTGAAGAACGATACATCAACAACATAAGTTACATTGTAAATCTACTTTCGATATTGACTGAAAAGTTTTTAGTACTCAATTTGACTCAAGAAAAAACTTTGTCATATCCCGCGTTAGCTTTTTTTTATATGTCATTTCGAATACAATGGAAAAGTTTCATCGCAGAATCAAGGTTTCTCTTCATTTTTTTATTGTTCGTAATTTCTTGGATATGATTAAATAAATATTTTTTACGACTTTCTCGAAATTGTTTTGGCGTTTTATGGACGCGACTTATCTCCAGGTTCAGCAAAAAAGATGCCTCCTTTTATTATATTATGTAATGACTAAAACCATCCATCCATGCATCCGAATAGTTCTTATAAAGTAGGATAACCAGTGACAGGCATGCACGTGTGAAAAAGATTGACACCATGCCACGAATACAACTGCTCCTTTCTATTCCGTTTTCAGGCTATCCAATCTTCTACGAGTAATCTACGATACAACTGCTTTATAAATAAATAATACTCTAAGAAAATGAAAAAAATAATTTATTTCCTATAATAAAAATATAAAGATACAACTCACAATGTTATTTGAGATTCCTGCAAGTGACACTTTGTCTGAGGAATAATAATATGAAAAAATAAAACCTCTTGAAAACTACACGAGCCATTTCTATTTAAATCATCTGAAGTCAGGTGCTTCACAAAACAATTTTAAGAATAAATGTACTCCCTGTTTCGCTTTGAAAATATAATCAATTAGATAAGTAACATAGTCTCCCGAAATACAAAGATCACTAACAAATTATGACAAAACAGTCCAAATCAAATTTTGAGGCACAAAATGAACAACTTTATATTACCCTAAAAAAAATGTTCATCGAAATATTACATTTCTCTATAATATTATTTAAGGCTGGCCAACAGATTAGCGTTTAGAATAATCAGTAATCACCAAACACGTGCTGTGAGGTGTGACAACTTTTATGTATTTACGTATTTTTTTATACAAATACAATTTCACAACATAAAATCTTCTTTTCCCTCACAAATCCTTTCAGCCTCCATAATGACATTAGGAAAAGACCCACAAGGCGAAAACTTAGTTCTGTTATACAGGATGAATTCAAAACATCCCACAGAGCAGTAATATTCCTCGTATATTTGAACAACCGGAAGTAGACTGAACTGCTGTGAACTTTTCATATTATTGGGAATTCGGGTCATGTGGGTATCACTGGATTGAGAATATCATCATTGGAAGAAAATTTTTCCTTAAAACCTAAACAAAAACTTTGAATGTTTTTTTATGATGATCACAAAATGATTTAAGCTTTTTGCATTTGTTTACTTATGGAAACGCACGAATGTGATAAAGTTTACCACTCAAAGCGCTTTTGCGCAATACATATCTCGAAAAAGAATATCAAATGGAATCATCGAGAACTCCAACCCATATAGCTCAGTCAAAATGCAGCCCTAAGTTGGCAAAATTAATAACAGATTGGAGTCTATGCAGTATAATACCTTAGGTTGGGGTGTTTCAGAATATCAGGTCTCCCCCCCCCCCTCCACCTTACGCGTCCCCCCCGAATAGGTCCCCCTATGTGGTTTTCCTCAATTTTTAGAAAACCACTACGAGATAGAAGAAAACTGCCAACGAGAAAAATAGTCCTTAATAAATTCTCTACAAAATGAATCCGACACATTTTTTGATAGGACTAGTAATTTACCCGCAATAGCCGGTGAAAGTCACGTATTTTTTTGTTAAGAACAAAAAAATATTTTACATACTCATATTGTTGAAAATTCATAAGTGTTACAAGAAAATGGTCCAAGAATGAATTAATTGCTATAGTTTTAGCTATAAAATGAGCTATTATTTATTTTTGCACGACTCATAGTTTTGGAGATATTACAAAAAATTCCAGTGACAGAAGTCTATAAAATGGAACTTTTCATACAATTTGTATTGAAATGCTGTGATATTAAAATTTGGGTTACATCTGTTTAATATACACTACACAAATCTGTGTAAGATAAAAAAATGTAATGGGGCATGATTGGATCTTTTTAGTATTTTAAGGTATAATCTTTTAGAAGTTGAATGCACTTTTTCCAGCCATGTTTCAAAGCCATTATCCCAGTTTTACAGAAGGATTCGTCAAGGTCTTTAAAGAAGAAACTTTTGTGTATGTCTGTGTAATATACGATGGCCGGTTGAACACTTCGTAGCCCTGAGAAAAAAATGTACTGGCCAGTTTTAGTTTATTATTGATATAGATAATATAAACCTCATTAGGGCTATTTACAAAATTTGAGATCGATAGGACGAATCTAGCACTCTTGGCACCATTTTTATTTCAACGTGTTTGATATTTTTGTGAATATGTGAAATTTTCAGCCGCAATCCGCGATAAAATATTATTTTATATAAGGTTATAGACCGACATGAACCATAAAAGAGATGTCAGATTCTTAATTGGAGTTTGTTCCATCATATGCCTTGATTAGAAAGTAAGTGGCAGATTTTGAATGGGAACAGCATGGTGTCAAAGACAATCGTCGAAGTGGAAGGAAATAAAATCTAGTAGTTCCGGAAAACATCGATAAAACCATGGATTAATTTTTCATAGGTCGCTGAATTATTGCTTAGGTGATAGCAGAGATCCCATTGATCTGATTTAAATCAGTAGTGTTCATCTCAACTTCAGAACAGGACTTGTACAAACCCTTGAATCGCCGGGTGCCAATGCTTTTGACACATCCTAACCTTCAGGAATCCTTCTGGAAAACTGGGATAATGGCTTTGAAACATGGCTGGAAAAAGTGCATTCAACTTCGAAAGGATTATATCTTAAAATACTAAAAAGAATCAATCGTACTCCAATACATTTTTTATCTTTCACATACTTGTGAAAAACAGGCGTAACCTAAATTTTAATATCATAGCATTTCAATACAAATTGTATGAAAAGTTCCATTTTAAAGACTTTTGTCCCTGTAATTATTTGTAATAACTCAAAAACTATGAGCCGTGCAAAAATAAATAATAGCTCATTTTATAGCTAAAACTATAGCAATTAATTCATTCTTTGACCATTTTCTTGTAGCACTTGTGAATTTTCAACAATATGAGTATGTAAAATATTTTTTTGTTCTTAACAAAAAAATACGTGACTTTCACCGGCTATTGCGGGTAAATTACTAGTCCTATCAAAAAATGTATTAGACTCATTTTGTAGAGAATTTATTAAGGGCTATTTTCGTCGTCGACAGTTTTCTTCCATCTCTTACTGTTTTTCGATAAATTGAGGAAAACCACATAGGGGGACCTATTCGGGGGGGCAGGGGGGTGACGCGTCAGGGGGAGGAGGGGGGAGACCTGATATTCTGAAACACCCCAACCTAAGGTATCATACTGCATAGAGTCCAATCTGTTATTAATTTTGCCGACTTCCCCATACATCGTTTCCTAGGATGACTGAGCTAATAGTTAACCCCAGGTAATTGTAACTCCTATTGATTTACAATACTCAAAGTGATCTATGATAAGTCTTTATAATAATTAATATAGTTGTCAAAATTATGAATTATGAAAGAATTACGTCAATGATAGTAATTTCATTAACGCATACAGAAATTTTCAACAATAACAGCTTAATTGAAATTCACAATAATTTCAAAACATATGCATTTCAGTTGCAACTCTATGACAATAGATACGCAGAATAGTACGTCGTGAATCATTGAATAAAGTTGTCCACACCTTCACACCTGTCGTTTGTTTTCGCTGATGGAAGTTCTTACTTTTTTATATAAATTTCTTCTACGAATCCTTCAGTTCACTCTGTACTTAGGAGTATTATTATTTACTACGTAGAGTCAATAAGATTATATATGAAATATACTACCTCATACACGCTTATATAAGATAAATTTGATAACACGTTTACTGTCAAGATAAAATAATATCATTATATAATCCATCTATCACGAACTAGATAAAGGCTCTCAGTGGGATATTTCGGTCCATAACTTTTACTCGTAGTTTTGTTAACATTTTTGTCTATATTTTTATTATACTCTCTTGATATACATAGTCCAGCTATGTGAATACGTATACTAGACATTGGCATTGCATCACACCCATGGATGCTTCAAGTGCATCAACTGTTATATCATTAATTTTATCTAAGCAAGAACTTTACCATTGCAACACATCTCAGCAATGGGCTGTGTGTTCAAAAACCTGTAAGAGCTGTGTGTATAAAAACACCCACAGGATTCCCCCTGCCCAAAACAATGTGAAAATCAGAATGAATGTCATCGCAGACAAAAACGTCTAATATGAATGTTTTACAAACACCTGACTCTTCACCAGACGCTCGGAAATTATATGTTTTTTATATTCAGATGAAAATTCAAGGTTCACAGAAAGGGTTCACTTCAAAGGTCGACAACACAAACAAGTGGTCTGTAAGTAACATTTAAAAAAAACTTTTTGGATTCCAAGTTTGCCGAACATACCTACAAACTAAACTGTATGAAAATTATGTTGCTTGTTAAGATGTCTACTCATACCTTGTAATATTTTTTCTCTAGGAAATGTATAATTCTGTGTCTACTCATGAAACAACCTTAACTGTTTGTACAAATAATGTATTATTTCCGATCTAATTTCGAAGATATTTGATAAATCATATTTTTTGGTTGACGGCAAATAAATTAGGGTTGATAAATAAATCCAGTTGATCAATTCATATTTCATATGAACTGACTGATTTATATGGTGAAAGAAAAATAATGTTTCAAACATATTTATTTGGCCTATACTTATTAGTCCAACATTAGACACTATCGTCACCGAACAGACAATTTATTGATACAACTTCTGTAAAATTCTTGTGGACCAATGAATTCTTTAAGAGCCTTATTCTTAGTTTCAAGTTTTTTCTTTGCAAAAAGATGGTCGAATACGGAAAGAAATTGAAATGTATTTTAGCAAACTCTGGTATATGCGATGCTATTTCTAACCTACAATTCTACCCAAGAAAAAACTATAGTGGCAAAAATTAGAATTCTAGGAAAAGTATATATAGTTGATACAGAGGAATTACTGTCCTTCTAAGAACTACGTCTACCTAACACCAACACTCTCTTCCTATCTGTAAGACAAAAGTATATATTGTGAAGTATGTGAGTTATATTGTGTCTCTTTTGTGTTAACACCGTCGTAGTAATATCCTGTTCACAACACAGTCATCCTGCTTTCAATCTTGTACGGAGTCCTACATACTACTCGTATAGTCCAATGGAAAATATATTACGGTGAAAATCTCGGCAACAAACATGCGACACAATAAGCCGTAGAGTCATCCTTTTTAACATATAAACATGTCTCGGTAGCAAAGTAATATAAGAACACATTTGTGTAAACAAGGAAGATAGAGAATTTTTAATATGCTATTTCTTGTCTATTTCTTATGTCTTCCTACGAATATGTAACTTGCTAGAATTGTATGTCGATTGATTGGCTCCTGTATGTTTACATTGGGACGAAATACATTTGAAATTACGTATACTCTTGCATGGGGTAAAAATACTTCTAATCACACTTAAAATAAATCAGGAATCATCAGAGTTCAAGAAGAGTATTCTCTATTTTTTTTATTTATTTACAGCTTTTTTCTAGTTTCGCGTAAAAAACTTATCCGCTTAAATATTTTGACCTTTCTTAATCAAAGACAATCCATCGGTATTTTGCTGTTTTGTGAGGTTCTTATAATAGTGACAGTGATAAAATTACTAATCTGCACTTTCTGAAGTCCAAGTTTCCTCTTCATTACAACTAGGGTTGCTAGATGTTCGGTTTTAGACCGAACAGTCCGGTTTTTATGGCATCCATTCGCTCGAAAAAATCTTGGAAAACCGGACAAAGCCATAAGCCCATTGACATTTTATCTTAATTTTTGGAAATTTTGATTATTCCAGTTTGATATCGATAATAATTCATATCATGGAAAATACATTAAGGGCCCTTTATTAGCATTTTGGTGATTTCGCTGATTTTGCTGCTGTTTTTGGGAACCTTCCATTCAAAACTGAAGAACTTTAGAAACATTGTGATCCAAGAAAATGAATGCTCAATCTTCTAGAATGTGAATGCAATTAAAAAATAATAAAAAACATTACGGATAATGCAACAGGGTTGTTTTTAAAAAGAGCGTATTTTTCAATATTGAAAAAAGGGGTGAGTTTAGAGCTCTAAGGAAGATGTATCCTCACGTTTTTTTTACATTTTGTTTCGAGATATCGAAACCTTAGGTTGTTTTATCGAGAACGTACAGAAGAAAAGTGCGATTGGTAATTTTTTTTTAAAGATTTTCTGGAAAATAAGTTAATCAAAATTTCAGAAAATTTTGCTTTTTTTAAAGACGTAAAACATTCTCATGTTGTATTTTTATCCAACAAATTAATGTACTTCTGAGTAGTTCATAATGTTTTTAATCTTGCTGGATATTTTAAATTTTCAAAATATTGAAATTATCATAAGATAATATAAACACAAAATGATAATGATAAAAATCAGATTAGTTGGCGACTAATAGCCGTCGCGTGCGGACGTGGAATTTGCTGTCATTTTTTTCGGATGACATTTCATGAATATTTTGTGAATTTAAGAGATAAACACCAATTTAACCGATGTATATCTCTTCCTAATCGTAAAATCTATCAAATGTACATAAGGCAAATGATTATTAACAAAATATAACGTGTAAATTTAGTTTTCAGGATCTGTCATAATCATAACAATAATAATGTCTAATGTCATTATCATGCCACAGTCATACTTCGTCACATGCTAGAGAAAAAAATATCTGTTCCAGTAGTTCGACGCAGTAGGCACTATTAATTACATGAAGCAATATATTCGCAATATTCATATTTATTTATGTAAGCTCTCATCAACTGTATGTGTGTAAAAGATTTCAATGGTAAAAAAGTATAAAGTAGTAAAACATGAAAAAATTTTAGAATTAATGTTATCAATTCTTGACGATTTTCGAGTCTTCGTTATGATAACGATAAGTATGTAAATTGCAAAATAAATACGCAAATAATATGAGTAACACTGATATGATAGAAGATGATGAATGAGATTCTCAAGTTCGCATACTGAGTGGAAGGATAATGAGTTGCGGTAGAGGAGTGTACACGGACTAGCATAATTTTCCACAGGTTGGGAACCCAGAAAGTAAATCCTTATCATGTAAACGCAGTATAGCAATATTTCTTATTGTAATTTTCGGGGAATGGATCGATAATTCTAATCACAAATTCGTATGTAGTTTAAACAATGTATTCCAAATCATTGTTAATGTGGGAACAATTGTATTCTTTCTAAACTACGAAATCGTTTGAATTTTGTTTTATTCGAAAATCTATAGCAATATAAGACAACTTCACAACAAGGTGCATTGTATTTTTTAACTCTTATTCGATAACCTAAAAGTGAATCTAGAATGTTTTTGCGTGTGCTCAGTTACTCTTGTCACTTTTTTCAGTCAATGTCTATAAGTTAAATAATTATAAAGGCGCAATTCCACTGATTCAACACTAAGCTGCGTGCGTAAACCATGCGTCTAAAACGGTGCAATTCAGGAAATATTAGTTTGGCGCGTCATGTTTTTACAAACTTAAAAGTTAATAAAACTTATAAGTCAAATGCAAACCATTTTCCTTATGTCCTGGTAGATGTGCTAATCTTATTTACTGTCTTAAGTTTTGCCTACTTTCCGGGCTTGGAGGCCGTGTTCTAATGGTCGCTTGGGGACCCGACCATTAGACCACGGCCTCCATGCCCGGAAAGTACACATAACTTAGATATGATGGCTCCGGCCGTGAAAGCTTCCGCACATACCTTATTTACTGTGTTTTTTCGCCCTCAATGTAATACATAACGCAGATTCCTTATTTACTTTTTTTACCTCAGCCATACCATACAATTGTATGTATTTACTTTATGTATTTAATTTTTCATTCTTCCGGTCCCTGTCGCGCTAAAACCGCACAGATCCAATAATTAACTTATATGCGCATTGTATTTTCGTTTAATGGAAAGACTATAAATTATGTGTATCATGTGTTAATGTTTAAAACTTGCCTCAGTGGGATTGCACCTTAACTCTCTAACTTGTGAAAATACATTCATTCAAACTGATTTCAATTTTGCAAAATATTACAATACGATACTAGCGCCGCGTATCGAAATTTCATTTTCAGTTTGCTAATAGCGGGCTCTTAATGACTTACAATTCAAATTTTCTAACATCTGTTACGTTCCAAGTGACGCGACGAAATTGATTTTGTTTTAAAATGTAAAAGGTTTTTTGTGTATAAATATGGCTAAATTAGATTTTAATATATTGGATTTTTGAAAAAGGTCGTGACTCGTAATATGAGTGTGGGTACTTCCATTATTCTGTTGGTAGGGATGTGAAAATCACGTGTGGAAATATCCAGAGATATTATTTTACGACTTTGTCGGACTGTGTACGTATACCGAAATAAATTAAAGGATTACAATGTTATCAGAATACAGAAGAGAACTGTAATGAAGACAAATTGTTTTTTTTTCATCGGCAAATGAAATTTTATATTCAAAAGTCGATAATAAAAATGCCTTCAGTCAATATTAACTCATACAGATTTTTCCATCGATGGTAAAGACTTTTTCTCTCAAAAAATATACACTTATAAATACCCAAATGAATATTGAGCGAAAAGCGGAAACGTCATAATTAGCGCCACAGTTAAAAAATTATTTGAAGTGTTAAAAAAAGAATTGTAAGGTTTTGTTTTTACTTATATAAACTAGTGTTTTTATTTGAACCATGGAATCTAAAAATACCGATACTTCTAAATACTTCTTTTTTTTTAAGATTAATGTAGTAACTGCAGACGTAGTAGTAGATTAATCAATACCGAGAATCGAATCCGGCACCTACGGTTCGGGGAAAAGCACTCCAACCAATCATTTTTATATTTATATCTACTGTAATAAAAATGATCAATTTTGTAGGTCGCTTGAAAATACTTATATTATCAAATTGTTTTATGTAGGCATACTCATATCTTGTTACCAAGGGATGTAGTAACATTATATTTGATATGTTTTATTCTCAGTTAAGTGTAGATCCATAAACATGTCATTATTATGTAGTAGGGTGTCACGGAGTGTTTCATCCCTCCATCTCTCCGCTCCGCCAACACGTTACCTAATATTACTGTCATTTTGTACCCTAGTACCACACTCAACTGACTGACACCCCATTTTACCCTCAACTCTGAATCTTTGCCTTGTAAGTACATTGTCGTACATACATAATATATTACTTGATGTTATTTTAATAATATCGAAATATTATCATAAACTAGTTGATACCCGTGAAAATTCACGGAGGGTTGTTATTAAATAAACCTGTTGAAAGTATGTAGCATCCAACAAACACGTGTAAAAATATTTTATTTGTTTATTGAATAAATTGATATTTATTTTATTCGATTGTAAATCATCTTCTCTAGAAAATATAAATCAGTTTCAAATCGGTGCTTAGGCTTTCACGGCCGAATTAAATCGTAGTTACTGGATTATGCGGACTGTATGGCCGTGGTCTCCTAAGACCCCCTCAGACCCCCTCACATCGCCCTATAGATACATACCATATAACGCAGACAGTCCTGTAACTGCAATAAATCAGTTTTTCATTTTTTTAACCAAACTTAACTTCCACCAAATATCGTCAATCGATAACCTCAACATTATGTAGAATAGACTAGACACAGTACACTCTTCACGTTACGATAATATCCTGATATACCTATTTATAGGTAACTATGATTTTACCACAATATTGTAAAATCCCAATAGCCGAAAATATTGGAAGCTCAGCACTGCAAGTAGCTATTTTTATTTATTTATGTATTTACAATTTTGGTGAACATACCACGGAGATATGTTAACATTACGAATACAAATGATATTATTTGTTCTCTGGGGCGAGCTTATCGCAATGCTGCGACTAAACCAGCTGTGACCTAACCCCGAATACCTAATATTTAATTTTTATAATGATCTGATATTTGTTACATATCTATTAAGATTATTTGTTTAAGAGCACACGCCGACAAACTTGTCAGGTTTGGCGTGACTTGATTGTTTTTTAATTTGTATATATTTTATGCCTAATAAAAAAATTTGAAAAAAAAAAAAAAAAGTAATCTATTTATTTATCATTGATAAATCTCTTTCAACTGTATGCTTTCCTTATATCTATTTCAGGACTTATTATTTACAAACAGTTACTGTTAACATTTTATTACAATGATGACTTATGAGAGAAATCATTGTAGACACTTGATGTGAATTAATTCCCATCTCTCTTTACTGCTTTAAAATAATTTCTGAAGACTCCTTTCAGTAAATATTCCACACTCCTTATCACCCCCCTTCCCCTTCCCTATTTGACGCCTTTAGCAATGCCAGCTTTCATTAACTTCATCTGCAAAAAGTTAACTGTCAAAACAATTTCACGGTTGAAAAACTCTATGTATATGGATTTAGTACAAGATGAAGGATAAAATAAAACAGTTTTAGAGCGATATTTTTTTAGAATACTATAGATATATATATCGGTTTAAAATCTAGCGAGATCAACAAGATGATGTTGCAATTTTTGATGCACTTTACAGGACACCAGAAATATCGTTATCTCTCTCACCAATGTGCACCAAGACAGCGGTCTTGCACACACATTTACCTAATATTTTAAAAAGACTCTACCTTTACACTCAGTGTAATAAATATTCATTTTAATAAAGAATCTATAATGAGAAAATTTTCAATTATTCATACCAAGTACTGTTATTCGTTTGACTCTAAGAAAAGATATCTCCCTTATAAGTTCACGTTCATCTCCTACTTACATCTTATTGCACTTGCATATTAATTTCCTAATTATTATACACTCTCTATGGTAAAGTCTCCCTACGTCTGAGATATTGTAATATCCGACTGGGTGATTCTACGACACGAAGTAATTCACTTAAAGGTATTTGAATTCATTTTCTACAATTGTACTGAAAATTTATGTATCCGTGTAATTTATGTTTTTCTAGCTTCTCGTTTGTATTAATCGTGAAGGTATAATATTTATTTTTACCTTATAAATGAGACTAAATATGCTTAATTTATCTTTTGTTCTAAAATCGTCGAGTCAAAGTGCTTGATGCAGAGGTAAAGATAATAATACAAGAACAATAAATAAACACTGACAAAATTGTCTATAGAAGTGCACGACATGGTATCCTGTGGCCCTAGAATAAAATAAACTGTGAAAGTTTTTTTGTTAATTTTATATTCACAAAAATAAACGTTTACCATGTTTGAGAAAGTATAATTTGATAGGAATGATAGTGTGTGAATTTTTCAATCTCTTCTTTCTCCTTTGGAAGTAGATACGGAGGGATGATTATTATATAAATATGGTTCAATTTATTTTACTTAACATATTCTTAAAAATTTCTAACTTTATGAGGCTACATAAAAGTATTTAAACCTCCTTACTCAAGTAAAGTAATCATAAAACTTTTAAAATATAAAGTTTACCTATTCTTAAGATAGCAAACCATCGCCTTTATTCTGCTTTCCAATATGCTCCTTGATGGGTATCTTGGAAAGTGTAGGTACTGGTACTAAAAGTCAGCATTATTTATATCGTTTAGGCATAACATTAGCTTTGAGTGTAGAAATGTGTAAAAATTGTATTATGTCACCTAAAAAAATGTATTTTGGAATAAATTCTAAAGAGCCAACTCGTAAATATATTTATTTTCCTTAAACGTGCTTACATCGTGATAATACAACTTGTTAAGTAATAACTATTAATAATAGTTCTAGAATTGAGTATTCCACTATCTTGCTTGAATATTATTCGGTTTTATGTTATTAATTTTAATAAATACAATGATGTTGTGACTGCAGATAAGAAACGGTAGCTAATTTACAATTCGTAGTGATAGGCCGATTTACAACTAACCAAAATCAATTCCCAATCATCATAAACGCTCAAATTATTCCATTGAATTGAAGATCGGTATCTACTCGTTCTTAGCATGTTTTTGCTTGAAATATAATTGTGATGGTAATGAATAAATTATTGTAATATGAATTTAGCCAGGTAAATTAAGATTAAATCAGTATAGTTGAACATGTACATGTAGAGGTACTTACTTGAATTTATTGTTAAATATTTATACTCATATTTCTTGCATGTGTTTTTTTTTTTAATTTTTAATGTCTATAGCATAGTGTCTACCAATTTAAAAGAATCATCATTTATCAATATCAAGTTATCTTTATTATATACCTAAACTAATATCTTATACCCTACAAAAAAGAGATAAAAGCAGTCCCTTGAAAATGGAGAAAATATAATAATTCTATACAGTCGTTTCTGAATATCTGTATCAAACATGACAGTGTATCACATTCAACCATTATCCTTCATTCTTCCTGAAGTATCAGATATCCTAAAAGATATATAGTGAGACGGCAGTCCCTTAGGAAAAAACAATACAAATGTACACACTTTACGGCCCTTTGTGAGAAGAGAAAAATCGTTGAGAATTTTACGCTTACCGAATTACATGTATTATTTTTAGTCTACGTGAAAAATAACATTTTAAGACGCTACGTAGATATATTATTACAAATCTCTGGCTTCACCTAGATGTTGATAGTATGAATGCAAGGTTTACAAATATTTTCAACAAATGTGCATGTTTTATTGAGACTCTGTGAGTCTCTTAGGACGAAGTAAATATTCAGGTAGTACTGGACTGATGGTTACACGAGTTGCTTCGTATCCTTTGAATATGAATAAATAATGCACCCTCTCTTGAGATTACTTACGCTTGCATACTTGTTACAGATTAATCAAATATAATTTTGTCTAGCACTTCAGTTTAGCTCTCTTTGACCATAAAACGTTATGATTGCTTTACTTCACGCAAAATGAACACTTTAATGTTAATAAAGTTACAAAATTAATGTGGGAAGAAAAACATGCATTTATTTTTCAAATCTACAAATTTGTAAGTACATAAAACCTTTACAATTGATCCCGCATTCAATTATTATAAGGTTCAGGCCATAGGATATCGTCTAATACTTCATGCCCTTATTTCCTCTTTATCGAGTACTTGGACTCGTCAAGTTTTAAACAACAGTTTAATAAAGAGGTATGTATGAATTGGATATCTTTTATAAGGTAAAAATGAATAATATACCTACACAATACACATATTAGAGAAAAGCTAGTTACGAGAAACACATAAATTACACGAGTACATAAATTTTCATTTCAATTGTAGAAAATGAATTCAAATACCTTTAAATGAATTTTCTTCGTGAAGTACAATCATCTAGTTGGATATTTCAATACCTCAAATGTAAGAAAAGTTAGCCGTAGAGAGATAGTGTAAAATTTCTTACAAATTTATTTAATACGTTAAGAGTATGCATACCGACATTTCAAAAATTTCTAAAAACGGGAGACCTCATATCTCGACAACCATTACCAAATTTGCTTTGGAACAAAATAGGGTAGATGCATTTAACCTTTATCTAGGGAATAACAGTAAAAGATTTTATATATCTTGCTTGATTTCTAAAAAAAATAATTAAAAACACCTCTAATCTTTTTTTCGAAAGACGGAAACTCGTTTGCCAAAAGTCGCGGAGTATTTTTTTTGTTAGTGGAGATAATATGCATTAAAATCTAGGGAACAACCGTAAAAGTTTTTTGATAGACCCAAAATTAACCCAAAAAAATGTAAAAAAACGCTATTTGTACCATTTTATCATGCGATTGTTCACGCGATTTTGAACCTTAATGCCGTGGGAAATGACTGTGACGCCATAGTTGGTGCCAAGACCTTAAATGAATTTTCTTCGTGAAGTAGAATCATCTAGTTGGATATTTCCATACCTCAAATAAATGTAACAAAAGTTAGCCATAGAGAGATAGTGTAAAATTTCTTACAAATTTATTTAATACGATAATATAATTAGGACTTGGCAATTAATGTCTAAAGTAACTTCATAATAACGCTTATTATTGTGTTGCAGACGTAATAAAAGCTATGAATTATTATAAGTTTTAAAATGAAATCAATGTTAGAGAAGGTAAAGGTGAGATCCCATTATTTACTTTACTCATATTTCATCCCTCTTTATGGCTGTAATAAACACACTTTATTAGCGCCTTATTAAAGGAAAACCAACCAATTATAATATCACATTTAATATTCCGTAATATTCGGAGAAGAATAACAGAAATGCTTCATTCTCATACATAATCTCTTTCTTATTATTTTGTAATTAATTTACCTTCTTTTTATTGCCTAAATAAATTTAAGTTTATGATTTTATAATGTTTCAATACTCGACTTTCCTATGACAGAGTCAAACAAACTCACGTGTCACTATCGTTCATTTAGGTATTGTTTCTTTATTGCACATCACGATAAAAAACAGATGTGATATTGCAAAACGTACAAGATTATTACGATACCACGATAGCCACCAACTAACCCAAATTGTAAATTTAATATACTATAGTCATAAATTTACACTTGAAAAATGAAAATAAAATACAACACGTTTCTGATATATTGAGAATGGATGACTTCTATTTTATTTTTATACAACCAAAAAACACATAATTATGAAAGCAAAATGTTGCAAAAAATCGGGCAAAATTATCGCTGCTTTGCAATTTCTTTTACATTCACAGTAAGCTGCACACAAAAAGGTTCACAATAATTGCTTGCTGTGATGCATAAAATACAAATACCATTTATTTTATACAATAAATAATAAAAGTTCTCATTATTGCAGTAGATTTGTAACTACACTTTGTAAACATTCCGTTTGTTTTGCTGTAATTTGTTATATTTAATATTACGAGTACCTCGTAACATATTTTATCTTCATCCCCCAGCTTTACCACGCCGGAGTGCATTATGGGCACGGGGTCAACATTAATAAAAATTATTCAAGTAATCTTTTAAAAGTATTATTATTATATGCACACAATATTGGATAACAAAATAACTATGAACAGGAGCGCTTACTACAACCATAATAATAAAAGAATAATTTGTTACAACACTGTTGCAAATCATTCTTAAACGAATACACGGAAGGCACAAGGCCCCACTATTCAGAGCGATTTGTTTTTCAGTACATATTAACTCTATCAACTCCCAGAAAAAACTGAAAGATCGCGTAGTTTGGGGAGGAAGAAAATCAATATGCAATGTGTTAAATAGAATATATTTATACCAAGACACATGAAATACTTACCATTTATTGATATTTTGTTCGTATTGTATTATGTTGATGAGCTGTCAATTCTTCGCAAGTAGTTATCAATGAATGACAGCATCCTCCCAGGAATCAGTCCGTCTTTACGAATAAATAAATTGCACATTTTCCGTACACATAATATATACCAGCCGTTTTCTGGTACAAAATTATTTAGGAACATTAGAGGAAATGAATTCATGGAAAGTTGGGTAACTTTAAACATTAACCAACGAAAATGCTCACATCTCTAAATGATATTCGTTCTATTGTACTCGTATATGGAGTGCTATTCGAGATATTGTCAATCAATATGAAAGAGTTACATTTCTTATTGTACTTGAATTACAATTTCTTATATCTTGTTGATTGTTGGTCAACTTTATTACTTACTTTACTTTTCGTACGGCGAATGGGCACGATTCTTCACCGATTATGGTTGCGTCATTTTTCTCTCTGTAAAAGAGATATTGTTATTCCCACAGAGTGGTTCGTCTGGTTGGTCCTGAAAAGGACCTTTCTTGCCCTGGCCAGGAGGCCTACTAGAGACATCTGGCCGCCACGCTGTGCTAATTCGTTTCATGCCTTTGTTTAGCTCAAATTCACTTTCAGTATATTTCTCTTGTTGATTGGCACTACTTACGGGGAGGACCACGAGAAGGTTTAGCACACCCCCCCCCCGTCAACTTTATTAATCTAAAACGACTCTATGTCCTGGAAGAGTTGTCTGTGCCTAAGTCAGAATAGTACATTTATATTCGTTTATCATATAGGTACATAAAACCACTTGATTATAACCGAACTGGTGTATGAAAATTAAGAGTAATAAGGTAACCCTTTGCATCTATCTACAAGTTAATAAGTTGAAGCTGTAGCACTTAAGAAAATGTTGGAGCATATTAGTAGAAGCTAGAGCACATTCGTTAATTCGTCATTCGTATCGTCTGAAAATACAGAAACCTTGTGTATAGAACTGAACAGTCTTTCCCAAAGGAAAACTATTAAAAAATAGATGTTTTTACCACGCTAAAGTACATTAGGTAGAAAGCTGAGGTATACTACGATTTGTCGATTTGCTACGAGTGATGAAGTCAAATTGCATCAAAGTTTGCATACGTGATTTTCCACCTCTCCTGTACATGAATAACAGCAAATATTTCATGAAGTTACTGAAATAAAATAATGTTTTATTCCATTATATAAATCATATTTAATGCCTCACCGTAACGGGAACAAAGATCCGACATATAAAGTATTAACCTAGAGACTGCATTCTCTTGGTACTGGTAACACTTACCTACTTTTTTATATGGTAATTGTTTATTACATTACGTTATTATAAAACATAAAATACTCTGAGAATATTCCCTGCAACAAACAGTCGAATATTTTAAGGCAGCTCCAACCAACAACAACGAAAAACGATACATTGTATAGTAGAGGACATTTACCACCACATTTAAAACAATGAGGTTTTCTAACAACCCGAGTATCGGTTTAAACTTTGAGTATTACGATATGAAATGTTCATACTGCGAAATGATATGTTATTACCCCAATACGATATTATTATCTGTTTGCCTCCGTTCCGAAATGTTCCCAATGAGATTTTTTTCCATTCTTCCCTCTGTTATTATGATTGCGACTACTATAACTACAGTTGGTAGGTTTTATAGCAAAACATTTTCAGCATCAATTATATTAGAAATGACCTAGAGAAGTTACACAATCTGACTGAAATTTTAATCTGATCTTTTTTGTTATTGATGTTTATGAATATTTTCAAATAGGAAGTAAAATTTTAGTATTGTGTTTAATAATATTCATTCAGCGCACCACGACGTTCCTATGTATAAAAAAAATACTAGCAGAACCTAAGACTAAAATTGTTTTCAGTATCCCTTAGAAACAGGCTAACCAAAAATGCTTGTCAATATTCGAAGGAGCTACAAAATAGGCATGTGTGGTAGATTATTAAAAATTTGTACACATCCCTCGCCAGTTTCTGCTTGTGTGGTATGGTATGGTGTAGTGGGATGATATGGATACAAGATTCAATAATAATTATGGAATCATAAATAATATGGTCATATGGCTCGACAAGAGGATACTAGGTGGGCACCCAGAATCCTACAGTGGAGGCCCTGGAACAAAAGGAGAAGCGTCGGAAGACCTCCCAAAAGGTGGTCTGATGACCTAGTCCAACAAGCCGGAGGAACCTGGATGCGGAGGGGGATAAACAGAGATGAGTGGAAGAAAATGGAAGAGGCTTACGTCCAGCAGTGGAGGGAGGAAGGCTGAGGAAGAAGAAGAAGAAGAAGAAATAATATGGTATCCAATTATTATTAGAAGACCAAATATCAAAATTCCATTGACATGTGTGGGTGGAATAAATTGGTTTGCAGAGCATAAGTACACAGAATAGACTATAGATTTCGCACTCAGCACACACAATAAATCATGACACCTGTCAATTGAACACGCGTCTGTTGATTGTATGAGATGAATATCAATGAGAGAGCCAGTGGCGTTACATATAACTAATTAAATATCACTAGGAACTTTGTGTATTGTTATTCCAAACACATCCCTATCACGAAAAGCTCTGCCTTAATGAGTAAAAAAGTTTATATCCTAATTTGCATATTTTCAAGTAAAACTTCACAAAATATCACCTCACGCAGTACACTTTAATTAATACTTTTTTTTAATTACTATACCTTTTTTAATTTAAATTTCTTTTGCATGACTAGGTGCGTCTTGAAAAAGTAAATACACAATTGTGGTACTAATTATGGAAATGCTGTTGTAGGTATATTGCATAAGGTGCCGTTATTTCAATAATAGTAAATTTTGTTGGTAGATAATTGTTACAATCATCATATTTTCATATTAGTCCCAAAATCAACGGACTTAGATTTCCTAAGTACCTACGTACATTTTGATAAGGTTCAACTCAAATAGACCATAACATAGCAATAGAATAGAAGTGTTTCAGGTTAGGTTGGTATACTGTACTCGAATCCCGTCTATGACCGATAGATAATATGGAATTAGTGAATGTTATATTATATAAGCGATTACATTTTAAACAAATCAACGATCAGTCATATATCTGTGCCGCAATGGTACAATGTATTACTTAATTGAGGTGAGTTTAAAGTCACTTTCAGCTCATTTTAAAGTAAGTTTTTAAAAGAAGGATACCCATATAAGTTTAGTACTACCTAAAACCATTAAAATAATTACTTACTAACAAATTAGACTGGCACTAATTTCATTGCGGGATAATCGTTATTCGGGCGGTTAAAAACATTTATACTACAACTAAATGGAGAAACATCAATCCCGTACTTAAAAATCAATGAATTCAATTAAGGGATGTATATTTTATTCTATCTAATTGTACCCGAAAATGCTTACTTATGTTCAATGTTTCTTTCATACGCTGGGTCTGTATATATTTCACGCCATTAATATTCCTGTTATCCCGAAACACTTTGATGAGGGACAGAAGGGTATTATACAATTTCTCACTTTACGGACACGAACTAAATCTATACAGAAATCCCTTTTTAATTTAATAAATGAACGTATCTGCAAAACACAAGTGAAGTCTCCTGACATACGAGACAGGTGAAATTGTGATGGCATTAGTAGGAGGAGGGGTAGGTATAGTTAGTACCTCTGGGAAATCACAAAATTATATGCCCACCTAGAAAGCATCATCATCAAACGACCGAAATGTAATTTACGAATTCACTCAACTTCAGTTGCTATTAGAGCCAATAGTCAAATTGCAGTTATATAATACGTACGTAGACCCCTAGACTCAATAAAAAATACAAGATTGTTACATTAGCCGTTATTTGAATCAGATAAATCGTTATTGTTTCGTGTTTTTATGTTAAAATTTTATTCAAAAGTCAATACTGGGTGTATTTACCTCATAATATGTTAATTCGTTCCAACTACCTACGTGATTTTTTAATTGATTCTTTTAAGTTTAACCACTAAAATACCTACTAATTATATTCCGCTGCTCTGGTATTCATTACCTCACAGATGTCCCCAATATCTCATTTAATTATTCACTCGATGAACATTGAACATCGCAATTAAAACACATTCGAAGAATAATGCAACCATTTGTTACCTTCTCAACATAATTCATGGGTTCTGCATAGGATCAAAACACTCTGCCAAATTTTCACCGCTCTTACATTGAAGTCATCACAACATGATTGCAAAATAGTACATTTCCATCAACCTATCATATTATATACCTATTATAAAAAGGCTTCATGATGTAGATAATCTAAATTATTTTCTATTAATAAAGTTCGTGAAGAAATATTATTGAAATTCTCAAACTTATCGTGAAATTGAACACACATCTCATACGAGTATTTCCTTTTAGCTCAGCTACTGGCTTGTTAACGTTCGACAAAACAATTTGATACTTAGGTATTTAAAAACAAAGGGGAAACAGGAATAAAAAATACACATAGTTTCTTTGTGATGTAAATTCTGGGAACCTATTGCTTTGAAGATAATATTCATTACTATTCTGGGAATTTCTTTCTCAATCGCACGTACTGCAGCACTCTCATCCCCGCTGTCATGTAGACACTTCGATTTTTTTACCCACGAGACCTAACTCCATTATCTATCTAAAAAAAACGACTGTATTTTCCCAATTCGCTCCCAATTCTCTTTCCCACCACCTCGCACCGTATCTTTAAGTGATCACATTACGTAGTGCGGTTAGGTTCAAGTTTATTGTTAGGAAGTAGAAGCGCAAAATTCCTTTTTTTTTTGTACAACACCCGTACCAAAACTAATTTTCTTTTCTTTCCAACACATCAAATCCTTTGCCAACACATTCGTTTATTAAATTTCCCAGATTATATACGAGTATAAATAAAAAAAGCTATTCAGGTAAAGGCAAATGGCAAAGTTTCTTTTCACATTTTTCTCTTAATATAATAGGTACACCTTACATTTGACGCTTCAGTGTGGTTTTCTTTATCAAAGTTTTATCTCAATGCTTTATACATATATTACGTATAATAAATAACATACATTCATATAATTACCTGCTTGTTCAGTTAGTGTAACATTTTCCCTTAGGTAAAAAAACTTGTTGAAGAAATCGATGTCGCTAAAATTAGTAGGTGTAGACTGTAGATATCTCATTACGAACGAACTAACGATCTTAATTTAAGTGGGCCCGTGTGTATCGTCAGTGTAAACCTAATACTGTATTACAATAGAAGATGGTAGATTCTACAAAGCTTGAATATGAACATCACGTTTTGCGAAGACATCAACCTCTTGTGGTCTAACCACGACCACATCAGTGTGTGTCCCTAATGTATATAAATGTAATGTATTATACAGGAACATGAAACTCCAAACATTTCAGTAATTTCAAGGATTAGTATGAGTTTGTTCTTCATATTGAAATGCTTTGTATAACATAAAACAATTAGTACACTTCATTTAACCTTCTTCATAGTAAAACAGGGAAGTACTTCAATACCACTTAATCTTTTCCCACTTGAATCTTCAATGACATTGGAATAGTGTATGGCAAAAGAAACCTGTTCTTGGTTGCAGAAAGTCTTGCGAGCCATTAGACATTGCTCTTTTTAACCTATTATCGATTTTGCCAAATTTCGTATAACTGTACAATGGGTTACAATTAGTCAAACTGGATATCCCACATGATTCTAGATTGCATCTTTTAATGTGCGACCTCTAATTTATTAACAAATCATTCAAAGAGAGTTACATAAATTGTGTTTTACAAAAAGCATTTCGACAAAAAATACTTCTTAATATTTGGTACTGGGATATCGTTTGTTTAAATAACGAGTCAGCAAAAGTATGCTTCAGTAAACTTATTAAAAAGAAAACGGTTCAATTATCTCCGATAACGAGAAATAAATATACAGAGAACATCGATCAATATTTCAACGCCCCAACAACATTCTAACCTTTTTGACAGTCGAATCAAATGTGTAGATGTAAAGAACAAACTGTCAAAGGTAAATAAACAAAGAATAAATGTATTTTTTATTCCCTTTTATCTCAGTGTGCCACATTTAAAAAGAAAAACAATATATTTTGCTTTGTCTATATAGGTACGTACAAGTTATACGGTTTTGCTTTCTATCTTATATATTTTTATATCGAGTGTTTTACGCGAAAATCTTCTTACGACATTCCTTTTTCTTCGCAGATATCATTTTTTTCTCATGCGTAAAAATTATAGGTGTATAGTGTACAGGTATAAGGATTTCATACAAGATTACGCAATGTAAGTGGATGTAATTCATAACTCGTTGAAAAAAAACTAAATTGATATCCGTACCTATTATAAATCAGACGACAACTACGAAACGGCACATTTATGTATTTTTCATTCTGCCTGAAAATATGTATAGTGAAATATTATATTCCCTTCGAAAAATATTACTTTTTTTATGAATGAAATTTTTCATGAATGAATATGCCTATTATTATTTTAATACGTAATGTTCGTGTACTGAGTGAATTTTTACAATTATTTTACCTATATACTAATCAACTGAGGTTTTTAATAATAATTCTAGCAAATCAGCATCCAACTAGCACCTGACGAGGTGAGTTCGGACGGTCACGAAACTGGTCGTGTCCTACCTATTACTGATATTTGTAGCAGTAAAAAGGTTATTTTAAGTTTAAACACTCTAATTTATTAATATAATTCTAATATTTTATTCGTACCTGTCAAATATATGCCTTTTTGTCTACTTTTTGCTATTCTCCTTTTGCTAGCCCCAAATATATAACGTCATAGTTACTAAAATAATGAACAGTATAAATATGAACTGATTGATTAACTTATAACTAGGAACCACTTCTGAGAAATACAAAGTGAAGTAATTTATCGAAACAAATTACCTTTATTGTGTCTGCTGTAGATCAATACAAACATTTGTCTTAATCTCCAGGAACCGCAGAAATACCCTGGAATTCCCTTTTCCTCGAACAACTTCTCCATCTATAAGTACTTCTGTTTACTACCGCTATCATCTAATATGTACCAGCATAATATCCAACACAATGTATATCTATATTATTATCTAGTTGTTCAATACTTACTATACGATGTTCGTCTTCCCAGACATGCATGGTGTTAACTATAATCGAGCGTGTTATGCTAATGAAACATTAAACATAAATTTGGTTTACCTATATTGAATATGTATGTCTAACAATATTACGAGTATGTGCAAATCGTAGATAATGTATGCTTCGTCTATTCTCTCTTATTACCCTTCAATCACGTCTTTAAGCCTAATATTTAAGTATGTTTTAATCCTTGAGCACGGAATTTTACGTCTAGATACATTGCTTCTCTGTAATTGAAACCACAGTCTACTCGTGATTATCTAAAATTTTCAATTCACGAAGAATCCTTGCTCACGAGTGTCAATAATTAAAAAGTCGATTTGCCTATCTAAGAAAGAAAGTAGATTCTAAATGAATTTCGAATACCAAATAGGCATCATATTATCGATCAGCAAGAGACTGGGGCACGTCTCATTCTATATGAAATAACTCAATGTCAAAACCTCGGGTTACGAAAATTATTTCAATAAGCCTATAAATAAATTATTTCACATTGACTAATTCCGATAACCCAGTGTTTGAGAACGAAACTTCATTCACAAAAAACAGCAGATGTGGAAATTTATCTAAATTCTAATCCACGACGCTCCAATAGAAACGTTCTCTTCCATGAAACTGTCATAATTCACCAACAATAATTCCACAATGATTTATGAAAAATGTCGTAATAATAAAATTTGATAGACAGAATAGAAAATTCTCATATAAAAAATACATCACTGACGTTGAAAACTATTCTCCCAATTTATTTGTTCTGCAAATGTACTATTGTTCTTACAAATCGTCCATCCAATGCATGAATAAGCAAATTTCAATAGAACGATGTTATACGTGTCAGGAAATAGGTCATTTGACAATTTTTAGATATCAACGACCAGAGAATGACAGTTGGTTATTATTTTTTGTCAATAATCCTATCTTCGTTTTAACGATAGATATATTATTCTATCGCAAAAAATACTTTGTTAATTTATTTCATACTGGGTTAGTGCTCATGACGATAGGAAATTATCAATTTACTAAAGAAAACATGTAGATAATTTATCAGTTACAACATCCAAAGTTACGTATGTTCGTACATACTATAAAACCTTTGTTTGAGCATATTACCTTAAATCAATAATAATTAATTCATTAATTTGTGTGTAGGCGTGCGTGCGTGTGTGTGCATTGTAAATTCTTCGCAATTCCTAGATTATTAGGTATCTGTATGAGCTCTTTTACTTTTCTGTGGATGCTCAAATGTAACTGTCTACACACAAACATCTTATATCATAATAGTAAGAACAGTAATTATGCTAGTATAAAACTGTAGCCTTTTTGTTTTTACTAAACTGGATAATTTTTAAACAGTGAAATACCGCTGGGAAGATGGCATCTGTGAGAGGATATTAGTGTACTGTATATGAAAGTAATTTATTGCATTACCTACTCGTATTTTTATGACATATAAAATTTTATACACCTTTTCGTTCTTATGAAGGTAGGCATATTGAAATGGGAATTGAAGAATAATGACATTACCCTTGGGAATTAATAAAACCATCACATCCATTTACCAAATTATAATATTTCCCTTAGCTTTACATAACGAAAATTATAATCGATATTACATAATAACAAGCTCAGTACCGGTGAATGAAGACGGCTCTGTCTTTTTTATTTAGGCAATCCACCCAGTCGAGTGATTTGTGACCGTCATGACTTGACATACTAAGTTCAAAACTTTCGATAAAAAGGGACTAAAGAAAATAAATCAATCAAATATTTTTGGAAGGGCAATTTTTGCAAACGATTCTGTATGATAAGAATAGACAAATAATGCATCTTACTTTTTTACAGTAAACTTAAACTTTGTATATTTAGATTTGCTAAATCTTGAAACCGATTAATCTAATAGCATACCTTTTGTTCTCAAATGGCAAAATAAACCCCGAGTGACAAATTTCAACTGTGTCATTTACGCCCCTTTACGATTTTATTCGCCAATAACATTTTATTACATTGATTCTTCTTATCTTTGTCACAGACGAAAATAGCGTCTAGGAAATTAGCCATTAGATCTGATTCCCAATATTGAAAAAATAGTTTGTTACCATCATTGTATCTAAGAACTTAGCATTCAAATTTGTTCAGGTGCTTTTTATATGTACAAGTATTGGCATTCCCTTATACATTCTTTTTTTTTGAAATTTGGTCTTCGCAATAATATCTCATATTCAAGAAAATGTAACCTCATTGAACACATGCATGGAAGGATAAATATTGTAAAAATTATGGTACAGTATACAATACCTACTACAGTGTCTTTGACTGTACGAAAAAGGTTTTACACAAATACTACAAAATATATTGAACACCGTTGTACCATATTTTATATAGAGCTAAGGTATGCAAAGATATAATAATCCTCTACAAAAATTAGGTACTACAATTTGAAACACTTTATGCCGACGGACTCTTAATCTCTTTGTCGTGGGAGAGGATTTCGGTATGAGGTATTTTGTATTTAGCCACAAGCAAAATGGGAACGACATTAAGATGGGGTAAGAGATTTCGGGTTACCCAATCGGAAGCGAGCATAATTAAAAATGTAAATAGACATGCATATATTTTCGGGGTTGTATCCAAGTTTTTATACATTGATATATATCTAAGTATCTGAATAATACGGTAATCCCCCCCCCCCTTTTTTTTCTGTTACTGCTACTTCGCCTTTTAACGTTTTCCGTGGGAACATAGGGAGAGCAAAATGCCACACCGATTCAGGACGATGTTTTTTTTCGGTTCCTCAAACCATCTTATTCCTGTACGCTCTGATGCCATTTTCATAAGATGAGGTAGGTACCTACTACCTACTGTGAATAATCTACATAACCTCGATCATTTAGCAATAATTTAGTTTTATTTCAAGATCTTATATACGAGTATATCTTCATATCCTATTAAGTATGGATGTACATATCCGTTATTGTCTACAATCCCTAAAGACCTACAATCTCTTTCTATAAAATACATGACGTAACACTATTATTGTTCTTTACTTAAAATATTGCTCTTTAAGCAGTAGTAAAAGAAAGGTAAAATATGGATTTGATAATGGTAGGTACTAATCTAACTCTTCCACGTACAGGAAGTATAAGACAAGAGAATATGGCAATAGGAAAATCATAGATAATGTTTGTCAAGTTTATTCGTTATGTTATGTTACACAGATCGCGGTGGATAAAATATTGGAATAACTCACAGAGCGGTAGATTACGGTTATGATATTGTTATTTATCAATGTAGAACAGATTGATACTTCTACCTTCAGTAATATATTATCTGAGTGCATAATCCTACTCAGGAAGTAAAACAAATTACTAATCACAAAACACCGAATCCCTTATACATATCTATAACATAACTAGAATGTTGTATTGTCTCAGATTTAATCCGGAATTATGTTAGTCCTTTATCCCTATATAGAAACATTATTGATGTCTGCGATCAGTTGTATGAGATTGGCTCTGATCCAACAAAACAGTCGGAGTAGAGTATAGTACAGCAGTGGTAGTAGTAGGTTGCAGTAATATTATCTACATAGTTGGAGACTTGCTACGCCTATACAGTATTATATGAACATATTAATAATATTATATTATACGTACGACGTATTGATGAAAATGTCGGATATAGCATCCTTCTATATCATAATTTATATGAATAAGTAAGTACCTACATATTACGTTGTAATGAAATTGTTAGGTACCATATTTACTTTAAATTTCTTGTAAACTTATAAATATTGTGACGATATAAATAGTATGCAATATTATAAAATACTATGAATAGGTATGTTCTCACAATATCTTCAATTTTAACACATATACATTAATTATGCCCGATCCCACCAACTACCACCTAGGAAGCAGACCCCTAAGGAATTTCCATACAAAACCACAGACAATTTGAGTGATTATTATAACTGTCATAACCTTTAAGATATAAATCCATACAAAATACAACATGCAGCTCTACTTAGTTAGGTGCCCAAATATCTCCGCCCAGAATCTCCCTCACTTAAGTAGCTGCATGCTGTATTTTGTATGGATTTATATCTTAAAGGTTATGACAGTTATAATAATCACTCAAATTATCTATGGTTTTGTATGGAAATTCCTTAGGGGTCTGCTTACTAGGTGGTAGTTGGTGGGATCGGGCATTAGACTGACAAAACTGTTATCGCCCTATCAATGGTTCTAGTTTTTTTTTCAGTTTTTCCGTTGATTCGTGTACGAATACACGAAACATCTTCGTTTTTAAATTACCTCTCAGTTAATAAATAAATATAATGACAAATTGCGTAAAAAATACTAATCTCTGCACCAACTAAGGACGTAATCGTATATGCCAAATGATAATAGGGTCTTTCAGCCCAACCTACTAACTTTTTCGTACAGACAAGTGCAAATAAACATTGACACCTTAATTTTTTAATACCGGTTGTTGAGAACCCATACAGCTAATAAATAAAAAATAACTTATACTTCAGTATCGAGGAATATTATTATACATATCGTAAAAGCTAACCCCGGTTTAAATTGATGAATTTCATATAATTTATCTTATTTTATGTGCTCCAAATGATGCCAATTTATTTCATTATATATTATTTTTCTATTACCCTATGAAAAGATTTTTGTTCAATGTCTTGAACAGAAAAATAACTCAGTTCGAATAAAAGTAAAGAATCTCATTTCCCAATGATTATCCAAAACATTCTACACGTGGCCCTCCGTATGACCTTTCCAACCTTTTTCATTAGTGATAAATGGAAAGTTAATAACAGTTCAAAGAAGCAGGATCTTCACAATATTATCGTACTAAATATATTCAAATGGCAATAATGCTCTATGAAAAATAATGTATTCATCTTTTCAATATACATCTCATAGGTAGGTATGTTTTATATAAGAAAAGGTGAACGTTTGAAATGATAAGAAGGGTCGTCAAATGCTGGACGCGTATAATAAAAAGTGTTTTAAACTAAATTTTAATAACATATTTAAATATAAACATTAAGTACTCAAAGGTTAGTGTATTCTTATTAGACAATGTTCGCGTTGCTCAAGGTATGCCACAATGATAAAAGGCTATATATATTCTTTCGTAGTGTAAATATATATTTATCATAAATTTTCATGTAAACGAGATGAGTTTTGACTTCTTAAGATTTACTTTTGAATATTTTAAGGAGCTTGATGAAAATGATGTAAATAGAATTATTTATTTTTGCTTCTTCCATCGTACCGAGAGAAGGAAAGTGGAAATAAAATGCTTGAAAAACTATACAAATGTTTTTCATCGTAAAGAAATAATGGGGTTGTTACTGAAGAGTATCATTGAAAAAATGTGATGCATTAGCAATTTTCAAACCGCAAAACTCATTTCAGGAAACTCTGCAAGATCTCGTTACTTTTCCAACACATTTTGACCCAACTTTAAAGTGGTCTTTTTAAACTTTTGTTTCAAGATGAAAGATTTGTTACAAGCCATAAAAATATCTGAAACTTTAGCATTGTTCCGCTAATTAGTCGACTCATTAATACAAAGGGAAAAATGTCAAGTATTCCGGCACAATCAAAAGGATATTTTTTCAACTCATAATGAAATATTTGTTAAAAATTCAAATTTTAATTTGCAAAGCGGTACTAAATTTCTATGTATTGTTGATTGTCTCGTCCACAGAAAGTTGCCTACCAAATATTTGTTGAAGAAAATAATAATTATATTTCAAAAATTATTAATTCTTAGTAGATACTAGATACCTACATAAAAAATCCTATGTTTAGTCCACTGTCTCCCTTATTGGAAAATAATGACGAAGCTGATTGATTTTTTCAAAAACCTTTAAAGACCCTTTGCGCCATAGAATGAGGGTATCTATTACCATTGATCGGTAATACACCATATTATTATAAGGAAGTGTATTATACAATGTAATTTATTTTCCGCTTTTTTAATACTAACAAAGATCCAATAAGTTTGTATAGAAATTTCTTTTAAAGTAGATATTCTTTTATCCCTACCAACAATACAACAGTAATTGGCATCTCTATAATAAAGTCACAGAAACACAATAAGTACTCGTACATTATTATATTACATCTTTTGTATTTGCAGTTGTATAAGCTTCACATTTTTTTACAATGCATTTCTTTATATCGATTACAATAATATATTTAAATATATACGCTACATGATTTAAAAAAGTCACTACCCTGCATGAACCGGCATGATTATGACACACACCTTTTAGCGGCTTTATAGTTAGTTCGTGTTCTATATTAGACTAATCACTAGGGTGGGCCGTTTTCCTTTTCTTGGGAAATCCGACCTTCCCTAGTTCCAAAAGGTTGCATTTGGGTCTCAAATGAATAAAAATCATCTTTAAAAAAATAAAAAAAAATGTCCTGAGGTTCCGCAACGCGCATTTATGTTGGGAAAAAATGATGAAAACGCCCTTTTTTTTTTAATTATTTTTTAAATACTGTTTAGTATTTTTCCATGATTTTTTTGAGTTACGAACAAATAAAAATAGTATATGTACTCTTTTTTATAATTTTTCCCATAAAAATATTTATTTATCTGAAAAAATATTGACCACGAAATCGATGAAAATTCGTACTTTTTTTATCTTAGCGGAGGTGTAACATTTATACATTTCTTTGATAGTATGTAGCAGTAGATGCCCAAAGTGCATATTTAGCGTTTTAAATATTGTTATTTTTACATAAAAAATAATTATAATATGTATACTCGACATCTAAATGCCCAATAATAGGAACTTTTGAATTTTCAAAGAAAATGTGTTACCTACGTATGATCACGTATTAAAGTATTATGAGTATTAAATAATAACTTGGAAATCAATACATGGAACCCATGACCCTCCATTTGGAGCCCAGGACCCCCAAATACATACTTGGTGACAGTATTTCTTTATATATACGGAAGAATGCTTCATCACTAACTCTCTGTGAAACAAGAGTTAGATCAATGACCAATAATTTTCATTTGAAGTATAAAAATACGATAAACTCTTTTAAAAGTCGAGAAACATCTGAGAGCTTCTAACATAAGGTGAGTAAATTTCATTAATCTAGCTCTTAACTTTTCGATGAAGCTTTATGTAAATGCAGGATCACATGCCTGTGCTCCAAAGATTTAAACGTGTCATTAAAAGGAAAACTATTCTTATAAGACCAAAGGGGTCCTATGAAAAGGATAATAGTCAATGGTGACAAAAATGAGGATAAGAAAATAGAAAGAAGGACACCTGGATGGTATTTACTGACAGCAATTTATTATTAGATTCATCTGATCGTAAAACACCTAATGTGATATTTTCTACTACAAACAGAAAACTATTCAAATAATTTCGACAGGATAGTGCTTTTATTACACACCAGAATTAATCATTAATAGTGATAGGTATAAAGTTTCTGATAGAGCTGGTTTTGGTCTGTTATAATGTGTGATACAAAAGCATGTTGCCCTGTGCTCTTCGGTATAAACCATAGACTTTTATATTAAGTATCCAAGTACCTACCTTACAAATCTATGGTATAAATACCCACGAAATATTCAGATGATGAATTATTTTTTGATGCTCGAATAAAATTAATAAAAAGTAGAATTAAATAATCAAATAAACGTTAGAAAATTCTACAAAATGTATTAATCGAGGAACATTTTTCATTGATTCGCAAACCTGGGAGTGATAATATAACACATATTACACCTGAAACTGGATTTGCACTAGATATAACTATCGGTAGGCTATCGCACAAAATTTAGAAACTGAAAATATATCTCTACAACATCTAACAGTTATTGATTGTGATGCGCTTGAAGAGGAGGGATTATTTTGCTATATAGAAAAATAAGTAGGGTGATTTGTTCGATGGTTTAATTTGTCTAGTACATGGAAACTATGGCACTTATATATTTAGTTAAATGATGAAATAACTGAACCCTGTGAATTTTTAAGTTCAATTGGTTCATCACTTCGCGATTGCAACGATTAATATGTACGCTTTTTCAGAAAATCGATGTAGAGTATTTTAATTGCAGTACAATATTTGGACTTAACTATACACACCAAAATATCTACTTGATATGTTCAAAACAGTATAATTTGGACAACTTTATAATAATGTGCACAAACTTAAAGCAGAAACAATCGCTAAAACGTTTTCACTCGCCCCATTTACTTCGTAAGTGTTTCTTTATAAAATGTTGTTACTTATTTTGTAAGCATGTTTTTTAGTATGTTTTCAATATAGATTATTATTCTAAAGCAAATGTTAATAATGAATTTATTGCTGTTTTAGTGTTGATTTATCATTTTTAAGCATTCCTAAGTAAAAATGTTATTAAATACTTTAGACAAAATGCTTTTTATAAAACCTTGCACATATTAGAAATTTATGGAAATTTTCATTTTTTTCAAAATTTCAAGGTCGTTGCGGAACCTCAAGATGGACTCCTAGGAAGCTAATATTTGGTGTGGTTAACACTTTTAGTAAACTGCAACTTTTCCGCACTAGGGCTATTTGAGATTAAAAAAAAAAATTTTTTTCATACATCAGGTGATGCACCCTACTAATCACCCAACTTTCTGCTCCAAAAAAACCTCGAGTCAAGCGGCCTCCATGCCAATTTCCTGAAATGGGAAGGCTTCGTGTATCATAATGTTTTCCCTATGTGCCGGTAGCACAATCTGGAGAGTCCCAGTATAGAAAGCTTACGAAATGTGACATCAGTACTCTTACGTAGACTGTTTGATATAGGAATCATTGTCTCTAGACAAGCCCAGCTTGTAAGCACGTCATTTATTGTGTGAGGTAGTATAGAAGTAGTCATATTAAAGTTACACATAAATTCTGTATCTTGAACTAACGAGAACAAATCGTGTGATGGCGTTGAAAGTTTTTTGCATGTGAAAACATTTATCAACAAGTTGCACATTTAGATGCTGTACAAAAACCTCATACATGACTCGAGTACTTATCTGTGTCTTCGAAGCATCTGTAAAAACTGTGTTAGTTATTCCTCACGTTAGCTGCACCATCCCTTACTGTCTCTACGGCTGTCGTCTCGCCTTCCTAATCACCATTACTGCATTGCGGGTGCATTGTACACTCTGGTCATAATACTATTATACTCGTATATCGTACACCACCTCGTTCACTCTACGGAGAGCTTTTACTGATACTATATTACTTTGTATATAAGCTGGACATTAGCTTAAATTTATACCAAAACTTTCTCTCTCTCGCCCCTCTAAAACGGTATTATTTCATCATTCGAAAATCATTTTCATATTAGATAATATTTTGGGGCTATTGCCAAGTAGGGCAGATCTTCTCATACATATAACATTTAGGCAAGTTTTTTGTAAAAATCAACGTTCCGTCTTGTTTTTACAACTGGCTATCTAATAATTATTTAGAGTGTGTCTGTATATTGGTTTAATACTGCATAGAGCACATGTTGGCTTTATCTAGTTCCAAGAATATTAAGAAACCATCATTACTCGTACATATCTTCCATAAATAATTAACAATCATTTTCCTCTTTGTTCAAATCGGTCATCGAGACGTTGAACTCAAGCTGACGTTAGTGGTTTTCGGGGTCCAACGAAAAATCGGTGCATTTATTTGTGACTTTTTATAACCATAGTCATATGAATTATTTTAGTATTTAGGCGTAAGTTATGCTTTAAAAATACTTTTATAGAACCTCTGTCAATATTATTTAATGCAAAATCTAAGCTAAATTGATTATTTTACCGGGCCTAAGTCTCATATAGATAAATTCATTTAAAGAAAAGGGTTTATATAACTTCTTCTTCTTCCTCAGCCTTCCTCCCTCCACTGCTGGACGTAGGCCTCTTCCATTTCCTTCCACTCATCTCTGTTTCTCCCTCTCCGCATCCAGGTTCTTCTAGGTCTTACTAGGTCTTACTAGGTCATCAGACCACCTTTTGGGAGGTCTTCCAACTGTTATTGAATAATTCCAAACTATTGTTTCTTAATTAAATTATCATTTCATATTTCTAAACAACATATCTCATACAAATGGGTCAATTGTATGTGTATTGTCATTTCACTAATTTCGTTGTACAAGTATAATAATTATTATGGTTATTATTGTGATCAGATGCGCCTCATTTCCCTTCTAATTAAATATAAACAACAAAATGTTTACCGGCTACCATTAAATTTGAATAATTTATATCTAACAATATTATTATTTTGAAACGATACTCCTTTGTTCCCTTTCGCTCTGGAAATTATTGTAATTATCCAAAGAGATGAAATTAACGGTGAATATAACCATGTTGTTTCGGTAACGACATTACTACAATGATAGATAATAATACAAATCACATTATAAATCAAACAGGTAAGCTCTTTGTCACGATGTGAAATGGTTTTAGACTTGAGTTTTAAGAATGAAATTTACTATTGTAACGGGCTCACTGCTTCCACAATATTCTAAATAAGAATATTTCACTCCAAAACTATACTACCAAACAATTTGAAAGGTGAAAGAAAATAATTAATTAAAATAAATAAAACACTCGATAGTTTTAAAACAAAACCCTTTCAAAATAATTAATGTCATATCTTATCAACGAATAAACCGCTCGAACCGCTGATAGGATATTCACTGCCTCGAATGAAAAGGTATCCGTAAAAATTTGCAATGTTTAAATTATGTTTCATTTTATAACTGGACTTTATCTAGTAATTCAAGGTTCTGAAGTCAAAACATGTGTATTGTTAATCCAAAGCTTTCATTATAAAAAAATCTAACACACGCGTATAATTGCGTACATCTCTAGTGCCTCCTGGATGTAACAGCAAAAAAATCTTTGACTCTCTTATCTTCTGATGACGCCACCTTTCGGTGGCAGATAATAATAATAATATAAACGAGAAAAAAAATGGAAATGTAAATTAGTCCAAAATGACAATAATTCGTATTGAAATTATTTTGATCATACTCATTACCCATATTGTGTCATGCTACTACCGAAATTTCGTGCATATTTAATAATATTATGTCTGCTATTTTGTGATTTATGATATAAAATTAATTCGACAGACATTGAGTAAATGTTCGAATATTTTTTTGGGCGTATAATATCATTTCCTGATAATTTGTTCATTGTTTTATATCAAACTTTTATCATAAACATTAAACAATGCTGTAATTTACTCGTTACTAATATCCTTTCGATCACGGTGTAGTTCAGCTATTTAGATTATGAAAAAATGCTCATCAATCAATTTTATAGATAATATTTCGATAATTATGCGAACAATTTATTAACTTTAAGAAAATACCGAAAAATATTAACATATCTACGAAGGTATACCTTTGGGATATCGAACGCTTTATTGGGAATCCAAAGGGAAGAAGATTACCCGGTAGGCCCCCCAAACGATGGAAAGACAGCTGGGAGTCTACATCACAAGAGGCAGCAGACTCTGTACAAATAGGCCCTATTGGCCTTCGGCCAGTTTAAGAAGAAGATTTATTGTGCAGAATTAAAACATTTTATTTATTTGCTAATGAATATTGACGGTCAGTATGCCGCGACGGCAGGTACTTTGCTATAACGTGTAAGAACAACATATTGTTTTTTAGGGTGTAAATCGTGTTTACCGTGAGGGTAAATCATATTTGGTTTGGTAAAAAAAAAATAGCTGATGTAGTCAGATGAAGCCGAAAGGGACCGGTTGTATTGAAATATTTTCCAATATGTCGAATGTCCACAACAAATCCTGTTTTCCAAACAACATTATGAATATGTTATAAAACACATTTCCAATAATTCCAATACGCAGTATTTTCCCCTCTTGCATTCAGCGATTCAGATGAAATATTATAAAGTCACGTTAGCCAAAAACCTATTCTGCACAAAAATTCTTTATTTTCAAGACTTTTTCAAATCCAATTTTGTTTACTTTTACGTACCAACCTATCGTGTACATCTTTAATAAATCCAACAAAGCGTGAAATTCATATCAGATTGGCTTGTTGTAGTTATGTTTAGCAATATTTCATAACATGGAGTATGAGAGAAGTATTACATCAAACATTTGTATACGATATTTATATGCAATCAATTATATATACATATTACATATATTTTATGCGCGTAGGGGAATTTTTATGAATATGAAATGATTTTCGAACACGAATGAAATGATTTTCTCAAAATATAATTAAGGAATTCTCCAGAGAATATCCGCATTTGGAAACAAAAAAGTGAGATACAATGATTTATCTTCCAAACACTAAGCTCAAAAAGAGTTGTTAGAAATTACAATCTCGACTAAACATAGATGGTATCGACTCGTTAAGCTAGAATCGATGGAGAATTAGATACAAATTGGCTCAAGTGGTCTAGTTAGCTGGAATGTCTCTTCAGTGTTGATGACACAAGCAGATCGCTTACTGTGTATTGTCTTTCTAACATTTAAGATGTGTAAGCCAGCTCAGATAGATTCTTTAGTAAAACCAAAAAACATAGGTAATGAATATTATAGAAATCGCATAATAGAGTTTTGGACTTCTAAATTGTAGTCTCGATGTATTTAGTTGCCGATCTCGACCTGTGAATTCGCGAATTCATTCACCATACTAATTTCAACATAACTCTTATGATAGACTATTATTATAGTACCAACGTTATTTACTCGTATACCTGTTAGAAATTACAGGTACGTATATAACTGCAAATGTACGGGAATACATAAAAGTGTTTTAATGCCATTAAGTTACCTCTACATGCTTAACTGATTATGAATAAAATGGGAACAACTTATTAACATATTTTCTTTCATGTTAGAAATTACAATAGTAACAAAAATAATAATTTTAATTAAACATTCACGCGAGTTAATTTTTAGAATCAGTGCTGGCTCCGTTGTGTTGAATGTTATGTCGAATGTTATGTCGTTGACGATTCTGCACCTCAAGATACGTACCTCAGTATTTTTTGCAGTAAAATGTTGAAGAAATTGTATATTGTGCAAAAATATTTTTAAAATCTTCGATCATAAAATCTGAATTATGTTCGGAATAAAATTATTGAAATAGTGGAAATATGGGCCATATGTTTTATGAAATTCAGTTGTGTGAAGATTTAAAACCGAAGAATAATAAAATGTGAGAAGGGAAATAAACAAAATTTTATAATATTATTTCGAACCACTTTTCAGAAAATACGGGAATAATGTCTCCACAGGCCATTGAAATGTAATTTATATTTCAATAAAGGTATAGCGCAGTACCATCGCGCCGCATCCTACAGAGGCATGCCATTGTTTCTGGCCCTTTTCTTTCCCACTTCTCGCATCGTTATTCTAATAACTTTAGTCCAATGATAATAGAATGGAACATATACTATCATACATACACATATCCTGTATTCTATCTGCCACTACTTTCAGTTAAACTATGCCAGCTCGGTTACTAAACTTAAAGTATGATTCTATACGGCACAACTACTTACTATATCATAGAAACTCAATAATTGGTAGTTATTCAGTTATACCTTTCGATAGTTAATAGTTAGAATCAGTAGAATAACTGGAATTGGTTGGAGATTAATAGAATTTCTATCTAGTTCATTTCGTTTGAACAGGATTCACTGTAACGACAAGGTATTTTCCTCGACAGTTTTAAAAAATACTAAGTCTTCTTCCAGAGTCCAGTGTTGATCAAAAGCCTTCCACTCTTACCTTCACAATCCCTTATCAGCTGCCACCCTTTATCACTTTGAATCTTGAAAAATCAAATGTTTCAATCAAATTCTGAAGAAAAAATGAGCTGGAAAAGCGAGTAGATGTATCTTATTGGAAAATATAACATTGATGAAAATTGTGGCTCATCAAATTGCACACTAGTTAAACATTAACCCCAGTAGAGTAATATTATGTAATTCTCGTCTATGTATCATAGAATTTATACACAGAGGAATTATGTATTAGGTACACTAAATAATTGTATTCTGGTTGGCTACTAAATGCTTTAGAAGTAATGCTACGCTCGCTAAAATGTTAACACTGAACAATATTTGCATCGTGTAACTATTTACCATAATATAATAATATACAACAACGTGATATAAGATACTTGTATGGTAAAATTGCCGGAATTTCCCTGACCTTACATTGTGTTGCCCTGGATTAACCTATTCACAAAATTGGCGCGACGATATTAACACAAAGGGTTTCACACATAATAAAACAAAATATCATAAGCACCGCTCTTGAGTGGTTGACAAAGTGATTATTCAAAAAGCAAAAAATATATGTAACAGGAACGCATGACGTAGCATGAGATGTATAGATTTAAACACCGTAATCTGGAAACAAGCCAACAAAAGAAAGGGTTGTACTGTTGGATATTGTTATCCTAATAAAGTATGAAAATATTTTGTTATGCACGTCTAATAACACAAAAAACTGAAAGTCTTTTACTCGTAATAATTTGATTAGGGCAACATGATTAAGTTGGGATATAACGTGAAATATGAAACACATAACGGGGATGAAAGAATATACTCGTACGTCATAGTGTCATTATAAACTTCCCGACTGCGCGAGGTAATAATATTCATTATAAAAAACAGACTAACTAGATAATATCATTATACTACCACCTCTTTCAATATTATATGATCCTGTTAAGTGAGAATGTAATTACAGAACAGCGAGGTTTCCAAGGCCGAATATATTAAATCATTTCGAATTGTTATCTCTCCTATAACATTCGTTTAATGTAAATGCTTCATAATATTTTCCAGGTAACGTATTATGATTATGATATCCATGTGAATTTATTGCCGTCATAATAACTTTTTTATGACCCGAATTCCCCATTCGGCGAAAGTTATTTTAATGAATGTACAAGCTTTTCTCTCATAATTAAGTTGATAATATTTTTTATCAATAAAAATACAGAATTAAACCAGGTGGCAGCTGTGAGGGTGATATAATCGAGGATTAAAGAAATATCATTTGAACTCTGTCAGGTCCTTTTGACTTCACCGTGAAGCAGGTAGTATGTGACATTATGATATCTCAACATATTATGCCTGGCTTACAACTTATCGATTCCTTTTTTTTAGTCCTTCAAAATGAAATGGTCGACATAGTCTAGGCAGGATAAAAATTGAACAGAAAATTTACTAGCACCTCCTCTTTTAGCCAGGGATTGCCTTGTAAACAATATTTAATGGTTGGCAAAGGGTAGCGGGCTTGCAATATTTTCAATCCACATTTTCACCACACGTCATCTAATTTGACAATAATTTATTGATCACAACGTTTGGTGATACGGTGAAACCAATGTTGATTGTATCTGAATTCAACATGCGTTGAAACCGTTTAATTTCCTATACATATCCCTTAAAACAATAATGTTAGGGCCGATTAAAATAATTGATATTATTACTTTGTATGGATGGCAATAAATTTATCCATGCTACATATTATTTAAATTACATTGTGTTTTTTATCGCGATACACCAACATTGTTGATCCGTTCATCAAATTTCTGATTAAAAATGTATGAAGCTATCATACGTGAATATATACATAGCTAAATTGTTTCATATCGCTCTTGCTCGATGGTATTGTATTCGATATTATCAATCTGAAAGATCTGATGGAATGATATTATCTATATATTGTTATTCAAATAAATCTCTATGTTAAATATGAATTTTCCGATGTAGAACATAATTATCTTGCTAAGCTCCATTTAATGTGACATTTGAATCCCTCATCTCTTACTGCTAAATTCCATAAAATACAATGTAGAAATATTCGTAAGTACAGATTTATGGATTTAAATTGGCAATACTCGTAGGAAATGCCGTAAGTCAAATAGTTGGTATGGAATTTATGCGTTTTCTTCGTCAATATTTCTAACGTTTCGACAGATGCGTTCTCAAAAAATCACATCCAATGGCGCAAGGCTGATTTGTCAAGCTTGAATATATATATAATATAATTCGTTGTGGTAATTATTTTTCATACAGGAATAATATCGAACAAAACGTTCCTCAGGTACTTTATTTACCAAGAAATATAACGAATCTTTGTACCACAATATATTAGTTGCACCTTGTACACATGTTGTATTAGTAAATAAACAGTATTACCTTCTTATTTGCTTATCTGTTACTGTAATTAAAATTGGCATTATCTGGGTTATAAACGAGTAGAAGAATAATTACTCTTCATATATTTTTCTTTCTACCTTTTTACTTCTTTTGTTGTGACGTTTCTAGCGAGCCTCTAGTAATATTGTAATCTCTATTAATCCACCTACACTCAAGTCTGAGTATAATTAAAAACTGCTATTATTTCTTTAGTTCATAAAACAATGGAGAAGTAGTGCTTCTAAAGAAACATAGTTGAAAATAAAATTAAATTGTGTTCGTAGATTAAGTCAACATATTCCATACAGTGTATTATACCATCTGAAGAAGTTCCTGGAAGCGACCTGCACCTGCAACTTATAAAGTTTAATAACCATGTAACTGTCTAATCTTGAAAGTCATTATCAAGTCATGTAGTAACTTTACTCCGAGAGCTTTTGCCGCTTAACTCATACAAGACGAATTCTGACATAACTTGATATAAATTAAAAGCTTACCTTTAAGCTTCGTGTACTAACATTTTCTATTTTGATAGGTTCATTGTAGTTTTCATAGTATGCTGCATTGTTTAATAATTACACAAGTTCATGTTAAAGTTGTTAGATGCAAGTTTCAGAGTGCTCTTAATTATGACTATTTCTTTGCTGAAGCTGTTAGATATCTTAGAAAGAAAATGCGTGACTTCAGCTGCACTCCGATGCATATTTCTTTAGTCTTTCGTTATTTAATTTGTTGTATTACAATATTAACAGGTATGTTTGCTTTTCTTTTCAGGTAAGTACCTACTCTGGATTCTCTTTTAATGTCTACTCTCAACATTGTGTTAAGGTATGTGAAAAATTAAGTAAAGAAAACGTGAAACCGAAATTGTTCTTAAAGTGAAATAAATTCGACGAAAGTTTTCCACCTTCATTCAATATTTACATTACCTCTATTGTTTTGAATGTAGAAAGTTGTATTCTTATCCAACTGTATAAATGAGGGCAGAAAGCATCTTGTATCGCTTCTGTGTATTGTTATCTAGTAAAGTAGTAATCGTATTTTCAAAGATAAATAAAACAATAGGTAAGGAAGATATGATTTAATGAAGGACTCGAAACATTCGTAAGAAGGGAAATGTACAAATCTTGAATCATAAATCACAACTTAAACCCACGGTGTATTAGAGATTCTCCTCCAGAATAAACATAACCCACTTTGCAAACTAAACCCACAATATAAAATAAATATACTTATTAAGTATTTATTTTTCATTCGCACTGACCCATATGAATCATTTCAAATCTTATTATAAAAAAACACTTCATTTTTATAAAAAAAATTGTAGGATTGTTCGGTTGATGAACTACATAAGTAAGCATATTGTTTTGCTGTCTGTATTTATGTTCACGTATTCACTACATAGTAAAACTACTTTGAACAATAAAACAGGATCCCTGTACTTGTGTTTCTTTGTAGTAATAAGATTAGGATAGGGTATGAGAATGGCATCACGTTGCATTCTATGGTTCCGTGATGAATCTGAAGTGCTGAAATGAATTGTTAATTCACTCGTAATATGTCGTTTCATAGAAATTCTGAGAAATTATGAAAGATCGTAGGTACTTCACGGTTGGATTCAGAAAAAGATGAATAACATACCTCTGAATAGAAAGTCTAGTGGTCGTATAATATATTAGAAGGAACATTCTGTAAGTGTGAAGTGGTGTAGACATGTAGTGAAGGGGCCATACCTTATAAACTACGTCGTTAATATTCCAAACCACCACCAACTCCCATCAAATTTAACAGAATAAATGAGTTTGTTCACGTTGAGTCAAAAGCACTTCACAGACAACAAGAAAACATTTCGTCCTTCTTTATTTACGGACGTCCCTCATCCATTAAGGCCACTTGCAAGGAAATATTAGGGTGTTCACTGTTCACTGTTCAGTGTTCACCCACCACTTACTCGAGTGGACCGCTGGTTCTAACTAAGAAAATTGATGACTCCCCTGTTAAAGTCTCCATTGCCTCCCTTCGACCCACAGTTTTCTCTTATTATTTGAAATACTCCTTTTTGTGCAGTGCTATTACTTTGATTAACTACATACTTACTCGTACGTCAGGTTAAAGGAAAATCCTTAGTGGAGTAGGTAGGTATCCTTTTATCAGTATAAAGCATACAACCTACATTAACCTAATAACATTAAACATATTACCGTAGAGAGTAAAAATAGTACCTGGGATCTTCTTCTTTACGGCAGAAGACGTACTGTTTTTAACATATGAAAAAATCTCACTCGCTTGAAAAAATATGAACACATTTAACACTTACAACTAATGGATACAAATTCTTAAAAGTTCACAAAAGCGGACTTTAATTCTACAGCAAAGCAAAAAAATGATGAGTTAGTTTCATCTTCAAGTCGACCTCCGAGTCTCAACTTGAAAAAAATATGAGTGTCTGCTCGATAACATGATGTAACGTTTTAATTAAAAAGTTATTATTTAAGCTGCCTTCATAAATACATTATTAAAACATGGTTTTACTACATACTACAGAACTAAATACTTTTCTAACGAAATAAAACTTTACCAGTATAAACATGAAAATATTATGATGTGAATACATAAAAATCGCAGATAAATATATGTGGGGTATTTAACAGGTAGGTAGGTATAAAACTTGAAGATTGAGTTTACCGGATAACTAAATACGAAAATGACCTGCTTTCTTTTTATTCGTTTTTATTCTTGATCTTTCAGCAACTGTATAGGTATGATGAGCTTCTTCCAAACGTTTCCACATTTCAGTCGGACTAGCGTTTCTTCACCCACTGTCCAGTGGGCAGTGTCCAACTGTCGCTTTAAAGGTCCTTATCTCTACTATGGTCTTACCCTATTTTACCATTATCTATATGTTGAATAAGCGACGGCGCTTTCTACATAGTTATGTTTTTGAACTTGTTACACCGGCAGATGAAATTCTTCATACGACTGCGTTTGTACAGTTTCAATGGAACACCGTTATGTTATTAAACCATAATACAATTTTCCATTAAAAACTGACAGAGATATTAGTATCTACTGCCAGTATATTACAAAGTTTTAAGGGCAGATAATTTAAGTAAATCGGATTCGGAGGAAATTTAATAACCAAAGTTGTTAATAACGAGTAAGTTCTTCTTCTATACGCATTGTTAACTCAATTTGTTTTTAGTGAAAATTACTTGTACCACTTGTACCAATTGAAAACTTTTTGTGGTGTATTAATAGAGGTACCTACATTCTGACCTGCCTACGAGTACTTTTTGTAGCTTCAAAGACAAAACTCTTGTGTCATCCATTTGCACTAAGCGAATTTGATTTATTTTAGATGCATTAAATACCAAATATTTTTATTCAACCGCCACAGTCTCGAGACAGAAACCAAAAAAAAACTTACATTTTTCCCAAACACAGTCATGGGCTTCAGAATCGCACTAAATTTCTCTGACTGTAAATCCTGTAAGTTGTTGAAATTTTAAGCTCTTTTGCCCTGAGAAAGTCCATTCTTTCCCAACTGTCAATTAGC